>VBSM01000272.1:63582713-63595562 GCA_008086735.1 Cheirogaleus medius
TATTTCTATTGCTAGCTGCTTGAGGTATCTCCAAATTGTTTTCCACAAAGGAAATGTATCTTATATTTCTTATGATTTCTGCATAGAATCTTGGAGTCCTTGAGTAGTCATCTAGTTTATCTTACCATCTAATTCACAGATTACTTCTATCATGCCCCAGGTAGTTGGCCATTCAGACTTTTTACCCAAATGCTTGACATGAGGAGACATTATTACTTCCCAGAGGATCTTGGTCTATTATCAGGCAGTTTCATTTCTTCCTTAAGTCAAGGTAAAACTTGCTACCCCTGTAATTTCTCACTTACTGGGAGGGCTTTAGTATTTCTCTCAAGTTTATTCTTCTCTAGGATAAAAATCCCTAGCTCTTTTAGCCATTGCTCATAGTTTCAGGATCTCTGTTCTAGACATCTTCCTTTGGAGCAGTACCCTGTTATATCTTTAAATGTGATGAGTAAAACTGAACTAGGATTGCATTTTTTGGTCATGCCCTTCTACCTCCCAAGTTACTGTTGTTGCTGTAACTCTCTGACAGGTCTTTCTTCTCTGTAATCTATTCTCCACAGTGGCTGCCAGAGAAGATTTTAAATAAGTCAGGTCATTTTTCTTCCCTGTTTGAAGCCTTCCAATCACTTGTCCTTGCTCTTAGAATAAAATCCAAACTCTTAACAAGCTGCTAAGAATCAATCTGATCTTGCCCCAGCAGACTCTTCCCATCTGATCTCATATCACTAAGTTCCAGCCACGGTGGGCGTCATTTGGTTCCTTGGACTTGTTCCTTTGTCACCTCTTCTTCCCTGTCTTCACATGGCAGGGTCCTTCCTGTCCAAGGCTGTCTTCCAGGGTTTCTCTAGAAGTCTTTCCTTACTGCCCCAAGAGTGTCTGTTCCTCAGCTCCTGCCCTCCTCAAGCTCAGGGCCCCCTGCCTTGTTCACTGCTGGACTTTCAAGAGCCAAGAGGAGTACCTACCCATGGTGGAGCTTTCAATAAATGTTTGTTGGGATAAGTGAAAAATTAGTGGTCAGACCAGAGTCATATATACCTCTTATTAATAATTTCTATTAGTGTATCCTAAGATGGTTCTGTTGAATAGGGGGTGAGGCCAGTGAAAGAACATTTCATCGTCAGCTCATACTGAGTATGAGATCAGATACTGGCTGTGTTTTGAGAGTAGAGCTGGCAGGATTTGCTGTTGGACTAGATGTGGGATGTGAGAGAAATGAAGGAGTCAAGTAACTCCAAGGTGTATGTCCCTGAGCAGCTGGAGAAGTGGAGTCTCCACTACTGATATGAGGAAAACTGGGAGGGGAGGTTTGATGGGAGGTGGGTGGGAGAATATCAGGAGTCAGTTTGCTGCATGAAAATTTAAGAAGCTTAAGAGCCTTAATTCACTGTGCCTCAGTTGCCCTGACTATAAGGAGGGGTTAATAATTCCTCATATGATAATTGTGAGGATTTGAAGAGTCAATGTGTATAACTCAAAACAAAATAATGATGGTAGTAGATAAGGAGGAATCAATTGATTAAGCATAGTTATTAAATCATTGAGCTTTTACCAAATCCTTTGGGCATTAGATACCAAAAAACCTAGGCATGATTCACATTTTTTTCTGGTAGGATTTTACACTGTGTTGAAGTAGGGTTTTGGGGGGTATAGGAAGATGACCAATTATCTGGTTAGAAATTAAGGTATTGATTCAAAGTATCTAAAAATATCTATCTCTTAGAAGAGATCTAAAACCATGGGAACATCAAAAAAATTATCTTTCATTCACTTGCTAAACTATGACAACTGCTGTAACCTTGTATTGAGTCTCCACTATATATAGGGAAAAACACTAGATTCTGAGAAGCTAATTTCTCTAAGAAAGAGTTCATAATTTTGTTATATTCTAGGGATTAATATAAGCATTTTTCCAGGGTTTAACATAAGCTTAATACAAGAAATGTGTGTGTGGCCATCATTATGGAATGGAAGGCCACAGAGTTCCTCATCCGCTGATCCTGAGGGGCAGAGCAGGGTAGGATTTGAAGGAGAAGTGCTGATTTCAGAGGAATGGCAGTGCTTGCTTAGGGCAGTATTCAGAAATGCTCTTCCTACAGCATAGCCCTCTCTACAGGCAAATGTAGGGTTGCTTTCATTGCATTCACCTGGCTTTATTGTTAGAGAAGAAATTTCATAGCTAAAATTATGAGCTTAAGGGCTTATAAAATGCAATTAAACTTAATTTTTTAAAAGTTCTAAATAAATCTTACTTGAAGTCATAATATCTTAATTTCCTTTAGATAGGATGTGTGGATATCTTTTCACTGTAAAAGTAACATGTGACCCACTTCATAACAGCTTCCTTAATAGCCTAAAGCCACTCATGTTACTTTACATGTAAACAAGCCTTCTGAAGCCTAATTATTCATGAATAAGTCTAATAATATTGTAGAGTAAGTTAGAGAAAAGGCAGGGCTCATCTCTCTTGGTCTTAGTCATGGAGAGGGTACCCAGTGATAGAGCTTCCTCCCTTAGGTCCCCTGAGTCAGTCTTTATAGGAACACTTCACTGCTGCTTAAAGGTAAACTCTTGGCACTTTACATATACAGATATTCAACATACAAGCATATAATAATAATTGTATTACTAGTTAACATTACTGAGTACTTGGTAAGTGCAGAGCTTTGTTTCAAGCCCTTTGCATATGCTTTATTAACTGTTAATAGTTATAACAATCCTTCAGAGTGTAGGTACTATTAATATGCTATACCCATGTAACAATGGAGGACACTGAAGAACAGAGAGGTGTTAAGATATTGTCAAGGTTATGTAGATTGTTGAACTAGAGTTGGGTTCAAACCCAGGCATTGTGGCCACAGAGCCCTGTTCTCAGCTACCATGCTATACTACCACCTTCCATAAAATATGGGGGTTACTAAAAATTTGAGAAACAGTACTATAGTTTTTGTTTCATAAATGAAATTTGTTCTATAAGTAAATTATGTATAATTTGTTTCGTGTATGTATATAAGTATATGTAAGAATCAAGGCTACCGCTTTAATTATTTTTATTTACATTTCCACATTAAAATATATGTTATAGACCATTTGTAGGATTTGAAATTGATTATAGTAAATATTAATTGTGATTTTTGTTTTCTTTCTCCCCAGTTCCATGGTTTTCTCCAAATGAAAATATTCTCATTGTTATTTTCCCAATTTTTGCTGTACTCCTGTTTTGGGGGCAATTTGGTATTAAAAGTAAGTATTTCAACTTTGCATTCATGTTTCAGTGATGAAATTTTTATTTCTAGGAGGCATTATTAGTGAAATAGTTTATTTAAGTTATTTTAAGAAGAGTGTTATTATGATAAATAAGACTATGCAGTTTGAATATTAGTAGTCTCCTTGAAGTATATATTATTGCCCATATTTTGCTACAGTTCACTTTTAGTTCCTAATAAAGTGGTTTTTAAATTTTTTGTTGTTTTTGTTTATTTGTTTCAAAATATTATGGGGGTACAAATATTTTTGGTTACATGGATTGCTTTTGTTATGCTTGAGTCAGGGTTATAAGTATGCCCATCACCCAGATAATGTTCATTGTGCCTGTGTTAGGTTTTTGCCCATCTCCTCCTTCCTCTCCCCCTTACTTGATTTCCACTGAGTTTTACTTCCCTCTGCGTGCATGTGTGCTCATGAGTTAGTTCCAATTTAATAGCAAGTACATGTGGTGTTGTTTTTCCATTCTTTAGATACTTCACTTCGGATAATGGTCTCCATTTCCATCCACATTGTTGCCAAAGGCCTTAATTCATCCTTCTTTGTGGCTGAGTAGTATTCCAAAGTGTATATATACCATATTTTGTTAATCCACTCATGAATTGATGGGCACTTAGGTTGATTCCACATCTTTGCGATTGTGAATTGTGCTGCAATAAACATTCAATATTTTAAAGGCTGCAGAATAAATTAAATCAGTATTATTTATTCCTTGCTTAGATAAATGTTTACTGGTCTTCAGGGTACTACTACAGAGAAAGTAGAAATAAATCTTACATTTGTCTTTTTGATAAAACGACTTCTTTTCCTTTGGGTAAATACCCAGTAGTGGGATTTCTAGATCAAATGGTAGGTCTGCTTTCAGTTCCTTGAGAAATCTCCATAATGTTTTCTATAGAGGTTGTACTAATTTGCAGTCCCACCAACAGTGTGTAAGCATTCCTTTCTCTCTATATCCACACCAGGATATACTGTTTTTGGAATTTGTAATAAAACAGCCATTGTAACAGGGGTAAAGTGATATCTCATTGTGGTTTTTAATTTACATTTCCCTGAAGATTTAGTAACATTAAGCATTTTTTTCATATGTTTATTGGCCATTTGTCTTCTTTTAAAAAGCTTCTGTTCATGTCTTTTGCCCGCTTTTAATGGGGTTGTTTTTTTCTTGCTGATTTGCTTGAGTTCTTTGTAGTTTCTGATTAATAGCTCTTTATCAGATATATAGCTTGTGAATATTTTCTTCCATTCTGTAGGTTGTCTATTTGCTCTGTTAATTATTTCCTTAGCTGTGCAGAGGCTTTCAATTTAATCAAGTTCCATTTATTTATTTTGTTTGTTGCTGTCATTACCATTGGGGTCTTTTTCATAAATTCTTTGCCTAGGCTGATATCTAGAAGAGTTTTTCCTACATTTTCTTCTAGAATTCTTATGGTTTCATGCCTTAGGTTTAAGTCTGTTATCCATCTTGAATTAATTTTTATGAATGGTGACAGATATGGATCCTGTTTCATTATTCTGCATGTGGCTATCCAATTTCCCACCACTATTTATTGAATAGGGCTTCTTTTCCCCCGTGTATATTGTTGTCTCCTTTGTCAAAGATCAATTGACTGTGTGTAAATGGTTTTATATCTGGGTTATCTGTTCTGCTCCATTGGTCTGTGTCAATACCATGCTGTTTTGTTTAGTATAGCCTTGTAGTATAGTTTGAAGTCTGATAATGTGATGTCTCCAGATTTGTTCTTTTTGCTTAAGATTGCTTTGGTTATTCAGGTTCTTTTGTGGTTCCTAACAAAACATAGAATTATTTTTTCTAGAATCCATGAAATATGACATTGGTGGTGGTGTTTTAATCTCTCAAGAATGAATAGTGGGAATATTAGTAATAACAACACCTAAATTCATGTAGCATTTTAATATTTACAGAACATTTACACGCATAATATTTTATTTGGTAAACAGATAGTAACAGGCTACCTTAGTGTTAAGATAGAATGTTAGACTTTGGAGAATTTAGATTCCCCTCCTTTTATTTTCCCAGTCTGAGTTTCTCTGTGTACATGTGTCACTCTCAGAAAGGCCCAGTTAGAACCATGTTTTGTCATCCTCACCATTCAGTTCTGTAGCCTCTAAAGAGGCAGCCATGGGAGAGTTGTGTTCTGTGAACTTGCTTTCCTATAATACTCATATAACCAGACTTCTGCATCAGATTTAGCATCAACAATATAGAATTGTCATTACTAAGTAAATAGGTAATATGCTTTCTGATTAATGTTTATACTCAACTATATTTGCCTATTTTGATTAAGGTAATTTACTAAATTACTAAAATCCTGAAGTGATAGTCTAAACTTTTAAAATGTAAGATTTATTCCTACTTTCCCTATAGTACCCTAAAAACCACCAAATATTTATCCAGGCAAGGAATATATAATACTGATTTAATTTATTCTGCAACCTTTAAAATATTGAAAGCTAGTAAAATATTGTAGTAGATTGGCCACTACAATATTTTATATTTCATGAATTTTACTTTTACTCAGAAGTTTAAGCCATGTGTATCTATAGTGATATATAAAAATGGTAGGGAGATGACTGATTATGTTTTAAGAGCTTTTCTCAATGTATGGCACTCTGGAATTGCTTAGTGATTTCAGAGATGTTCTCAACTTTTGTCTAAAATGATAAAAAAGGGAAGAAAGGGCTGAAAGTGGCAACTGTCAAGTCATTTCACAACTCTTACTTTCAAGACAGTAAGCCTTTTATATCTAGATGCTGGTACAGCATCAAGACTTATTCTGTCATGACTGATATTAGAGAAAGCTTTTAACCATATTGGCAGACCCAGGCTTTAAGGGCTAAGTCATATGATTTGGGCAGGGAAGACTGTGAAATTATTTCACATTAGTGTGATTTGTTGAGTTTGGATTGATAGACGTTTGCGGATCATGGCATTATCATTAGTGACATCATTTTTAGCGGAATGAACCGGGAGTGAATCTGTTCACGATCAGCTGAATTTTTATAAAATGAGCTTTACAGGTGTTTTTTTTTCCTGACTTAAAGTAATACATATCACTTTAGAACACCTTATACTATATAGGAAGTTATAGAGAAAAACCAAAAATCATCTGGAGTCTCAAACCCTAGAAATAAACTATTGGTGTATTCTAGGGAATTTTCTGTTTCCTTTCTGTTTTTTTTCTATTCCTTTTTGTTACCTTTTTTAAAGAAAGAAAACCATAAATGGACTCATATAGCTTACATACTTGTGCATTCTGATTTTCCCCCTATGTCTTCAGAAATCCTGTAATAGCTGCCTGTGCTCTACTTTTGTGGATGTACTATAATTTACTTAACTTTCATCTTGATGGATTTTAGGATGTTTCCAATTTTTTTTTGATACTATGAAAATAACTCTGCTAAAGATATGTAAGCCTGGAAATGGCAGAGATATTTTAAGGCTCTAGTTATATGCTGCCAAAATATTTCCAGAAACATTGTATCAATTACTATTGCAGATGAGAATACCTGTCTTTTACCTCACAGTCCTGACATTATTATAATTCTAAAATCTTTGCTAATTTGATGGGTGAAAAAACATGTTGTTTTTATTTTTATTTTTGTGTTAGTGAGGTTGAATGTTCCTTTTTATATTTTTTCTACTGGTCATATTTTAAGGAACGTGCTTATGAACCTAAAGAAATAATTTTTGGCTCATCTGAAAACAAGTAGATGCGGTATGTGTATGTGTGTGGAAAGAGGTGTCTATGTACTTGATTCACACAGCCTGGACTCATTTAAAGGCGTTGATAACAGTAGCTAAACATTTGTGATACTCTTGCTTTGTGTGACAGGCACTGTACAAAGTATTCTACATCTGAAATCACATTTATTTCTGCCAAGAACTCAATGGGCATAGGTACTATTGTTATTCCTATTTGGTAGATAGGTTGGGCAGTTTGCCCACAATTACCCAGCATTTGCTGGTAGTACTAGGGTTTGAACCAATGCTGTTTATCACTACACTATACTTCCTCTCTGTTTTGAAGTTATTTTGAGGCTTTTCTTTCCATGAAGGGTGAACCTATATTTAGGTGCACACACTAGATGATTAGATGAAACTGTTATTGATACAGCAGAATGTTAACCTAATTTGTTTATTTATTCTGCAAATAGCTATTGACAGGGTGCCTACTGATTGTTAGGCACTAGGCTAAATGCTTGGAATATGGAAGTGAAGCTTATATTGGCCTGGCTTGGTAGTGCTCACATTTTGGCCAAGGAGATGTGTACGCATGCCTGTCTTTTGCCTTCTGTCATGTCCTGCATGGATCTAAACCTAACTTTTCTGTTAGAGCCCTTTGTAAGAGGCCTCCTGTTTAAAGCCTGAGCTTCTACCAAATAGGAGAGTGCCTCTCTTTTCCACCTGCTTGGTTATGTGTTTTATAGGATTTGGTATGTTACAATCCTTAAGGTATTAATAGTAACTCAGACCCCTTGACTTCTACTTTCCAGATTTCTAGTTCTCTTTAACTTTTCCTAATTACTATAGATGATCTACACTTAACTACAGGGGATTTCTCTCAGTGGTTTTTCTAGTTCTGCATGTGAGTCTTTTTGTGGTCCAAGATAAAACCTTGGCCTTTACTAGGCTAAAATTTCATTAAAGACAGCAGGTTATGCCCTTACTTTGAGAAGAAAGACTTTCTTTATACCAGAACTATAACCTGAACTATATCTCCAGATGCCATGGGTCCTACTGAGGAAGAAGCCCGTGAAAACTTCTAAACTCCCAAAGCCCGGCCAGGACTTGGTGAGCCCTGGGCCACGTTTCAAAGACAAAGGTCTCTTATGGGGAAATGCTCCTAAATATCTTTGCCTTTAGCTTTAACTTACAAATTTTTAAGCAGGATCTCTATGCTTAGCAAACTGCTCAGAGAACACTAGACTCAAACACCAAGCCTTAACTGATAGTGTTGCTTTTCAGACACTTGTTGTTTGTGTTCTGAAAGCAATACTAACTCAGTGGGCCCCTCTACTGACAATTAAGTTCCTATCTGATTTTGAAGGTTTTTCCTAATTCTTTGATATTGTAACAGGTTCTTTCTATCATTTAGATGGTTGCTAAATGATTTCAAGTGCTGTCTACTTAGTCCTCTAGTTCTTGCAGGATTAAGGTCCAACTATGTATAAAGAACTGGATAACATTGTGAAATTCTTTGAGATTAGCCTATCTGTTCTTTCTTTTCCTTTCCTATACAGGAAATTTTTCCTTTTGTTCTATACAGGGAATCTTTGCTTTGCACACAACTGTGAGACCACAAACATGACCATGTAAGCTGAAACTCTGCAAAATGATCTTAATAATGAATGAGAGAAATTACTATTGTTCCATGACCTTTAAAATTTTTTGTCAAAACATTTAAAATCTCACTTACTATCAGTAATAATTGCATTGGGAAATGAAAACACAATAGTAAACTAATATTTAGTACATGGTAAATTATATCATTAAAAACATTGAGAATTAAAGTATTTTATCAAGAGTAGTTTGAACAACACTTGTGTTCTTGCATAATTTTGGATACAGAGCAAGCATCTCTTCTATGCCTTGGTGAATTGTCATTTTAAAAAATTTTTTTAAATGTTTAAATTTTTTAAAAATTATTATTTCAAAATATTATGGGGGTACAAATATTTTTGGTTACATGGATTGCTTTTGTTATGTTTGAGTCAGGATTAGAAGTGTGCCCATCACCCAGATAGTGTTCATTGTGCCCGTGTTAGGTTTTTGCCCATCCCCTCCTGTCTCTCCCCCCTACTTGATTTCCACTGAGTTTTACTTCCCTCTGCACACATGTGTGCTCATTGGTTAGTTTCAATTTAATAGCAAGTACATGTGGTGTTGTTTTTCCATTCTTTAGATACTTCACTTCGGATAATGGTCTCCATTTCCATCCACATTGTTGCCAAAGGCCTTAATTCATCCTTCTTTGTGGCTGAGTAGTATTCCAAAGTGTATATATACCATATTTTGTTAATCCACTCATGAATTGATGGGCACTTGGGTCCATTCCACATATTTGTGATTGTGAATTGTACTGCAAATAAACATTCGAGTGCAGGTATCTTTTTAATAAAATAACTTCTTTTCCTTTGGGTAAATACCCAGTAGTGGGATTGCTGCATCAAACGGTAGGTCTATTTTCAGTTCTTTGAGGAATCTCCCCAGGGGTCCTCAAACTACAGCCCGAGGGCCACATGCGCCCGCCGAGGACATTTATCCTGCCCACTGGGTGTTTTTGCCACCGCTGCCTGTCCTGCTTAGCAGCCAACTCTTCCTGGGCCCACAGTGCGCGTGTGTGGAATGTGCGCTGCACTCTCCAATGGCCCTCCAATGGTCTGAGGGACAGTGAACTGGCCCCCTGTTTAAAAAGTTTGAGGACCCCTGCTCCACACTGTTTTCCGTAGAGGTTGTACTAATTTGCAGTCTCACCAGCAGTGTATAAGCATTCCTTTCTCTCTGCATCCACACCAGCGTCTGCTATTTTTGGACTTTTTAATAAAATCCATTCTCACAGGGGTAAGGTGAGATCTCATTGTGGTTTTAATTTGCATTTCCCTAATGATTAGTGATGTTGAGCATTTTTTCATATGTTTATTGGCCGTTTGTTATCTTTTGAAAAGCTTCTGTGAATTGTCATATTTTTTCCTAAGTGTAGATCAGCTTCTATCATGTTATCCTTTGTGCTCTCAATGTCATGAAAGAGTTCCTTTAATGTTTTTTACTGTTTAAAGCTTTTTTTGTTGTTTTGTTTTGTATGTATGGTTTTTTTATTTGTTTTGTTTTGGTTTGGTTTTTTTGCTAGAGTCACTTCCTCCGGGACATCTTCATTCTTTTTGTCATAACCTCCTCCTCACTTTTCTCATTTATGCCAGTAAATGGCTGAGTTCACTGAGTTCCTCTGGCTGCATCTCTAGAGTCTCTTGCACAGCACCAGTGTCTACCTTCTCATAATCAGCTATTTCTTCTCTTACTCCATTAATGTTCTGTTCGAATTTCACACTGCATTTATCACTTTTTATTTCTTTGCTCTTTCCTCTTTCTTGCCTACTTTCCTCTTTTGATTGTCCATTATAAAATATCATGTGGGTTTATCACTGGAATATAAGGAGGTAACACAACTCCATGCTTTGCTGTTTGCATGATCTGAATAATAGATATGCAATGACTAGTCACCAACAGTCTTCAAAAGATGTGATATGATTGATCATGGATCATGGTGCACATCTGCTGTTTATGTAGTGGTTTGTTGACTGAAGAGATAGCAGTGAAGTTGTACTTATGCAGTTACTCAGTTAATGTATTGTGGTGATTAAAATTTGAACTGTGTTTTGAGGGACTTAAAAGAGTGCAAAGTGAAGACTACTGTAATTTATTTCAAATTCATATGTTCTAGGCATCTTTCCTTTTCTTTTCTAACTTTCTCCTCCCTGCTCAAGATTATTCCACAGGGATTTTGGTCAGAGATATTTGGGTAGATGTTCCTATAGGAATCATTGTTAGGAAATTCAAGGAAAAAAATTCTTCATCACCACAGCTTTGGGATTCCTATTAAGTCCTTGAATCCAGACTTGAGGACCAGCTTAATAATGAACGTAATTAGGCCATGAAAGCACATTTAAAAGAAGTAATGAAACAAAGAGTTTCTTCATTGATTAGAAAAATCATTCTGAAGAAATGAAGACATATCCTAATTTGAACTAGGACATTTATATCCAAGAAAGATATCATTGCAATAAATATTATTGCAAATAATCATTCTATGACCGGGTTGATAGCCCCTAATAATAGGACTTTGTTATTAAGTTTACTGTGAATTCTATTCAGTCACCTTGAACTCCTAGTGCTTTCCCTTGGTCCTGTCCACATAATCACATTCTGTTATTAAATGATGTGATCATGTGCTTGTTTTATTGTAGGCAGAACTGAACAAAACCATAGCTCAGCATTTTACTCTTTTGTACAAATGTAGTTACTAATCCCTTGACCCTTTGTAGATATCCCAACTTCCTCCATAAACTCCAAAATTGTGAAACCATCCATGAGACCAGGAAAAGTTTGGAGCCAAGAAAAGAAGTCAGTCTCCTGGACATCCTCTTCCTTAATCTTTTATATTGAAAGAACTTGCACAAAGCCTAGGCTCTTTTATTTCTAGTTCCTATAGACTGGGGATATGATGTCTAGTCAGTATTCATTGTACAAAATTATTTCATGAGAGCAAATTGGGTAGTGTATGGAGTTTATTATAAAATTATTTTACTTGCCTTCTGGTAAGTAACCAACATATAATTGGCATTAATGTTCGTTTTTTTTCCAACACCACTTTCACAAAGCCTTAGTATGTGTGTGTTTTAAATGAATGTGCTAAATATTTAAAAAAATAGTAATTTAAACAATTTTCAAAATTGATATTATAATTTTATGTAAAAAGTTACCAGATGTGCTTTATTCTGCATTGAAAACAATATCGATTTTCAGGTCAACAGATACCAAAAAGATTCTAAAATTACTTTCCTGGAGTTATCAGAAAATAGCACTGTAATAATGAAATCAAACACATTTCCCTTTATGGTTTAGTCTTAATCTGATATGTATTATAGTGGAAAGCCTTCCTGTCTCTCTGATCACTTACTGGTCACTTGGTAAGGGGCCCTCTAAATGTCATGTCTTTGAGCAGGTGTTGAAGTCTTGGATTTTTTGGGTTTTGTTGGAGGGACTGCAGTCTATATGGGCCTGTATGGGCATGTCAAATCCAATCTTGAGAGTATCTTGAAAACTTAACATGATAGATTTGATTTTATTCCCAAGTCGACTTGGTAATTTCACTAGATTTCATCAACCCCAACCTACATTTTATCTTATATGTGCTTTCTATCAGTCACAAAGAGAACAGAAAACCTTATTTTCTATTCATAACATTAGCTGTTTCTTCAGGTGGCTAAAGGGACATGCCATTGCTTTACTCACATGAATTTGAAAGATTAAATACATAAAAGAGCTTTCTTAAACTGGAGTAGGTCCTCACCTTCTATTTAACTGGAGAGGAAGATCTGCAAGTAACAGCCCCCAACCCTCAAAGACACACACTCACCTATTAGAATGTAAGGGCCTTGAGGCAGGCCTTGTGTTTGCCTTTTTTGTTCACTGTGAGACTTGGAATAGTGATTGTCACATAGATTGATAGTGCTCAATCAATTATTGTTGAGTAAAGTAATCTTCTACTTGTTCTGTAATTTGGACTAATAAAAGGGCCTGGTACATTGTAGGTACACAGTAAATATTCATAGAACAAATGAATGAATCAACCCAACACATTTCTGAGAAGTAGCCTGCTAGGTCTAATTTTTTTATGAAAGTTATAAAAGGGAAAATTTTAGAATTCCTAATTTGTTCACAAAAATGTTATACCATCTCCCATGATATTTGGTATTCCTATGTCAGGCATATTTTTTTTGTTGTTAAAAATCAAATTACCATTAGCATTCTTTACAGAGCTAGAAAAAACAATTCTTCACTTT
>VBSM01000272.1:63606567-63676254 GCA_008086735.1 Cheirogaleus medius
TTTTGCTATTGTAAATGGGATTGCCTTCTTGATTTCTTTCTCAGCTAGATTGTTACTGGTATATGGAAACACCACTGATTTTTGTGCATTGATTTTGTATCCTGAAACATTAAGAGTTTTATGATGGAGTCTTTAGGTTTTTCTTGATATAGGGTCATATCATCAACAAACAGGGAAAATTTGACTTCCTCTTCTCCAATTTGGATGCCTGTTATTTCTTTCTCTTGCCTCAGTGCTCTGGCTAGGAGTTATGGTACTGTGTTGAATAGGAGTGGTGACAGTGGGCATCCTTGTCTTGTTCCAGTCCTTAGGGGAAATGCTTTCAGCTTTTCCCCATTCAATATGTAAGCTCTGGGTATGTCATGTATGGCCTTTGTTATCTTGAGGTATGTTCCTTTTATGTCTAATTTGTTGAGGGCTTTTATACTGAAGGTATGCTGAATTTTATCAAATGCTTTGTCTACATCTTTTGAGATGGTCATATGGTTTTTGTTCTTGAGTCTGTGTATGTGATGTATCAAATTTATTGATTTGCATATGTTGAACCATCATTCCATCATTTGTATAAAACCATCTTGATTTTATGTTGTATTATCTTTTTGATGTTCTGTTGGATTCAGTTTGTTAGTATATTTTGTTGAGGGCTTTTGTATCTATGTTCATCAGGGATATTAGTTTGTAATTTTCTTTTTGTTATGGCCTTGTCTGGTTTTCATATCAGGGTGGTGCTAGCCTCATAAAATGAGCTAAGGAGAATTGATTTTTTGGAACAGTTTCAGGAGGATTGGTGTTAGTTCTTCTCTGTATGTTTGATAGAATTTGGCTGTGAATCCATCTGGTCCTAGGCTTTTCTTTGTTGGGAGCTCTGTTGCTACTCATTTGATCTCATTACTTGTTATTGGTCTGTTCAGGTCTATTTCTTCCTGGTTGAATCTTGAGAGGTTATATGTTTCTAGGAATTTATCTGTTTCCTCTAGGTTTTTTGTTTTTCTGAGTGCATCGCAATTCATAATAGTCTCTGATGATCTTTTGTATTACTGTAGTATCAGTTGTAATGTCTCTTTTTTCATTTCTGATTTTGTTTATTTGGTCTTCTCTCTTCTTGGTTAGTATAGCTAGTGGTTTATAAATTTTGTTTATCTTTTCAAAGAACAAAGTTTTCATTTCATTAATCCTTTGTATTGTTTTATTAGTTTCTGTTTCATTTAGTTCTGCTCTGATCTTTTTTATTTAGTTAGTTATGCTAATTTGGGGTTTGCTTTGTTCTTTCCTAGTTCCTTGAGGTTTATTGTTGGATTGTTAATCTTTCTACTTTTTTGATGTAAGCATTTATAACTATAAGCTTCCTTTTTAGCACTGCTTTTACTGTATCTGACAGTTTTGGCATGGTGTGTTTCCATTTTCATTTGTTTCAGAATTTTTTTTATTTCTATCCTAATATCTTCATTAACTCAATAATGGTTATTCAGGAGCATGTCATTTAATTTATATGCATTTGTGTAGTTTCTGAAGTTCCTCTTTGTATTAATTTCTAGTTTTACTCCACTGTGGTCTGAGAAAATACTTGATATGATTTTGATTTTTAAAAATTTGCTGAGAGTCATCCTGTGGCCTAACATATGGTCTCATCTTGGAAAATGTTCCATGTACTGATGACAAGAATGTATACTCTGCAGTTGTTGGGTAGAATGTTCTGTAAATTTCTGTTAGGTCCATTTGGTCTAAAGTTTAGTTTAAGGCTGGGTGCGGTGGCTCACGCCTGTAATCCTAGCAGTCTGGTAGGCTGAGGCAGGAAGATCACTCAAGGTCAGGAGTTGGAGACCCACCTGAGCAAGAGCAAGAGCAAAATTTCTTTCTACTAGAAAGAAATTAGCCAGACAACTAAAAATATATAGAAAAAATTAGCTGGGCATGGTGGCACCTGCCCATAGTCCCAGCTACTCAGGAGGCTGAGGCAGAAGGATTGTTTGAGCCCAGGAGTTTGAGGTTACTGTGAGCTAGGCTGACACCATGGCACTCTAGCCTGGGCAACAGAGTGAGACTCTGTCTCAAAAAATAAATAAATAAATAAATAAAACAAAGTTTAGTTTAACTCCAATATTTCTTGATTTTCTGTCTAGATAATCTAATATGGTGAGTGGTATGTTGAAGTCCCCTACTAATATTGTATTGTAGTCTATCTCTCTCTTTAGGTCTAGTCATATTTGTTTTATGAATCTGGGTGCTTGGGTCCATGTATATTTAAAATTATTATACCTTCTTTTTTTAATTTTTAACTGTTTTTGACTCAAAGTCTGTTTTATCTGATATAAATATAGCTCCTCCTGCTCACTTTTGGTTTCAATTTGCATGGAATATCTTTTTCCACCCCTTTACTTTCAGTCTATATGTGACTTTACAGATAAGGTAAATTTCTTATAAGCAGCATGTAGTTGGATCATGTTTCTATCCATTCAGCCAATCTATACATTTTAAATGGAGCATTTAATTCATTTACATTCAAGATAATTATCGATATGTGAAGTTTTGTTCCTGTCATATTGTTATATTGTTTTCTGGTTGTTTTATAATTTTTTGTTTCTTTTTCTATTACTATTTGTTATTGTGGTTTTATGGATTTCTGTCGTAGTGTTATTTGATTCCTTTCTCTTCCTTCTTTGTGTGATTGCTTTACCAGTAAGTTTTATTCTTTCATGTGTTTTCATGGTGGTAAATGTCATCCTTTTCCTTCCAAGTGTAGGACTGCCATGAGCATTTCTTATAGGGCTAGTCTAGTGGTGATGAATTCCCTCAGTGTTTGTCTGGGAAAGACTTTATTTCTCTTTTATTTGTGAAGGATAATCATCTTGCTGGATATAATATTCTTGGCTGACTTTTTTTTTCTTTCAGCACTTTGAATATATCATCCCATTCTCTTCTAGCTTTTAAAGTTTCTGCTGAGAAGTCTGCTGTTAGTCTGATGGGGTTTTCTTTATAGATGACTAGATGTGTGTCTCTTGTGTTTTAAAATTTGCTCTTTCACTTTGACTTTAGACAATCTGATTATAACGTGCTGTGGTGAAGACCTCTTTGTGTTATATTTGTTTGGGGGTCACTGAGCCTCCTGTAGCTGGATGTCTAAGTCTTTTCCAAGGCTTGGGAAGTTTTAATCTATTATTTCATTAAATGAATTTTTTAAACTTTTTATCTCCCTGTGCCCTTGGGGATACCAGTAATTGAAATATTCAGTCTCTTCATGTTATTCCCAAACATTTTGAAGGCTTTGTTGTTCTTTTTTCTTTATTTTTGTCTCACTGGATTATTTCAGAAGACCTGTCTTCAAATTCTGAAATTCTTGCTTCTGCTTGGTCTAGCCTATTTTTGAAGGTTCAAATGTATTTTGTATTTCCTTTAATGAATTCTTCAGTTCCAGAATTTCTCTTTTTGTTTTTATATGTATCTATCTCCTTGGTAAATTTTTCATTTATATCTGGAATTGTGTATCTGAGTTCTTTGTATCAGTTTTCAGATTTCTCTTGTAACTCATTAAGCTTCTTAAAAATCAGTATTTTGAATTCTTTAGGATTTTGAGAATTTCTTTTTGGTGAAGATCTATTGCTAGAGAATTGTGTTTCTGGGGATGTCATATTTCCTTGCTTTTTAATGTTTCCTGTCTCTTGAAATTGATATTATCACATCTGGTATAATGGTCACTTCTTCCTACATTTGAATTTACTTGCATTGGTGATAGACTTTTGCCTGAAGATATATCTGTGGTGTTGGTTGGGTAGGGCCCTTTGGTTTTGCTTCTAGGTACATGCAGTACTGAAGTCTCTGTTTGATTTCTTTAGTTATAAACAGCACTAGTGGTATCTGTGGTTTCCTTGGTGAATTAGGGTGTGGTTATAGTGGTGGGATGGTAAAGTTGTACGGGGGACTGGAATGTCAGATGAGCGCATCTTCAAGCTTCAGTGATAACAGTGGTGGGCCAAGCATGTTGGTCCTTGTGCCCCAGGGCACCATATGCTGGTACCTGTGTTGGCGGTTGCAGGAAGGCCAATTCTTGGGTCTCTAGATGGTTTTGTCAGATGCTAGTTGTGGTAGTGGTAGACTGGGCAGGTGAGTGAGGTCTTGAGCTCCTGGGTGGCTGACATGGCATGGGCAATGGTGGGAGTTGTGGTAAGGTACTTTTCTGGGTCCCAAGCCCTGTACACTTATGTTGGCAGTGGTTGCATTGGGCTGTGCAGTCTTGCCTCCAGGCCAGTAGATGGTGCCTGTTGGTAGGAGCCAGCTGAGGTGGTAGTGGTAAGGTGTTTAGGCCCAACTTCAGTTCCCCAGGAAGAGTGCTCAGGTGCCCTAGGGGGTAGATTGGGCTGTACAATCGCTAGGACCCTGAGCCATGCACTCTGTCTTGGGGTTGGGCAGGCACTAAAGCTGAGTGACATTTGACCAAGTAGGCTTTCATTCAGGTCCCCAAATACATGCGTTGGCTATGACAGGCAATCCACAGGCTCCTGGCGGAATGCTTGGGTGAAGACAGCAGCTGCTGTGCTGAGGCCCTGCCATAGGAGGGTGAAGTCTGGCCCCAGTGGCCACAGCCTTGACTGGCAGGTGGGAGGCGCACATCCCTCTCACACCCCAGTCCCAATGTGTCTTACTCCCCACTCCCAACTGTTGCAGCCAGCCTAGCTGTTCCATCAGACCTGGCTGTCTGCACTTAGCATACATCTCAGCCCTAGACTGTAGGAGTCCCCCTCCAGCATGGGACCAAGCCTCTGTAGCAACTTGCATCCTGCTCAAGTCCTGATCTCAGTCCTGGTGATGCCTGCTTCCCAGTGCCAGCAGCCACAGCCCACGCCACACTCTTTTCTCAGTCCTAGCTGTGGGAGCCACCCCCCGTTCATGTCCCAGTTCTGCAAGCAACAGCCCGAGCTTCCCTAATGCCTAAGACGAGCAGTGCTGGGTCATAGGACGTAGCACATTTTGTTACAGGCTAGAATTGAAAATTGCATCTTGCTGTAGCCACTTAGTTTTCAAAAAGAGCATGTGATCAAGGCTAGCTCCCTCCCTAGAGCAGTTCCTTCTCATAGTCTCCTGGCAGCTCCTTGAGTTAAATTCAGGGCTTGGTAGGGTCAAGGCACTGTCTCATGGTCTGGATTTCATGATTCCCCAGTGGGAAAGTGGACCACAGGGAGTCTCTTACTTATCCTCTCCCCATATCGGGGAGCCGGCTTCGAGCAGGCTGCCTCTTTTCCTTCTGGTTTCTAGTTTTTGATGTTTCCTCTCACTTTTCTGTTGAAATTCCATGTTCTCTCTTGGATAACGTATTCAAAATGTGATTGTCTATATACTATTTTGGTTCTTCTAAGTGGGTGAAGTGAGCATGAATGTGTCTAGTCAGCCATCTTGAAAAAAATTCAGAGAGGTTTTCTTACTCGTTGTTGAGGAGAGGTAAATCTGGGATCACTAGAAAAAGTGTTTCTGAAAAATTTAAAACCTGGAAATACATATATAGCATGTGATTAGGATAGGTTTTCAGGGAAAGAAGAACAAATCAAGAATCATTGCAAGCTAGCTCATATGGAATGCTTAAGGCTTGTAGTTAAAAAAAATATACATATGGCTGTTAGTGCCAAAGGCCCGTGGTAGCAGCAAAGCAATCATAATCATCCTTTTCTCACATGGATTCTATCCCTATTGGAGAGAATTAACTCAGGTGAAATTAACTTCTCAACTGTTTAATTTTATAATATTAGAGGGATCATCTCTGACTGATGTCCCTTTGATTCGCTGTTCTTCATTGATCTCTTTTTTCTTAGAATAGGCTAGCCAAATGTGACATCCCTTGGATCTGAAAATTGGAACTTAGAAACTATTCTTTGCACAAGTCTTTACACATTATTAGGGAAGAAAAGGAGTTACTTGGCAGTTCTTAATATTAATTCTATTTTTTTTCTTTCTTTCTTTCTTTTTCTGAAATGAGATCTCACAATGTTGCCCAGGCTGACCTTAAATTCCTGGGCTCTAGTGATTCTCCTGCCTCAGCCTCTAGAGTAACTGGAACTACAGGTGTGCACCACCACACCTGACAACATTAATTCTGATTAATAAATTTATGAGCTAAAAAGATAACTATAAGATCTTATATCTGACCTTTCATATTACCATCAGAAATTTAGATAGCTGTTCAGTCCTCTTTTCTTTATAAAACATAGATATAGGGCATGGGTTTGGTTGAAGTAAGTTGTATATACATGTAACTATCTTGATGGTGGTGGTCCCTAACAAAGGTCTATAATTCTGCTTGGTTTATTTGGGAGATGGCTAAATGTGGTACACCCCAACCCATTTTGTTCCATACTACTTTACAAAGAAGTTGCCTTCATGTTTGGATGGAAGGACCAAACCACGCCCCCAGAGTGCCTGCACAGTAAGAGAGTTTGATTAAAGCCACACATGGCACTAACAGACACGGGATCTTCTGAGTGCAGATACATCATAGAGGCCTCACAGAGAGTGGAACAGCAGGTAGTCTAGGAATTGGAAGGATCCAGCGCCTCCCTTAGAACTGAGTCATCATGGTCCCCTCTCAGCAACAGGAGTGAGTTGGTGCCATCCGTCAGTGGTAGTTACAGAGTCCCTCTGCCTTTGATTCTTTATCTGTTAGCCAGCTAGCTCACCCTCTCCTTCATGGCCCTGGTTGTAAGTAGCATTTCTTACTGTAGCTCCAAGCTTTGAGCTCCTTCTCGCCTCCTTTCTCTGCTTCTGTTTCACCTTCTGTTCCCATCACCAACTTTCTAGTCTCCTTTCTTTTTCTCCTCTTCAGATTCAGTGGGAGAGAGAAGCTTATCAGGCCAGTGAGTGCCGGTTTTCCTGTCTGAGAGAGCCATGCAGGCTTCTGACTAGCCCACAGACTGGGTGTCCTTAAGTCAGGACTGCCCGTTTCCTTGCCAGCTTTGGGAGCTAGGTGGAGTCAGAGTGGGGAGTGGTAGTGAATAAGTAGCAAGGAACACACATCAGGCTTGGTGCTGCCTCAGTCTGCTCGTAAGAAAACCCAGTAGTGCCGTCATCCAGTCCGGGTTTCAGGGGCGTTGACCACTCTGCTCAGTAGGATCACTCTCCTGCCAAACGATTCATGGCATGTTGCTGGTGGACACTTTTGTATTTGTACAACTCTAATTCTGTATTTAGGACTGGCTTTAGCTACCCTGGGGCCTCTTCACTCGGTTTTTATAAGGAAGTTGTCTCTTCTTCCTACCCAACTAGAGTCATCATTTTCCCCTTTTGTCACTTTCTTCATGCCGTATATTATTTCATCTTCATTAACTAAACTGTTTAGGAACAGTGCAAAGGGTAACTCAGAAAGCTAACAAGGAACACATAGAGGAACTCTTTAAACTCAGGTGCATCTGAATAGTTTGTTAGCTATTTGGGGCTTTAAAAACTGGAAAGATGGAGGTGGGGACTGGGCTATAAGGAAGAACAGTGAGCCCAGGTGGATGGCTTAGAGGGGGACCAGTCACTGCACGTTCTGTCCACCTTCCGGCTGGATAGAGCAGGGAGGATGGAGAGCCCACGGTGGGGGTGAGTAGGTGGCAGTGTTTTTCCGCCAAGAAGTGTAACAGTGGCTGATTTGGGAGAAAGATGACATGTACAAATGAGAGAAGGTGTGTGCTTGTTATTTGGTGTAGGTGGGTTATTTGCCTCATTTTTCTTAAAACTCGATGCCAATATAATCTAAGAATATTCTGTAGTTTTGAATAGACTATCAAAGCTGGAACTCTTAGAGTCTCTGGTACCTTTACTTTTAGCCCTGTACATTTTTTCTTAAAATTAAACATTACATTGCCTTAATTTATTTCATTTATTAAATTTATATTCTTATGTTTTTTATTTCTATCAGCTTCTAATCAGAAGACCATAAATCCTCCTAGGGTAAGTTAAAGTTTATTAAATGAATTGGGAATGATCACTTGATGGGTTAAACTTAGGAATAGTAATGGAGATATTCTGTTATCTGTTTAGTGTAACAGCAAGTTAAGAAAATGTATAAGTCATTTCATTACCTTTGCATGGATGTATCCAGTTCTATTTTAAAATCTATATTTGGTCATTTTGATATCAATGGGATGTAATAAATGAGTCCTTAAGATTGTACTGACTTCTCAGACCCACAACTGGAAAGATTACGAGTAGGAATAATGGCTATATTATATCTTCGATCAGAAGGAAGCTAATTCCAATACATTCCCTTACCTCTTGGATTCATTTGATGTGCATGTGCAGAATGACAATTTCAGGCTTAAGAATGAAAAAGAGAAATTTATATTAAATTGTGTTAATTTAAAATGATAATCTATAAAACAAATATAAATATTGCTACAGATATCTGTTCAGTTATGATTTATTCCCCTCTCACAAAAATGTTTTATAAACTTTTCTTCCTTAAAACTGTAGGTTTTAAGGTTTCACTGTATCTTGGATACCTTAATAATCTTTCTGAGAAAATTACAAGAGAGGAGCAAATTTAGGAGGGCATAAATGAAGAGAAAAAAAGTCTTTATAAGTATAAACTCATTATAGTGACAGTCCTGAGAGCTAGTCAGTAAGATCTGGAAAGGACTATATTATACTTAGCTCCCCATGAAGGACTGATGCGAGATCTGCCCGGAATGCCAAAGAGAGGTCTCTGTCTCTGTGGCTCCACATGCTTCCGATTCTGACAAACCTCAGCAGGTGTGCTAAAGGGCAGGGGTGAGGTGGACTCCTCTTGCCACAGGTGCTTGTTCTAGAAAAATTGGTGCCATAGCCACATTGGTCACAAGAAGCCAATGGTTTATAAAGGTGCCCCTTAGAAATAATCCAACCACTGGACCTGTAAATCCTAACGTATTTTCTCTCCCTGTTAACTGATTTCAGTTTGCGTGACTTAAAAAAATGATTCTGCTTTGCTCCCATTTCTTGTTTAACTGTATTATTACTCTTTTGTTGCTATTTATGTTTGAACTTTAATAATTTTTGGGAAGTTAGGATTTCTTGAACTGAAGGAGGCAGGGTGGGTGGGAAATTCTGCTTAGAAAAAGAATGTTAAGAGAATAATACAGTTATTATTAAACTATTAACTAGACTTGGCATGCTTTGCTTACAGCCTTATTTTGTTTTTAGACTAGCATTTACTGCTTACTATGTATTTTAAATGTTGGTGTATATAAGTTTTAGTATAAAAGGACATGAAATAAGTTATATTTTTATATAAACTTATTTTAAATATTTTTCCAGAAAGCTGTAGAAGAACCCCTTAATGGTATGTGGTTATTTCAATCTTGATCCCTTACCAGATCATAAGTTGAACTGGCCCTCAAAGCATTTAGAATGCCCCATCTATGCCTTAGAAAGAATCTAGGGTTTTTTCCCCTTGCCTTGCCCTCTCTTCTCTGAATTTTTCATCAAGAATTATGAGTACTGTTTTTGTAACATTCTCACCTCTGGGAAAATGCACTGTTCTGTGCCTCTCAAGTAGTTACTTATCCTAGCCAAGTGATACTTGGGCAAGGAGACCATTGCCCTTTGATATTGGCCAAGATGAAGCATAACAGCCCCAAGTAGAGAAGAATCTTAGTTACTTACAATTTCTGATTTATAAATTTCAGAGATACAGGCCATCCCCATGGAGTGAGACCAAATCATCTCACTTTCTCTCTACATAAATCTAGATCTATATTCCCAACTAAATCTCTTTCCTTTGTGGATACTTAGGGGAAGATCCACAGAAAGGCTTTGTAATAAAATGATAGCCTTAAAATTAATTTGGCTGTATAGTTGAGTAGTTAGCATATTACTGTATACTTGTTTAGAAATGATTTCTAATCATAGAACCTTACTAACTGCCTGCTTGGCTTGTTACTAATCCTTAGCATTTAAAGAATCAAAAGGAATGATGAATGATGGTAAGTATGAAATGTGCCTACAATTATAGATTAGATAAAATATGGACATGGAAAAATGAAAAAGCTTCTTAAAAGTACGGCTTTCTTTTAGTAAAAGGGACACTGTCAAATGGTAAAGGTCCACATTTCTTGATATATAAAACTTAAATCTCCTTTTCTAAAAATTGCAATGCTAAAAGCTATAGGGTGTCACAAGTTGACTCTGATCATATGGCTCCCAGAAAAGAGAAATAGCCACTTTTTGTAAAACATTTTTCAGATTCAGTGTCTGTGGACTGTAACTTTAAAATACTTTTTATAAGGCACATAAATAATTTGACATGTACCTTTATCATTTTGACAGAGTTTCTTTTGTGCTTGTTTTGGTGATTTTGTTGCATTTAACCCATGGGGACTTAATATCTCTGCTTTTCCAAGCAGGAACTTGGTTCTAACCTTTTGGGAGACCATTAAAAAGAGAGAAAGAAAAAGATGTTTAGTCACTCAGCTTTTGCTTCTTTTTTTGGAACTGTGGACTAATAACTTCCAATCTTTATTGAATGTTTCAAAGACATATATTTGTTACTTCTTAAAGATAAATAAGTTTGAGATATTGAGTGCTGCAAGCATTCATTTGATTTTACCTTAATATGTTGTGATTCTTGAGGTTCCTTTGCATTTAGTAACTATGTGTTTTTATCTTATTGTTAAAAATTTATTTTCACCTTCGGTATTTGCAATCATTCTTTGATCATATAGTTTGCTTTGTCATTTACTCCTTTAAAGCCTGTGACCTACCTGCTCACCTCTGTAGCCAAGTGCAGCATTTAACACAGGAGGCTATATTCCCCTGAGTGCAATTAATTTTTACGTAAGATTAAAAACACTCCAATCATGTATTGGTGAACAGAGTTTAAAACATTTAGGCTTGTACTCAACAAGGAGTCACAGAGTGATCCCACTTTTATGGATTTGTGTCACAGCCTTTAAAAGCATAGTTTGTTATATGAGCTGCTGCCCTCCTTTAAAAAAAATGTAATTAGTAGGAATAAATTAATAGTCATTAAAAAAACAACTGGGACCTGGAATTGAGGTATGGTTGTCCACATTTATATTCTGGTGTCCTGTTTTATAATTTTCATGTTCTTTCATTTTCCTGCTGTCGTGTCATTGTTCTGTAGTTGTATGAAGAAACTAAACTTTTCTCCATTTTCAGAAAATCAATATTTTCTCAAAGAACCTTGAGTGCCTCTTCCTTTGTTAATTTCCCTTAAGACATGACTTTTTTTGAATCTGCTGCATCAGGAGATATTATAAAGAAGTTTTGCCTTGAATATTTGTGTGTTCATAAGACATGAAATCTATGATGAAAATTTTCTTAATTTTGCTAATATTGAGCTGATCAGAATTTGTTTGATTTTAAAATGTGTGTCTGGTGGGCTTTTCTTACTGACAACTGCTCAGTCCTCACAGTGTGTCTGCCTTGTCAGTGAATGAGTTTGGAGGCACCTTCCCAGGGATCCCAGTCAGTACCATTTTCTCTTTCACCTACACCTGATCATATTTCAGTTACATGAGATGAATGGTGTAGATCTAAAGTGAATGTGATAGAACATTCCAGAATCAATGTCTTTTGCTTTGAAAAATCAACATCTCTTAGCTTTTCCTCAGGTAACCCAGCAAACAGGGGTTATCAGACTGTGTTGATTTTTAGTTTCATTTGGCATTGGCCTTTTTCTTACCGGAAGTAAAAAGGCTAATGATTTGCCTGGTTTATGTAACTCTGACCTTTGAGGATCTATGTTCTTGATTTTTAGATATGGTGTATCTGAAACAAATTTTTAAATGCATCAACTTCTTAATGGATAGAAAATAGATATAAATAGTGACTGTCCATTTTTCAATTTTCCAGAATAACTGAAGTGGAGCGATGGACTGTGATTTGGAGAGTAGTAAGACGTGAAAGGAATACACTTGTGTTTATGCACCATGGCCTTGATTCACTGTTGGGGAGAAGAAACCAAGAAAAGTAACTGGTTGTCATTGTGGGAACAAATAATTGTTCCCTCAAATGATTGTTACAGTTAAGTTTTTATTCAAAGCAGCTGTAATTTAGTTAATAAAAGAATTATGATGTGCTGTGTGCCCAATTGAGATCCAGTTTTTTTGTTATTTTTATTCAATTAGGGGCAAACGTAGAATGGGCAGCTTCCAAGAATGATGCCTTTCAGATCCTAGGACTTCTTGACTCTAGGTCACCAGTTTAAGTTAGTTCAGGGTGAGAATTACGTAGCACTAACCTGGTGGTTACCCAGAGATATCAACGAAAAAAAGTGGCTTCCATCAAACCTTAGCAAACTCAGGTTCACAACAGCATTGGCAGTTATGATATTAGCTGAATAATGTGTCTGCCACTTCAGGGTCAAGGGAATAGTGAATTAAGTACAGACAGGAATTTGATTGGGAACATCTGGTATGCCACCCACGTGTGATGTGATATTGATAGAGACAGTGGTCTTCATTCTTGGGGGTTGCCATTCACACGTTCCTGTTCAACATACAGTGTAATGAATCCTTTCCAGATTTAGGGTACTTTGATTGACGGATGTGTTTTTCTTTTATTCACACAACTCTTTAAACCCTGTCTTGTCCTGTTATTTGCTTCTGCTGTACAAGATGTAGCACCTTTTCTCCTCTTTGAACATGGTCCAGTGACACGGTAACATGCAGGAAGGAGCCAGACTTGTTCTAAGAGAACTATGTTCACACTTTTCAGCAAAAATAGCTATGGTTGTAACATATGTATTCCCTTCCTCTGATTTGAAGGCAAAAATCTATAGTGTTTCTTCACTTCTTTTCTGATCCGAGGCATGAAAAAGCAAGATTGAAATTTGAACTATGAGTCTCCTGCATGGCAACAAAATGTGTGTCACCATCAGGCCACCAGGCCGGCCCTCGAAAGGGTGGTTTTATTGTTGTATTCTGTGTTGCATGATAAACACTCATCTCCTTCCTCCTGTAGTCCTGCCTCGTACTCCCCTTCCCCTAAGATTGAGAAGTAAAACAAAACCCACATTTCCTATCCCAGTTAGAAGAAAATTAACGTTCTGACAGTTGTGATCGCCTCGAGTACTTTTAGACTTTTAGCACTTGTTTTTTACCTCTTTGTGGGTGTGTGTTTGTATGTGCATATGTATAAGACAGGCACATGCATCTTTTATATGGACAAAAGTGGGCTACCTACAGGAGCACAAAGGTTAATTTTGTGCTTTTAGTAAAAACATTTAAAAACAAATATCTTTATTGGGTGGAATTATATTTGATGCAAATATTTGATCACTTAAAACTTTAAAAACTTCTAGATAATTTGCCATGCTTTTTGACAGCTCACCAATGCCCTCTAAAAATACATAATTCTTCCTATTTGTGTAATAAGACATCCATATTTGTAGTTGCATTAATAGTTATTTCTTAGTCCACTGAATGTTCCCATGTGCCTCTTTTATGCCAAATTGTCATATTTCATGTTGGGACCAAGTGGTTTGCCCATGGCAAACCTAAATTTATGACCTGCTGAGGCCTCTCAGAAAATGGAATACACTAGCAAGACAGCTCTTCTTGAAGATGAAATATATATATTTTCTTCCCTGATTGTGTATCTGTTCAAGATATTAGCATGTGTAGAGGGAACTGTATTCCTTTATACAAATCTGATGGCTCCTGCTGATCTTTTTCCTTCTGAAAATATTTACATTTTGCTAATATAGTTTGTTACTTTAGAAATCAGTTTTGATGAAAGGAGGAAAAAAAGCAGATGGACTTGAAAAAGATCCAAATTCCTATTCTCTATTAAGAAAGTCAGGTATGAAAATATTTATAGTTAAATTTTTTATAAAATTATACCTTTTAATATGTCACAAACTCATTTATTTGGGGTTCGATCTTGGGTCTCATCCATTCGTTGTGTTCTCTTTAATGCTGCCTGCCTTTTGAGGCATTCACTGCCCTAGATGATGCCACCCAAGGTAGCAGGGGAAATGCCCTTCCTGGTTGTCAGCTTCTCTGGATAAGGGACCACAGCTGCAGGAGTCCTCTTGCTTGGGCACCATTGGGCCAGTTCCTTCTCTTTAAGTCAGACTCGTAATGGCTCCCAATCTCAGTCACATCAAATTTAAATTGCTAACTACATATATATAGCTAACAATGTTTTTGAGCATCATATATCTGTTTTGTCCCATAATATGTTCCCTGATCCCAGTTTTTGCTGTCCACACATCCATTTTTATTTATTGTATGTTCTCAGAATGACATCATTTATCGTTTTCTGCAACAACCTTTCCAGGCTTTTCGGCAAAATCAAATTTTTCTTCTCCTTCAAAACGTTCTACTCCAGCCCTGCCCCCAACCCCACTGCTTTGCAATCTGTCCCCATCTGTCCTGCTGCCTCTTTCATCTCCTTCTTACCTTTCCTAGTACTTTATGCATCTGTGCTTAGTTCTGTTGGCTTTTTATGTCTTGCTCCTTTCACTTGATTTTAAAGTTCCTTCTATAGCAAGAACCTTTCTTTCGTCCTTTCTCTCTTCCTGCAGCTTTTACATACATTAGAAGCTCAATACATAAGTTAGATGATTGAGAGTTTTCTGTATTTAGATTTTTCACTATTTTTAACAGGGTGAGCTAGAGAGGTTTTTTTGTTTTGGGGTTTTTTTTCTTTTTGACAAATTTCACATATTCTAAAAACCTTAAAAGGTGATGATTTTTCACCTGGAAACTCCAGGTCCATTCTGTTTAAATTCCTGAGAATGTCAGAATTAAAATGATGGGGCCGCCCCATAGTTGGGAGTATTGTTCTTTTCAGGATGCTGTAGTCAATTTAGTAAGTGACCAATCAAACTAGGATTTGAATTAATAAAGCTCAAAAAGTGATAGCTTGTTCCTCCATGTCATTAATAAAAAGCTCTATATCACCTTGTAGATTTCTGTTGTCTTAAAAATGGGTATTCAAAAATGTAGGTCTATAGTGTATGTATGGAAATATACCCCTTTATTTACCTGCTGTTGAAAACTGGAGAAATAATTGTCCGGCAACCCTTTATCTTTCTATTGTGTTTTATTTGATTGAGGGTTTTTTTAGAAACAGTTTTACATGTGTCATATTTTCAAAATTACTAACTGCCATCACCCACTGGAGGTCCTTTGTTAGGTCATTGTCAGTGGCTAATAGGGATAAGCCAGGTAACTTTGAAGAGATGAGCAGTGAGCGACGAGAAAGTTTTTCTGCCTTTAGCTCTGGCAACTCTTAATTATGATCATTTAAGACCAGCTTTCCCATAAATTTAGCCTTTTGAAAAAAAGAAAGCATTTGTAAAAAGCTTCTCTGTAAGACAACATCAGTGGAATCTTAAAAGTGTTGTTATCATGGTTGGCGAGAGAGGAAAACGTTTTTGTTTTGATCAAACGGAGCATTATTTACAAAAAAGCCATTGTTGAGAATTAGATCCCACATTGTATAAATATCCATTAACCATTCTAAATAAAGAGAACTCCAGTGTTGCTATGTGCAAGATCCTCACTTGGGGGCTTTTTTGCATAGCAATTAAAGGTGTGCTGTTTGTCAGTAGCCATTTTTTTGCAGTGATTTAAAGACCAAAGTTGTTTTACAGCTGTGTTACCGTTAAAGGTTTTTTTTTTTTATATGTATTAAATCAATTTATCACTGTTTGAAGCTTTGAATATCTGCAATCTTTGCCAAGATACTTTTTTATTTAAAAAAACATAACTTTGTAAATAGTACACTGTAATATTATATATACTTAATAAAACATTTTAAGCTATTTTGTTGGGCTATTTCTATTGCTGTTATGCACATCATAGGCACATTTCTGAGAAATTTAGTTTATTAATGTTTTTTCAAGTTGTTCATAGATAACCATGTAAAGAATGACTTAAAATATTAATTATAAGTTACAAGTTGTTCATAGGTAACCATGTAAAGAACGACTTAAAATATTAATTATAAGTTATTTTTCTAAAGTATAATCCCAAGAAGTAAACTTTTAATTAGACAAAGATTTAATTAAAAGTTTTAAACAAGTCCAATAATTATTTCATAATTTTTTAAATTTTTTCCATAGTATAGTGAAAATATCAAATGAGAAAACAGGAGACCTGGGTTCTGATCCTGGCTATACTACTAAGGAGCAGAAGACCTGGGCAAGCCACTTACCTGTGTCTTGGTGTCCATCTTTATCTGTACATTGAGATACGCCTCATCCAAGACTGAAATGTGTGGTTCTCCATTTTAATTGGTTATCAGTTATGACTATTTTGATTGCAAGTAAAAAAAAACCTAAGTCTAAGAAAAATAGGATCTCTTGGCTAATTTAACCTGAAAATTCAGGTATACAACTGGAGTCTGGACCTCCAAACAGAGTCCTAAGGACATTGAGTCATAAGACATTGGGTCTTGCCAGCTCCCAGCTTTACTCTCCTTGGTGTGGCCTTCCTTCCCAGGTTTCCTGTGATGGCAGACGGCTGACTGCAGTCCCAAGCCCACCTCCTCCCAGGTTCAAAGAGAGTAAAGGGCTGAAAAAGAGTGCATGTCTCTTTCTCAATACTCCTGTCCAACCCAGGTTGCGCTTCAGTGCTCCGAGACTGTTTCCCATGCCATCCCTCTTTCATTCACCCAGGCCAAGCATTTCTGGCGCTCTGACTGGGCCTGCCTGACTCCTATATCTAGACTGGAGTGGAGGTTTTGGGCCTTGTCTACAGCACATAAACCTAGCTGGGGTCAGGGAACAGAGGGCAAGTTCACCTAAAGCAAAATCCAGGATCATTACCAGATGATGAGGTGTCATTAGACTTTGAGCACAGGATTCCTTCAGGTCTGTACTCTATGATTCTGCATTATATGTGTGATTGTAGACCATTTGAATGGAAAATAGTATTTGGCAGCAAAGTACCATCGCATTCCTTACCTCATACGCAATTTAAATTTTATGCATTTATGATAACTTTTTCTCCTCTCAGCAGGAGTAACTAATGGAGTTCAGAAAGCATTTAATGGCCTACCTCCTGCACTGAAAGCTGCTCTGTGTAGCACAGAGCTGTACTCAACCTGATTGAGCTCCCACGGAGGTGTAGGCTTCCAAATGCAACTGGATTTCATTTTTGTGCAGCACCTTTCCACCTCAAAGCCTCAGGTTTGACAGCTTTAGAAAATAATGGATTATGGTAACACCATCCAGGTAGGACATAATTTTGCCAGTAGCTCAGAAATTTAAGCACAATTGGCAGTGTTTGGTGTCAGAAGTGAGGCTGTATGCCAGAACTCACACATCCAGTCTTTTTTTTCTATAAGCTTCATACTCAAGTACCCATCCACCACATCAGGGGAGATGAAGTATTTAACCCTAAATTGTGGATAACTGGACTGAAGACAACATTACAGGCTATATAGAAGTGATAGTGGACTTAACTAATAATATTAACGAATAATCTAATAGTGGATTAAAACTCTGCTAATTTAGCAATTATTTATTTATTTAGTCATTTGACTAGAAGACAGCAACTTTTCAGCTCTGATGATAGCCAGTTGTGAAAGATCAGGTATTGTTTCCCAATTTGGATGCTGAGCAATTCTTGGTAAGGAGTCCAGTTTGGAGAGAAATGATTTGTAATTCTAAGGACTGCAATCCAGTGAGCTATGATCCCGCCATTGCAATTCAGCCTAAGCGACAGAACAAGACATCTCCAAAAATAAAAGATTAAAAAAAAAAATAAAGACTGCAATCTGATGTCAGTCTTGATGCCAGATAGCATGCTAGTTTTGCAGATTTGCAAAATTGATGCCATTGCTATCTTAATGGTCAGACATTGTAACACCATGCGCTGGAGCTAGGCTTTCTGGGAGCCTATACTTAAAATAATCCTATTTGATTGTATAACTGCCTTTCCAAAAATAAACAAAACAAAACTGTAGTTTTGCTTTCAAATTTTGAGTTGCCTGAAAAATTCCTCAAGGTTAAACTGACAACCTGCCATACGCTGTTAGACTTTCTAAACAAATGGACTGTTTGAAAAGTTTAAGTGTATTGTTTAAAACATGGAATATATTTTTCAGGGAGCTCTCTACTTATTTCTTTACTCATTTTTATTAAAAAGAATGCTGTAGTTAAGCTGCACTGTGGGTAAAGCGAACTCTTGTGTCTGTGCCAGTCATCGTGTATGTCACAGATTCTGTGGGGAAATCTATCTCTGGCGTGCCCAGGGCAACTGGAAAGTACTGAAACTTCTGCTGTCCCGCTGTTACAGCTGAGTGATGGCTCGCCTCCAGCCCCTGCTTCCTGGGCAGCTTGCTCTGGGAATGCCTCTCGTTCTCCGGGGAGTTTCCATCCCTAGCTCAAACAGATGTTTTTTTAGAATGTGATGTTCATAAGCCTCACACCTCACTTGTGCAAGGTGCATATATTTGGTTGCCTGAAGAAATCTTTCTTTATTAATGTTATCAAGTGTTCTCACAGTTGAATTGGTTAGGTTTCTATTTTGGATTTTTTAATTTGATTTGTTTATCATGGGTTCAGTAGAGCTCATGTCTCTACATATCTTTAGCTATACGCCTAGCTATCGATGGAAATCATTCTGGTAACAGCTATTACTACATGGAACAGAAAAGATTACCCTGGATCCTACGCAGGAGTATATTTGAAAGCATCAACAAACAAATATTAATTTTTCTCATCTCTGCTCAAGGAAAGTTGTCAGAAAATATGGAACTTTTATGCTTTAAGCTGGTTGACAGATGGTAGGGCATTTATTAATCGCCTAAAAGAATTATACTTGAAATTAAACAAAAAAAATTTTCAGTTTTTTTCAAAAACATCACATTTAGTAAAATTCAATATTCTTGTATTATTTTTATGTTTCTGGAAAAGTATTAAATACATTCTCGTGGAAAAACATTCAGCTAATGGGCTTGGCTGGGCTAGCTTACCACATCTCATCCTTGGGCCTTCGGGGTAGAATCACTTTTCTTTATCATATGGAGAGACTGGATTTAGCGGAGAGACTAACAAGCTCTCTGCCTCCTCTTCAGAAGCAACTGGGATTCTCCAAAGGAGTCACAATGTGATAAAAAAGGCCTCAGAACAGATTTTTCCTGAGTGACTGGGCCTCCAGGCATGGTTGGGGGGGGCGGCTCGGTTGCTTTAACAGGTGCTAATGAGGCCAGCATCTCCCAGTGGACCCCCACCTGAGCCACTTATTTACTTGTGTGACTCCATCTTGTTCCTCAAAGGATTTAAAGTGCTGAGAAAATCTGCTTTCCTTGATCACAGCCACGTCAGCTCCTGCACATCAGCGTGGGTGTCCAAGGAGAGCCGAGCCACGGCACGGCACGCAGATGGCTCCCTGCAAAACCTTGCCTCTAACTGCCTTGCTCAAAGCCATCCCGCACAGAGGTTGAGAGATTCATTTACCTACGTAAAGAACAGTTCTTTATGTTTTTTCCCCTGAGAAGCAAAGCCACCACCATGATTTTCACTACATACAGAAAACGAATTTATTTAAAAAAAAAATCAAAAAACAAAATTCCTGAATCAACAGATTCCGAGACCCTGGATGCTGTCCAAATCAACCTGGCAGCGACACAGGTGCTGATGAAAACAACATTTTATGAGTCTGCCTTCTCTCTGGTCCTCCTGGGTATTTTTATTCTTCAAATTGGAGATAAAAATAAGGGCTGCTCTCTCAAGGTGAGGAGGGAGAAAGCAGCATGTGTTCTTCAAAAGGCTCAATAAGATAATAGATTTTTTTTTTAGGCTGTTGCCGAGTGTAACTTACTTATAGTTTCCAAGGGCTTTTTTAAAGTGAAATCTTTGCAAGCAATAGTAAGGAAATCTAGAACCCCCTGAGGTGATAGTTAAGCGTCCTGTCAGGGATTTAAATCTAATTATTAGCCTGAAAGTAAAGAAGAGAAAGAACCGGCCAAGTGTCAGCCTGGAAAACAATAACAGCCGTGGTGGTGTTCAGCAGCTCAGTTATTAGCGCCTTAATGGATAGTTCAGCACATTTATTCTTGCCCTTCTAAGAAGGCCGCAGAGGCTTCAGTGTTTTCTGATAATAGTTTCTTTTTCTGTGAAGTAGAGGTGCTTCCTATGCTCCAAGACTTCATCTCTCCTGAGCCCCCGATGGAAGACATCGGAGGCAGGACTAAGTGCAGGCACTTAGGGAAGGGCCACTATGCGCAGCCAGTGCCCCAGCCCTGTACTTCGTCAGCTGTGTGACCCTGGGCATATAACCTGACTTCTCAGTGAGTCTTCATTTGTAAAATGGAGAGTAAATGTGAAGATTGAATGAGGAAAGGCACGCAAAGTGCTTGGCACAGTCCCTGGCTCAATGTAAGCACTTCATTGAGTGTAAGCCATTTGTCTTTTTCTCTTCTTACTATACATTGGCCAAGGTGGAAAAAACTTAGCATGACAGAGTCTAGAGATGAGCATAACTTACACTGGAATATGTATTTTCCTGTGCTAGGTTATTGCCAAAGAGGCAGACAGAGCATCAAATGGCTGAGAATATAAAACAACAAGTGCAGCTAAATAACAGACATGTCTACTCCAAGCACAATATATTCGTGTTAGAACACCCGCTGGTTCCCCTGGTGAAACCAGAGGACAGAAGGTGACAGTAGGAATTGGGTAATCCTATTTACCTTTTCCTGGAATACAGAGAAAGTGGAAGGGAAGGAGCCCGTTCCTATAGTCCATGGAGAGTCTTTGGAACTCAACTCCTTCTGATATTACTCAGCTCATCCATTTATTCACGTCAGTGACTGATTTTCAAGATGTCTGAAAATGTGCTAAGAGCAGGCCCTCCAATCAGGCCGGATAGAATATTATTAAGAGCTTAGAGCTGTCTTTAGGCTAATAACCAGCAGAAACGAAATCCAAGAATATGGGAGTGAAGATGGATGTTAACAATATTTGAAGCCTGGTAAATACTATTAATATGTCACAAGTGGAAGCATTTCCGTCAGGGCTTCTGATAAGGCTCAGGTTATGCTGTAATCTGCCTGCTGTCTTCTGTAAAATGATCAGAGTCCTTGCTCCATCAGTCTCCTGGATGGCTGTAGAACCCAAAAAAGGCAGCTGGTGACATGCTGTGAATTGGAAGTGGTTCTATTTACTTCTTCCCCACCTACTCATATGGCCACGGACAGTGCCCAGTTCAACCAGGAACAAACACCACGGGCTAACCGGCCCAAGTCCCTCGAGTGGAGCATAGACACTGCTTTAGAGAGCACCTGAGCAAAGGCCCCAAATTCATTTTAAGCCGTGGTTTTCTATTAAGCCTTTAGTGCTTTCCACATTATATACTTTCCATAGGGAGGGAAACCAAACCGTCCCAATATGTCAGCATGTTAGCTCCTGACTCCCAACCTGGCCAGATATGTGTGGGGAGTAGATATGTCACGTTCCATTAAAAGATGCTTCATTGTTTATGTTTGTTTGGTGTTTAGAAATGGAATAACTATACCAGAGTCCTTTCTCAGTCTGTCATCTGTCTCTGAGGGAACAGAAAGTGATGCAGAGAGCCAATCTCAGCACCATAATTATATCAAAAAGCCAGCACTTGTGTCCTTCATTAGGAACATTGCCTTTCTGTGCTACCAAATGAAGAGGATTTTATAGACACATCCCTCTCGTCTCTTCTTCCAAACCAGTCCCATCCAGAAATAAAAGTACAATGTGAATCGTGCCATAATCAATGAATTTTCAGTGGGAAGGATGCTCTGAGCAGTGAAAAATACAAATAAATTGATTCTACACTGAAATTAGCTGTGGAACCAGAAAGATAAACACAGGACAACTAATTACATCCAAGCAAGATTAACAAGAATATTGTTCTGAGGAAAGAAAAAGTCTACGGCATTAATGAAAATTAAGCAATATCTCAGTGGTACTAGTAAATAAATAAATATATATCTATGTTTAATTAAAAGCAAGACCCAATTATGTCTCACTTCTTAGCTGCTTAAATCAAGAAAGTCTAGTGTTAAATGAGAAAAATCAACTCAGGACATCTTGTCGTTTGCGTTTAATCAAGACTTCTGTGTCTCATACAAGCTTTCAAGATGAGTAGCGGCCGGGATGTATTTGGAAGTCTCAGGCAGACTTCCCTTTGGCTGGCAGTTGACAGGTCTATAGATCTCTGATCTGAGTATAGAAATCTCTGAGAATAATGGCCCCCAACCTTGGCACCAGGGACCATTTTCATGGAAGACAATTTTTCCACGGGGTGGGGGTGGGTGTAGCAATGGTTTCAGGATGATTCAAGCACATTACATTCGTTGTGCACTTTATTTCTATTATTATTACATTGTAACATATAAGGAAATAATTATACAAGTCACCATAGGTTGGGGACACCTGTCCTAGAAGAATTGTGACTGTAAGCCACTTATAACTTTCAGTCTGTGATTCTGATGAAAAGATACCATATTGGACTAATAGAAGCAAAGCTTGTATCGTTATCTATAGCTAAAATTATTAGTATATCGTTATTTTTTCTGACAATAAGAGTAATACATAAATGCTCAGCAAAACATTTACCTGACATTTTGTTTCTTCTCAGCTAAATTTTTTGCAACATTCTAGGCATTGCAGTGCACATTAAAGGCCAGATTTGGGGGAAAAACAGATTCGGAGAGGGGGTTGTTCCCATCTGCTTTATTTAAATACCTTACCATAGTTTTGTAAATTGTTTTCTCTTCATCTACTCCATTAACTAAAAACCCAAGGTGAAATTTGAAGTAATGCTCCTTGCTGAATTTAATGGCAGCCTGTTTCTAGGGGATGGAGACAGAGTAGGAAGCAGAAGGCATCTCCCTAGAGGAGCCTCGAAGACCCCAGGGCTGCAGGAAGGAGCTGGGCCTGGAGCAGGAGATGACTGTGCCTGGCCCTTGAGTGGTGTGTTTGGCCCTCACCAAATCATTTCTTGTCTCACCTCCTCTCGCTTGCCAGGAATATCACCAGGATTAGGGAAAAGACCTGTGGGATAAAATGTCAAATACTGCAAAATCCTTGAAAGAAAGATGTTATGACTTATAAATCAGAGTCACTCCTTATTTCACTGTTAATTAATGCAAACGTCTTTCTTTTCTCCTTCATCCTGCAAGGTTTTTTTTCATCTTTCATGAAGGTCTCATTATTTACTCTTTCACTCAGGAAATAACATCATCAGGAACTCTTTATTGAGCACTTGTTCCATGGCAGGCACTACACAGGGGCTAAAAATACACCCAGGGTCGGTTAGACACAGTCCCTACATGATGGGGCATATAAATTTAGTAAGTTTCTTACTTTTCCTGAACCTTGATCCCCTCATTTGTTACATAGAAAAAAAAATTTTTTAAATAGTAATACACACTTTCTGGAAATGCTTTGAGGACTACATCGAATAAAATATATAAAACACCTAGCTGAATATACCTAGAAGCTCAACAAAGGTTACTCTTTTTTCCCCAATCATAAGCAGGAAAAGAAAGATAAATTCTAAATTCATGTTTCCCCATTTCTTAACAGTTTTTTTTAAAGGGTGTTGTTGGGTAGAAACTTGAAGCTTTCAATTTAAAAAAAAAATGAGCTATTTAGGATTAAAAGGCAGCTCACAGGTCAGAAATCATAGGACAGGCAATTCTTTCCGCCAAGCTTTCCCTGCCAGGACACTTTCCATCCGGGGAGCAGCCCCTTCACCTGCAGTGAGGACCGGAATCTCAAGCAGGTGGAAGCCCCCTGAGCTCTAGGCTGGAGGGAGAGACTTTGGAGGGGGAGCTGGAGGCGTTCAGAGCCCACCGCATCACCTCCCTGGCCACCGGCAAGAGTGGCCCCTTGAAAATTGGTGGAAACTCATGGAAATGCCACCGCCAGGTCTGCCTGGTATGGCCTGATAGGCCCCATGGGTGACCCCAGACCCTGGTGACAAAATAAACAACAGATCCTTTTCTGGATGGATCTCAGGGAAATTCTGCTCATAATCAGAGGAAAATGAGGAAAATGGCCCAGTCTTCCCTCTGGCTTTGCCCACGTTCCCCAACCTCAGTACTGAAGTTCAGTCAGTCAGTCAGTCAGTTAGTTCAAATCCCAGTCGAGCTCTACAGCAGGCTGGGAGGGACCAAGGCCAAACAACACAGCAGACACAGCGTTGGGCAGTAGGGCAGGACACCTGGGGTGTCACTCCTTAGCTGTCACTGATGAGCTGTGGCCCCAAATTGGATGAGCTGCTGTGGCTTTCTGCATCGCAGCTTGTTTATGTGTGAAATGAGGGGCGTGGCCACCTCAGCAGCTCTTCCCAGCGCTCACTCCTCCGCTGCCATCTCCCCCATTAAGCAAGTCAGGACTCCAGGACTGCATTTCTTCTCCGGCCTCCACACAGGTTTGCAGCACTCAGCTCCTACCTCAGGGTGATACAATGACCCCAGAAAGGAAATTCTGCTGAGAAAAGGAGCTCACACCTCTCTGTCCAGCCTGCACCAGCCCCTTGGCATCCCCTGAGAACCCAAGGCCCAAATCAAGGTCAAAGACACCAAGGCCCTCTAGGCCAGTCAGGATTCCAAAGGCTCCCAGCGGCATGAGGAGGGTTACTCAGAACGCTAAGGCCCCACAGTTCGGCAAGGACTATGTAGAAAGTGAGATGCAAACAGGCCACGAGCAGGTGGGTTTTATTTGGTGGACAAAAAGTTTTTTTTAAAAATCAGCACCATTAAAAGAAAAGAAGGAAAAGAAAAACAGCAAAAAGAAGAGAGTCTGCATTTTTTTTTAAATCTGTTTTTCCAGCTTCTGTTAAATAAAAAAGTAGAACACCTGGCTACCCTGGGCCTACCTTACCCTCCCCTCACCCCGTACCGATCCCCAACAGTGAGCTGCACAGCTTCGGCCCTCTTTGGGTGGAGTACGAGCTTTCCCACTTCCCCAGGGCTCCTTCCACGGTTACTACTTGAGCCTGTATTTGAGTGTTTTGCTTGTAGTGGAGAAGTATTTCTCTGTGCTCATGAATCCACAAAAAGTGAGAAAACAAAACATATACCCAGAGGACTGTATGTTTTACCAGCAAGTAGAGAAAGCAGCTTTGTGGAAGACAGGAATATCGCTAATGTTTACTGTGCAAACCCCTAGCTCACTCCACTCATTTACATTACCTGCCTGGCTCCTAAAGGCTTTTTATTAATATTTTGTAGCCTCTGCCTTAAAGACTTGGAGGATGGAAATCTGCGGATAGTCTGCGGCTATTCATCCCACCCCTCCTCCTCCTGAGGTCGCGGTGGGCTTACCTTGGCAGCCAACCTTGGCAGGAATACTGTAGTCTTTAGCCCTTGCTTGCTTCACCACCTGCAGCAAATTTGGTGAATCTCATCCTTCAATCTTCAAACAGGGAGTAGTTTGGGAAAATAACCTTTAGCTTCTTTGCTTGGAATACTAATAACGTGAATTTCTATTATCATTTTCTCCACCTTTCATAAAGATGAGGAAATTCAGGCTCAGACAGGTAAATGACTTACCCAAAGGGTGGAATTGGAATATCAGCTAGTCTAGAAAGGGGCTGGGAAGGGAACCTTTCCTTGCTCCTGTCCCTAGAGAAAGCAAGGTGTCCTTCCCCCGTCCCTGATCCCCCAGCATGTGTGCATATGTGTTCACACTAGCCTCCAGTTGTGAGCTGGCTAGCTCCTTCCAGCCTCTCCCTTGTCACCCTTATCTAGCAGATGAGGCCAGGAAAGGAGAGGAGGTGCTGGCACCTGCTGCCTGATGGCTTGGGCACTGCCAGCCTAGACTGATCATGAAGAGCTGGGTCCTGGAGGCGTCAGCAAAGCACTGGCTACCTGGGGACAAGGATGGGCCAGAAGCTCTCCCAGTTTTCTGCCTCTGGCTGCCCAGTGCTGCCTCGTTCCCAGCAGAGAGGACGTGGGGAAGGAGGTAAACACTCATCTCAGATGCATAGGGGGTATACAGACGTCCTAGAATAACAGCAAACCAGCGGCATTGGCATTGTTGGTGCTCAAGTACAACCCAGGACATCTGTTCAGTCACAGGCACCCACTCAAGCTATCTGATGAACACCTACTACGTGCCAGCTACTAGACAAACACAGTTTCCTCAGCATCCCTGGCTAAGGCCACATGATCTATAGAGACACTTGTTTGCTGAGCATGAGTCAGATCTGGAGAAAGTCCTGAGAAAGTGCCCAGGCTTCTGTGTCCGAAGTTGTAAGTCAGGGTGGAAGCAGCCAATTCACCTGCTATGGACTGAATGATTTTTGCCCCACAAGTTCGTATGTTGAAGTCCTCATCCCCAGTGTGATGGTACTGGGAAGTGGGGCTTTGGGAGGTAATTAGGGCTAGATTAGATCATGAGGGTGGGGCACTCATGATGGGATTAATGCCCTTATAAAAAGAGAAAGAGACATGAGATATCTCTCTCCGTCCATCACGTAAGGCTACAGCAAGAAGACAGCCCTTTGCAGACCAGGAGGAGGGCCCTCACCAGACACAGGATCTGCCAGCACCTTCTCTTAGACCACCCAGCCTCCACAACTGTGAGAAATAAATGTTTGTGGTTTAAGCCACTCAGTCTATGATATTTTGATACAGCAGTTTGACTAAGACATCACCCGTATCAATGCTTTGGCAATGAATTCACCACATGGTTGCTTTGCAGAATGATCAGTTGACTACAGGAACCAGTCAGAAGATTAAGTTAAAAACTTCCACTCAGAGCATATGCTGCTGGAACCTTACCTGGGCTCCAGGAAAATGTTAAAGAGAATAACAACTTAAGTTTCTACTATGTGCTAACACTACACTAAAGGCTTTAGGTATGTTATTATTCATTTAAATCCCAGAACACCCAGCTGCAGGTCTCTTCAGACATATTTTATCCATGAGGAATGTGAGGCTCAGAGAGTAAGAAGAATATCCAAGGTCACCAGGTTGGCAACTCTTCAGGCAGGTTTCAACCCAGTTCCTCTGGCTCAAAGCCCTGGCTCTGTTCTCTGTGGCGTTGCCAAGGAAGACTGTGCTGGAGAAACCTGTTTTGGTCTCAGACTGTTGAATTCCCCCGACTCCTGGGAAGCAGTTTAAACCAGCTGCAAACATGGTTTCTACAACTGTATTCCTAAAAAGCATACACAGAGTTACTTCTTGTATCAGCATCTTCTTCTGGATGACTGAGATGTGTCTGCTGGTGATAAGAACAGATTAACCTATTTCAAATTGATGGCTGGATTTGACATACTGGGGAAAAATAGTGCATAAAGGATAAAAAACACAGTTACACTGAACACAATATTTTCCCTTAGAAAACTCTCAGATTTTATAATCAAATATTCACTATAGATCCAAAGGAAAATAGAAATTACCATTCTTACTTGATTCTAAGATATATAGTTTGGATAGTCTGCAATCAGGATGTGTCTTAAAAATCAATGTGTCATTTTAATGTGGTGGTCTTTTCTCTTCCCCTCTTCCCCTAAAGTGAGCATCGACCATCAAATCAGGAGACTTCAAAAGCTGCAATTAAAATAATTGTGTGTCTTAAAATAAATGTCATCTTACAAAGAGGAGATATGAAGTAATGATAAGAAGTCTGGCCAGAGGAATGGTGATTTGTTTGTATGTCTCCAATACCTAGTATGCAATATGGTCTGTTCAGAGGACAAATACATCAATAAAATAAATGCTGAATTTTTTATTAGGAAAAATGCCAAACATATAGCAAAGAAAAGAGTGTATTATAATGAACTCCCTTTTACCCAGCTTCAGTATTTTCAACTCATGGCCTGTCTTGTTTCTGCCACCTATACCCACTCCCTCTCTGCACCAGATCATTTTGTAGCAAATCCCAGATGTCAGAGCATTTCATCAGTGTTTCCGTGTGTATCTATAAAAGACAAGGACTACCATTTTAAAAACAACCATAACAGCATCATCACACCTCTCTAAAAATCATCACATCTCCCTAAAATCAGTATTAATAATTCTTTAATATTATCAAATATCCATTTAATTTGGTTATCCTATAAATAGTCTCTCTATCTCTTTTCTTTTTTGACAGTTTTTTTTGCCTCATAATCCAAATAAGGCCCCGACCCTTTTCCCCTGTTGGTTGTAGTATTGTTAATGGACCAGGTCTTCTTGTCTGGTAGTTTTCCACATCTTAGCTTTGGTTGATGGCATCCCTATAACATTGTTTAATATGTTTCCTTTTCTCCTCTACTTCCGGGACATTGATACTTAGAGCTGGAGGTTTGTGTGGACTTAGTTTGGGTTTTGTTGCACTTCATCGGGAAGTACATAATGCATGGTTGTCCCTTTCTTTGGATGTTATTAGCTATTGATAACTGCTTAGGTCATAACCAGCACTTTCGCTATGACTACCCCAGTTACTAAAACTACCCAAAAGATGTACATAAAAAAATAACGAATCCAAGACATTGGGTATGCCACCTGTTCAGTCGTGGCTCCCTTTGATTACAAGGAAGAGCAATTGGCCCTGGGTTGGACTAAGTAACAGGAGGCTCTAGCACAGTCTGTTCTGCAGTGACGTGAAAGTTGTGTACCAGGCACACTTACCTTAACAAAAACAGCTTTATACAAACTTTCGTTTTATTTAACAAAGAAAAGAGAGGGGGATGGGGACTTTCTATAACAAAAGCATTGTTCCTAGTTTTAAGTGTATAGCTAGAACACTGAATGTACACATAAAAATAACAGCATGTGATTCCATCTGCTCTTGCTCAAGAATCATGTCTTAGGTCATCGCAACTCTTCTTAGACATTTCCATTACTTTTAGCACAACAAAGGAGTTGTGTCGCTAAAGTGACAGGTCTTTCCCTCTGCCCACACATCTATTTCTGTACTGGCCGTAAGGAATTTCTGCACATATCCCATTAATCAATCATGTTAGGTCCCATTTAGCATATGGGAACTCACACTGTGTACACACATAGCAAGGAGGAAAAGAGGTGTCTCAGTCATTCAGGGAAAGAATCACGTGTATGAGCACACCTCCTGGAGACCTTGTTTGTCTGAGGCAATGGTAGGGACCAGAGTGGCCACTATTAGTGTGCCTCCATATGTCTCTTTCTTTTTGGCTCTAGCAATTCTTTTCCCAGTACAGACTAGCTTCATCATGCTTTACTCTGCATATCTCTGCAGGTGAGACAGCCATTAGAATAGCCCAATACATACAGCAGAAGTCTTCAAAGTTTTTTTTTCTTTTTAGTTGACATGTAGTAATTGTACATATGCATGGGATCTAGAGTGATATTTTGATACACATATACAATGTGTAATGACCAAATCAGGGTAATTAGTGCATCCATCACCTCAAACATTTATCTTTTCTTTGTGTTGGGAATATTCAAAATCCTCTCTTTTGGCTTTTGGAAAATATATAAGAAATTATTGTTAACTATTTTCACCTTACAGGGCTATAGAACACTAAGACCTATTCCTCCTAACTAGCTGTAATTTTGCATCTGTTAACCAGCCTCTCCCTATATTCTCCTCCCTCTCCTTCCCTCTAATAATCACTAGTCTACTTTCTAATTCTATGAGCTCAACATTTTTTAGCTCCCACATGTGAGTGAGAACATGTGGTATTTATCTTTCTGTGCCTGGTTTATTTCACTTAACATAATGTCCTCCAGGCTTATCCATGTTGCTGCAAATGACAGGATTTTATTCTTTTTTATGGCTGAATAGTATTCTGTTGTGTATATGTACCACATTTTCTTTATCCATTCATCTGTTGATGGACACTTACATTGATTCCATATCTAGGCTACTGTGAACAGTGCAGCAATAAACATGGGAGTGCAGCTGTCTTTTCAATATACTGATTTCCTTCCCTTTGGATAAGTACCCAGTAGTGGGTTTGCTAGATCATATGGTATTTCCATTTTTAGTTTTTTGAGAAACCACCATACTGTTTTCTATTAATATAAAGGCTGCACTAATTTACATTCCCACTGACAGAATTTGAATTCTCTTTTCTCCACGTGTTCACCAGCATTTGTCATTTTTTTTCTTTGGAAAATAGTCCTTCTAACCGGATGGCATGATAGCTTATTGGGGTCTTGATTTGCAATTCCCTAATGCTTAGTGATGTTGAGCATGTTTTCATATACTTGTTGGCCATTCGTATGTCTTTTTTTGAGAAATGTCTATTCAGATCCTTTGCCCATTTTTAAGTTGGATTATTTGATTTTTTGCTGTTGAATTGTTTGAGGTCCTGCTTTCAAACTTTTTTGACAACCATTTGATTTTTATCATAACCAAGTACATACAAACATGTAGGTGTGTAGGTGAGTGTGTATGGTATGACATAGATATATAAATACATGCACATCTATTGTCTTTGAAACTAAAGTTGTACATGCTATCATGCTTGCTACATGATATATTCTGATACTTTCTTTTCTATTCCATTCCTTTGTAAAAGAAGAAAATATTTGTTGTGACCCACTAAATTTATTTCAAAACCCATTGGTGGATCATAACTTCCATCTTGAAAACCACATCCTACAGTGAAAATAAAGATTGAAAAATCATCAAAGTAAAGTTCTTGGGAATCAGACTGATTCCAAACGCAAGAATTAAGATTCTTAAGAAACTGGAACATCATTACACTGTGAATTAGATCAGAAATCAGAGCATGTCTATATTTGTCACATAACAGGACATCACGTGACCTAGGTGATCAGACAGCCCTTTGGTTGTAATTTGTGATCCGGTTCATCTGGGAAGCAAATCAATACTGCACAGCGGTCCATCAGGGAGAGAGAAGCCCACTGGCCCACTAAAAGCTGTCCAGGAGCCCTGCCTCCGCTATTGTGGCCTTGAAGGGTCTGCACTTCCAAACACTCATCATCCATCACACCAACCCAATTCTATTTTTCTAGCTTGACAGGACATACTGTGCTCTCTGGAGCCACAAAGAAGAGAAACTGTTCCCTCCAACGCTGCTGCATGATGAATTTTTCCACCTCTACGTAAAGCCCCGCTCACAGGGCATGTCTTTTTGGCTTTTTGAGCGTACTGACTATGACAGGGGAGCGGGGCTGAAGACCAATAATGCTGCTGCTGCAGCCGACTCATTGCCTGACACTTTTCACCTCTTTCCTTATAAAAAGCTTGCAGCTTCAGGGAAAGAAAAAAAGATAAGAGGAAAGAAAAACTTACATGATATCAATAAGTCTACCCTTGAGATGAGGTCACTTTTTCAGATGGTGTTTTCACAACATAAATTTTTGATGCACTCTGCTTAGATTTTAAGATGTTTGGGCAAAAATCAAAGTTTCCCTCCAGACTGTATTCAGCACCAAGTGCTAGGTTTCCTCCTCACACACACACAAGCTAATGTGTACAAAGGGGTTTCTATGACAGAGTTAATGTCCCATTTACTATGAGCAGGGAGGTTTTTCCAGAATATGATCAACTTGGAGGTGTTAGTGTATGAGCTTAATAATATTTTTGGTAACTAGAAAGGAGGAAATAATCCATGAGTCATGAAAAACCTGAAAAGATTATTCTGATGTTTGTTTATCTGGAACTAAATTTACAGGGAAATAAAATCTCTGTAGCAGCTAAAACTGCACACTCACATTCTTTTGTATGAATTAATTATACTTAACTGCTCTGTAATGTCCTGATTAATTATTTCCTGTTCCAGTCAGTTGATTGTGCATTTTGATACGAAACCTGCATCATGATGAGAATCTTGGACCTATTTCTTGTCTTGCTTAAGGCCCCTGTAGAGCTGATCTGAAGTAGCTTCAAAGGAATCCTGCATCTTCATCAGGGCCCCAGGAGGGCTGTGTCAGACACAGGAGGTGACAGAGGAGCTGTATTTTTGGCCCAGGGCATGGAATCACCACTTATGCATAGGCAGCAATGAGCTGTGGGTTTTCACACTGCGGCATCATTGAGAAATATAACTCTGCACCCTGTACAAACCCTGGTGACTTATTTCCCACCAACAGACTCTCCAATGTGTACAGAGTGATCGGGACTCTCCAGAGGTGGAATAAAATTGCCAGGTAGGTCCTGGAGATAGGAGAAGACAAATGCATCAGCTTCCTATTGCTGTTGTAACAAATCACCCCCAAAACTTAGTGGCATAAAACAACACAAATTTATTAAAGTTCTGTATGTTGGAAGTCCTAAAATCAAGATGTCAACAGGGCGGTGTTTCTTCTGGAGGCTATAGATGAAAATCTGTTTCCTTGACTTTCCAGCTTCTAGAAGTCACCACATTCCTTGGCTCATGGCCCCTTCCTCCATCTCCAGAGCCAGCACAATAACATCTTCGAATCTCTGGCCTCTGCTTTATCCTCACGTGGCCTCCTCACATTCTTCTGATTCCCTCTTTCCCTTGTAAGGACCCTTGTCATTACACTGAGTCCAGATGATCCACCATTAACTCCCCATCTCAAGATCCCTAACTTAATTACATCTTCAGGATCCCTTTGCCATATAAGGTTCATATTCACAGGTTTTAAGGATTAAGACATGGATATCTCGGGGGGGGGTGTTATTCTGCCTGCCACATTGAGTATCCAGACTGAGCAGAACCCAGCATGGATCAGACCAGAGCCTGGGCACGCTGCCCGCCCAGTGGCAGCATAGTGTGTAGCCAGGTCTGCACAGACACCAGCAGAACAGGGTGGAAGTCTATAGATGTGAGTTCTGATCTTGGCAAGATGACTTAAACGATGCCCCAAAGCTACCCTACTTTCTACCTGGTTACAGACTGATTCTCATTCAGCTTTCTCTAAAACCGTAGAGCTGTTACCGACTACCCAAGGTAGCCAATTAGCTTGTAAGTATGACTAGGACTGAGGACAGCAGGCAGGTGCCACCAAGAACCTGAACCATGGGGATACCCTTAGGGTTAAATTCCTAAAATCAACACAAATGTCTAATTTATAAAGCTATGCTGTCAATGGATCATCCCAGGCTACATTAGCATTCACACATATAAAAGAAGAGTATGAGAACACAGAGGGTTAATGAGCTTTGGCACAAAGAGATCACTGTGCGTTGAGTCCCCACATTGCTCCTTTCCCCTGACAAGCCCTCTGAGCCTGTCCCCAGCAGGAGACGGATGCATCAGACAGAGAACCTGGGGTCTATAAATCTTCAGGTCATGTAACTAACTGCTCTTCCCTCTGATTTCAGCCTCACCATGAAATTCTGGGATAATTGGGCTTCCCAGGGAGCCCCCCACACAGGGAGAGGATGGGCTGTCAATCTCTGGTCTACTTGACAGATAGACGCTGTTCCTCATAGAAAATTAACAAACCTGCATGCTGGCTTGCATATATTCACGTTTGGGGAGTTTAGTTAGCATGAGTCAGCACCTCAAAGCTGTCAATCTCTGTCTGTGGGACAGATATATGCTCTAATTTCTCAAGAAAATTAACAAACAGCTATGCGGGTGGGTTTGTATTTATTAATGCCTTATGAGTTTAGTTAGCATGAGTCAATATCAGCACTGATCAGCTCAGAGGTCCCTGCAAGACCTGGGCTGCAATGAACTTCCCAAGATTCTCTTCTGACCAAAGGTCCAATCCCACCCTCACCCCTACCTTATTTTTCAACCTCCATTATTGGCCATGTCCTTGCACATCCCCAGGGGACCCAGTGACAATTAGTGCAATGTAATAAGAGCCCCTGGGGTTGTGCCGCCCTGCAGGCTGCAGCCCTGTGCTGAATAAACTCCCTGGGGGCTCTATTTAAATTCTGCTTCTTGGAAAGCCTCCCATATTAACCCTCAGAGTTCTTCTTCGTGCTTCCGTGTTTTATGCTCTGAGAATCTTGTACTTTCCTTTCTTCCACTTGTCACCCTCATTTGCTGTCCATCTGCCCCACCACATAGGGGGCCAGGTTGGTTTTGGTCCCTCTTAGATGCCCAATGCCTAGCACAGTGCCTGGCACAAAGTACATACTCAATAAATATCTCTTGAACAAATAAATAAATAGATGCTGCCCTGACTGTCCCTCGTGCTTCTTTTTCAACAACTAGAGATGGAAAATGGATGCTAACACAACAAAGGATTCAAGAATAGATGTTATAAATTAAGGGAAAGGTCACATTCAAGATGATGGAGACACAGCCCATCAGGACAGACTGTCACAGGACGATGCTGCACAGTGACAGTACAGCAACTAGGCATCTCTAACAGACAGCTGGACATTTCTATTTGAATGTCCTGACATTACCACAGCTCAACATGTCCCAAGACAAACTCATCATTTTTTCAATCTTGACTCCCAAGTGACCTGATTTCTGGGTGTCTCCTAGGCTCCTAACATGGCATTATTTGAGCTATCTCTCTCTCTCTCTCTCTTGAAATTTCACACCAGTTAATAAATCAACAACTCATATAGGTTTCTAACATTACTGCTGCCTTAATTCCAGGTCGCATCTGTCATACACCTGGGCAATTGCAACAGCATCTTGAGTTGGCTTCTGGTTTCTGGCCTCTCACCTTTTCTTAGTGTCTTAAATACTTTTCTTGAAAGATAAATACTACTCTTATAACCTCTACTCTTATTTCCCCACCCGTTTTGGAATGCCTTCGATGGCTCTGTGACTCCACACTTGAAGCAGACTGGCCTCTGAGACCCTGCACAGCTGCGGGTTTATCCATCCTTATCTCCTAAACCCTGCTCCTCTGCTCCCAAGCCAGTTCCTCCTCCTCTTCAGGGCAGTAAAATCCTGCCCACATACTTTTGTTCAGGCTGGGATGGATTGTCCTCCCTTCTCTTTCCCCGCTGTTGAGGCCTGATCTAGGTGCACGACCCAGCTTAAGACCCTAGGCCTTTGTAACACTTCCCTTGGTTATTTCAACCCCCACACAGAGACTTACAGAAAAATACCCAGTGTTGAAAACACTGAGACCACAGAGTGCAACCGCCCTTTACAGCTCAGGAAATTGAGCCCAACGAGCCTAACGGTCTCCCTCTCTGAAGCCATCACTTTTCTTTACCATTCATCATGACAAGCAATCATCATCTTCCTTATCAGGAAGCTGAGCCCCAGGAGGACAAGGGAATCTATTAATATTTGGCTTCCTCAGTAGCAGCCTCAACATCTCACTCAGTGAAAGGTTTAAAAGGCTCTCAAAAATTAACATTGGAAAACTCTCAGAGAAAGAGAGACACGCGAATGAATATAGGGAAATGAAAGCAAAAAAGAAAGAGTTTGGTCATGAGTATTTCCAGTCACTTCCAGGTAACAAGGTGACCTAATTTTCAGGGACCCATCCCAATATTCAGCCATCAGGTCACTTGGCCTAATGCAGCTCTGTTATGGAGCTGATCCCTCAGAAGTCCCTGGAATTGGAGATCTAGTGGGTTGGATGGTGGACTCCCAAAAAACATGTCCATCTCCTTAACCCCCAGAGGCTGTGGCTGCGATCTTATTTGGAACAAGGATCTTTTCAGATGTAATTAAGTTAAGGATCTTGAGATGAGATCATTCTTAGGGTGGGCCCTAAATCCAGTGACAAGTGTCTTTGTAAAGGACAGAAGAGGAGAAGACAGAGAAGACAAGGAAGCCACATGAAGACGGAGACAAAGGTTGGAGTTGGGCAGCCACAAGCCAAGGAACAGCTGAACCCACCAGAAGCTGGAACAGGCAGAGCCGGTTCTCCCTTGGAGCCTTTAAAGGGAGCGTAGCCCTGCTGAAACCCTGATTTTGGACTTCTGGCCTCCAGAACTGTGAGAGAACACATTGCTGTTGTGTTAGTTTGTTGTGGCAGCCCTAGGAGACTAGTGCAGACAGCAAGTGCCTCCTTGAAGGGGGGGCCTGGAAGGTGCAGCTGCCTCTACCACACTTTCCTCAGAAATGCTGGTGGAGCCCAGAGGCATAGATAGGGCGTTGTAATGTGATATGATTGGTGCTGTGAGGGTATTCCTGGGGTGCTGGGTGCACCCGGAAGAGAAGCATTTGTCCAGTCAGAGCTGGAGTAGGGGTTGGGGGTAGAGAGTGGGGAGGAAGGGCAATCAGGGAGGCAAGGTAAGGGAGGCTCTTCAAGGAGGGCTTCTGGTCGTTTTATCAAAAAGACACCTGCAGCACCCAAATGTTTATCACAGCCACAATTCACAAGTGCGAAGAAGTGGAACCAACCTAAGTGCCCATCGGCTGATGAGTGGATAAAGAAAATGTAGTATATATATCCCATGGAGTACTCTTCAGCCATAAAAGGGAATGAAATAATGTCTTTTGTAGCAACTTGGATGGAACTGGAGACCATTATCTTAAGTGAAGTAACCTAGGAACTGGAAACCAAATGCTGCATGTTCTCACTTATAAGTGGGAACTAAGCTATGGGTGTGCATTGTCATACAGAGTGACTTAAAGGACACTGGAGACTCAGAAGGGGAGAGGGTGGGAGGGTGAGGGATGAAAAACTACCTATTGGGTACAATGTACACTATTCACGTGAAGGGTACACTAGAAGCCCAGACTTCACCACTATACAATTCATCCATGTAATAAAAAAACACTTGTACCCCCTAAATCTATTGAAGTCTTTTAAAAAGGAAGACAGAGCCCCTGACCTGAGCAGACGTTATTTGGGTTAGGAGGTTGGAGGAGACTCAGGCAGGTGAAAGCACAGCAGTCCACTGTTAACAGAGAACCACATGTGAGGAAGGGTGCTGACGGCCAGAAGTGGAGGGAGGCCCCGGTGTTGGAGGGCTTTGTAGGCGCTATAAGGAGAAGTATAGACTTTTCTCTTAGAGGTGATTATCCACTGGGTGGTAGCAGGGCATGTTTGGAAATGTGTGTGTACACTCTTTGCTAACCACAATGATGGGGGGTTTGCATTGGCATTTAGTAGCCTGCAGCCAGCGATGCTTAATGTCTGGCAGTGTGATGAAGAGTCCAGCACAATGAAGAAGTTCTTGTCCCTCTCTAAATTGTGAAAGAGCCCCATCCCCTTGAGAAAAACTGCTGAGTGATAATTGAAAACCACTGTAGGGGTTTGAAGAAGGAAGTGACAAGATCGGAATTACAAACAGATCATTGGGTGCAATGGGATTGTGAGATTCAGAGACATTAGAGTGAAGGCTTGGCAGGGCGCGATGGCTCATGCCTGTAACCTAGCACTCTGGGAGGCTGAGGTGGGTGGATTGCTCAAGGTCAGGAGATTGAGACCAGCAACAGCGAGACCGCCGGCTCTACTAAAAAAATAGAAAGAAATGATCTGGACAACTAAAAAATATATATATAGAAAAAATTATCTGGGCATGGTGGCACATGTCTGTAGTCCCAACTACTCAGGAGGCTGAGGCAAGAGGATCTCTTGAGCCCAGGAGTTTGAGGTTGTTGTGAGCTAGGCTGATGCCACGGCACTCTAGCCCGGGCAACAGAGCCAGACTCTGTCTCAAAAAAAAAAAAAAAGAGTGAAGGCTTGAGAAAAATGAGGAAGCTGCCACCATTCATGTACCTTCAAGGGTAATAAATATAAGCAGATTTGAGCCAGGGCAGGGCAAGGAGGGATGGATGGACAGAGGGGAAAGAGGGATGGAGGGAAGGGATTGTTCGAGAGACGTTTAGGTAAAAGCAGCAGGATTTTGTATTTGAATGAAGAGTCAAGAGCACAGCTCAGATTTCTAGTTTGGAGGTGTCATCAATGGATATTAAGAATAAAAAGAAAGTAACCAGATCATAATCCATTTGAGAGCTATTGATATTGAGTTGCCTGCAGAGATAGCTAAGAAGAAATGCCCGTTTGGCAACTAGAACCTCATAACATTCTAAGGATGCTGTGAACATTGTATCCTCTAAAAGACAGCATTTTCAAACAGACTAGCAGAAGATGGAGGTCTTCCTAAGTGGACAATTTGAAGCCTAGAAAATTACTAGTCTCACCCCAAATGGATGGCGAGTTTATAATTTAGTGCCATTTCACAAGAATTTGGTTCCTTTAAATGAAGGATAAAAGAAACTCTTGACCTTCAAATGAAGGGCCTTGTTTGCATTCAGATTAGTTAACAAAGGAAGACAACTGTTCAGGTGTTTATGGCTCTTGCCACTTTATAGCAAAAAAACAGATTGTTCCTTATGAAATAAGTACTCGGAAAAAAACAAAGCATTAGATCAGTTTAGACAACTAAGACTAAAGCAAATATTGACTCTTGTTCTTTGAAAGAGGAACTTACCCTAAAGAAGGTGGTATTTCATTTTCTTTGGCATGCTACTTGGAAACTTTGAGGTATTTCTTCTATCAGCTTATCAGTTCTTATCAGAACTCACTTCACTACTTTGCTTCAATTTAGTGGGAGGGAAATTCTCAGGTTTTTTTCATTCTTTTAAAAGCTACTTCTAGTCCTTGAGAGTTCCCAAAAGTTCTAGGAGCTCATTTTCACTTCTTAATTTTGAAGCTTTATATAAAACCCATGAAAGCAGGGACCTAATCTGCCCAGTTCACTGTGTCCCCATAGTCGGCACACTGCCATACACATGGTGGGCACCAAGGCACACACTACATACTTGATTTTTAAACAACAAGAACGACAAAAGCTTTCATTGCAGTGAGTGAGGAGGTGGGCATTAAACTAACTGCTGCAGTAATTCCTGGATTGCCTTTTGATGAAGTCAGGTAGCTATGAGAAAGGATGACTGGAAGAATTGATCTATTCTGGGGCGAGGAAGACTTAGTTGAGAAAGAGCCATTTGAACTGAGATCTGAAGGCTAAGATGAGTAGCTTTGATGACAGGAAGCAGGAGGAACAGAGGCAAGGGATGATTAAATGCCATGATGGGTGATACAGATGAGTGATGTAAGCAGGAGATTAGGAAAGAGAGAGAGGCTAGACTGTCAGCCTCAATTTCCTGAGCTGTAAGGGGGGGGGGGCTGCACCCTGAGGTCTAAATGCTTTCAACACCCAGTATTGCTCTATGAGTCTTTGTATGTGGATTGAAATCATCAAGGAATGTTTCATGAAGGTCTTGGGAGGTAAATTGGGCTGCGAGGATAGATTGCACTTTAATAGGGGGTTAAAAAAAAAAGTAGAACACACAAGGCAGTGGAAATACTCTGAGCAAAATCATGGGAGCAGCAACGAGCATGGACCTACTGGATGGACCTGTAAGATGTGCCTGTTCAAAAGGGGCAGGAGAAATTTAGAAACAAAGGAAGAGAGAATGGTTTGATGTGATGGAAAACGCTAGGTCAAATAATTTGTTGAGCCAGTAGTAAATGATCTCATTTCATCTCACAAAACTGAGATTGGGACTGTACTCTTAATGCTCTAATTTTATAGACTAAATGAGAACATCAAGGCGCAAAGAAAAAGCTTGCTCAAGACGCAATAAAATCAAGTGGTGGAGCCAGGAGTGCAGCACCGGCAGCCTGACTTCTGTGGGCGTGGGGCAGGTGTCACCAGTGACAGGCATTTCTTATCACAGTCCTGCCAGGTGCCTCCCAACATGACTGAGGCTATTATGTCCTTTCTCCCTAATAAGTTGATAAGCCCTGTGAGTGCAGGAAGAAAGACCTGACTGTGCTCTTATAATCCTCTATAGTTCTAGAGCCTGGACGAGGACTCACCCCCACATTCTTTATTGGGGAGGAGTCCAAGTTACAGATGCCACTGTACCCAGGACCCCCATCTGTCCCTGTGCCCCGCCAGCCTGGCCAGGAGTGGACACACGAGTCAAGGTCAGCCTGTGACCTTGATATTAATTATTGCTAGGGCTCTTCCCAACAAAAATGGTCTCTAGTAGATGACAGCATCTATTTCAAGTTATCAGACCCTCTCCTATCAGGGGTCTGAAAACGAGATATTCAGAAGCCATCAGTCAGTAGCCAGGACAGAGGCCACACGACATACAGAAGGAAGGCAGGAATCAGAAACTACAAAGCAGAAAAAAGCATAGTAAAGTCACTAAAGAATGAAATAACAAGTTAAAACAGGGCATAGCTGAGTTACCACAGAAAATTCTAGGACAGGGAAGGTAGGACCCACAGCAGGGCGGGTTCACGGGCACGTGATCTGTGCCGTCACACAGCCCCTTGCTCAGAGAGGCCTCCCACTTGCTGTCATTGCCTTGAAATTCTTTATTTTGTGCTGAGCCTGCAAATTATGGTGATGACAGTGACCACAATGACAGCAATGATTACTATTTTAAAAAAACAACAGAATTGAGCACTTGAGCAGACTCCAGATTGGGAGGTGCTCCTATTTCTCTCTCCACCCCTCTCATCTTCAGTTCTCCAGACCCACCAGTCTTGGCCAGTGCAGGATTCTGTCCACTGCCTCCAGGGCAGTCTCTTCAGAACACAAGCCACATCACTTCCGTTTAAAACCTTCAGTGGTTCCAAAGCCCACGTAGGTCAATGCCCCGAGAACCATGAAGTTGACCCTCTGCAATTCCCCTGTCCTTGTGTCAGAGATAGGTCAAGGACAGGCTGGGAGCAATTCTGTTGGAGCACCTTCTATAAGGAACACCAGAATGTAGCCTGGCACCAAACTGTCATCAGACAAGTATCTCCTCTCAGAGATTACTGCATGTTTTGGAAAGCTTAAGACATTTGGGTGTGAGTGGGAGGCTGAGACCTCCGAGGGGCAGGCTGGGGGGACAATAGATGGTGGCTGCAATGAGGTGTGGGGTGGACTGAGAGGGGCAACGTCGAGTAGGTAGATCCTGTTTCCCATAGACCTTCTGCTCTGCTGAGTTGTCTGTGGTGTCTGAGGTCAGACCTAAATTAGAACAGTGGAACAAATGAGCACAGCCTGTTTTCTGCCCTTTTCCTGGGCAGGGCTCGGCCTCTCATTTAAACAAATGTTGAACAAATATTTAAAGAACAAAGTTTTAAAGGGTGCCGAACCATCGAACTGCAGGGCAAGATAGCATGTTTCAGTCTAGCCTCACTCATCTCTTCTCCTTCCCTGTCTGTCTGTGTGTTTCCTATCATACTCTTTTCCTAGTTCCTGCAAAATGTTACCTAATGAAGGACTTCTCAAACGCTATTTCTTCTGCCTAGAGAGTACTTTCATCTCTCTAGTCATAGGAATGGCAGGTATGAGGCAAAATAGACTTCTTGCCAACTCCAAAAGGCAGACTCTGAGACTTCAAAAAAATATAAGAAATATGACAATGCCAGGCACAGTGGCTCATGCCTATAATCCCAGCACTTTGGGAGGCCAAGGCAAGAGGATCACTTGAGGCCAGGAGTTCAAGACCAGCCTGGGCAACATAGCAAGACCCCATCTCTACAAAAGATAAAAAACAAAAAATTAGTTGGGCATGGTAGCACTCCTGTAGTTCCAGCTACTCAGAAGGCTGAGGCAGGAGGGTCACTTGAGCCCAGAAGTTGGAGGCTGCAGTGAGCTATGATCATGCCACTGCACTCCAGCCTGGGTGACAGAGCAAGACCCAATCTCTAAAAGAGAAAAAACAGAAAGAAGGAAAGATGACAGAGTCCGAGTTCTTACTACAAGGCATCTCAATGGACTTCAGGTTTCTCAAGGATGGGATTGTACTTCCCCCTTTCCTTTGCTGCCCTGCCCCTCCCAGCAGGGACTGAGTGCACAGGCTGAGGAGTCAGGCCCATGTGGGAGTCTTGGCTTTACCAATTAATGATTGAGTCCCTGGGCATTGTATTTTTTTGGTTGGTTGGTTGATTGGTTGGTTTTTTGGGGGGGATTGTTTTTGGTTTTGTACTTTTTAATCTCTGTGCCTGGTTCCTCACATGGAAATTGGGATAATAATAGCACAATACCAACTATAGAGCTGGTAAGATTAAATGAGATAATTCATTACCTGGCACCATAATTGCACAAAACATTTTTATTGTTAACACTGTGTCTGACACTTGGTATTATTTTGAACCACTCAACCAATGAGCACTTAATAAATGTTCCTTGCATTGAATTGAATGCTGAATCTCAACACTAAGCTCCCATCACTGCATCCTCACCTCTCTCTGTTCTCCCCCTCCCCCTGGCCAGGACTTTTTATCTGAAATCAAGATAACAATGAAAAGAACAACCCAACTTCTTCATTCCCAGATCCCATCAAATATTTTTGAATTGCACAGGAAAGCAGGACGTTTTCTGATCGAATACTCTACTATATTTTCTTGAAAGACTAATTTAAAATATTCATCTACACTACTTAGTAAAAAGGACAGGTTTGCAAAGCAGGTGGAAGATATTCTGAGTGGTAGAAGAGTGTCAGTTTGTGGGGATTTATTGTGTGGGGTTCCTGGGGCCCCGGGTTTGGGATGTTGGCATTTAAACGTTAGCAAGAAAAGCGCTGAAAGCAAAGCTGACATATAAGAATGAGTGGGCCCTGGTGCTGCCTTTTTGTTCTTTCAGAAAGATCAAAGCTTATTAATGGGAGCTACTTTGGATTCTTCCTCAGCGGCTGCCACATCAGTCTGAACTCACCATCCTTCAGTCCTCTGGCTGGTCTATTTGGTTTTAATGGAATGAATTTTAATAGAGTCCTCCCTCCCTCCCTCCCAGTGTTTGTTATAAAAACAAATACCAACCAAGCTTTGGAATGTTCAAAATGCTCATGATAAGAGAGGATCAGCAGCTTCTTAAAGTTCTCCTTACTGTTTGAGTTATGACTACTTCCATACCTTGAGTTCTTCTATACCTTAAACTAATACATAAAAATAAAAATTAAATTTGTAAGAAGCAAATACTCCTTGGGAGGGGTAACCTATTAATTCAGTAACACTTAAGGGCATATATGTTCACTGGAATATTTTCATTCTAACAAGAGAAATGAGGGCAGAACACAAATAATGAATGCCCACAAAAGTTTGAGATGGAGAGAGGCAGAGATTACAGTGCTAAATATAAATGTCATGCTCTTCAAGATTTCACCTTGTCCCAACTCTTCTAAGTTATTATAAAATATTCCTCATTCCCCAAGCCTAGCTCATATTTCCAATGGGCATTTGTTGAAAGCAGCATTCTTTCTTACCCCTTGAAATAGATTTCACCTTCTCCAAGAAAACATTTCAGATCCTCTTAATCAGAAATTATCTGTGCTCCCTCTCTCCTCTCATGCTGTGTGGTGATATCTCTATTATTAAGAGCTTATTACATTAGTCTCTGTCCTAAAGTTAATTAGGCATTCGTCTATTTCCCCTTCTAAATTGTGAAATCTCAGGAATAGTAGCTCTTTAATTGTGCATCTCCCACAGGACCCAGCCTAGTGCTGTGTACATAGTAGGGGCTTAATAAATGTTTACAGATTTGAAATGAAAATATGTTTTCCCCTGGCTTGAGTAAATCTTTAGTAGGAATTTCTCCACACATAGCCGAGATGAAGAGTTCTTCAGCTTGAGCCATTTGTAGGATTGCTTTGGACTTGGTGAGTTTTCTTTGATAGAAAAAAAATGTAACCCAAATGCTCTCTCCTGTGATTAAGAGTTATAATTTCAAGAGACTGAGCTGTTCACAGACAAACATTTTGAATTCTGTACTATGTTCTGAGCCAATTAGAAGCAATTGGATTTATGAATTTTTTATTTTCCTGATTGATTTTCTATTTAGTTTCTCCTGAATAAGTACTTAAAAATCTTTCCATAACATTCACCCTTTTCGTTGATTTCTAGCCCTAGAGAACCAACCTTTCAGCAATTATACAAGCCCTTCACACAATTTTTTTTTTTGCATTCCACTTCTTTTAAAGTAGTTTATTGAAATCCTCTCCAGATAAAAACCTTGAAATCATTAAGCAGATCACTGTTCAGAACCACATTAATTCTTCTATTTTTCTCCTTAAAAGAGATGACTGGTGGACAGCTTAGAATAGCAATGAGCTATGGTATTTATCCATAATACCTTTTTCATGATGAATAACTAATTTATTCAAAATCCCATTACTTGGAACATTTCAATCATAGTAGGATGAGGTCTCTGATCTGGGTCTTGGTTCATTTAGAAATGGCCTCCCTCCCCGGGGACATGCAGAGCTGCTGAGGCCAGCTGGCGATGGGGCTGGAATTTGAACACTACAAAGCTAGAAGCCTGAGCAATAGCTTCGTAATTCCTGGTTTAAAACAGCCTGCGAGGCCTGGGGCCTTGCCCGCCACCATTTTTTTCCGGAGATTTCAGCACCTGTCTCAAAGATCCTCTCCCTGCCCTAAACGGTGCCACGACAGTCCTGGGTGGCTTCAGTGTCTACTAGGAATTGGACTCCATCAGCACTTAGAGCTGTTGAACTATGAAGGGCTCAGATTCTGGGAATCTCCTCTTTGACCACAACCCGTCTTTGAACACAGTCCCTAATAACCGATCCTTTAACTATATCCTCTCCTGGCCTGGCCCTGGCTCTGATGAGCCCACTGCTCCCTCCAAAGAGAAGCAAGCTGTAGAGTCCTGGTGCTGGGCAGGTCCTTCGATAGCATCCCGCCCAGGTTATTTAGCCTAGAAATGCTTTCCCCAAATGAATCCTACAGGGAAGCCCTGTAAGAAAGAACAGAGCTGCTTTGGCTGAAGTGCCCGTAGACTCCAAACCACTGATCTCGTCTCAAAGGTCACAGAATGGAGGCCTCCACACATGGGATTTTGAATAGATTGGGTTCATAGCCCTAGGCTTTAATTCCTTTTGGCAAATGCAGAGTCTCAGCCCCCAGCAAAATCCCCCTTTGCTGCTACCCCTCCCCAGATCTTGGAAGGCTCTGGAGAGCTTCTCACCTATGATCATGAGTGACATCAGTCAGCTTCCTGCACAGCACCATTGTGTCACTTCCAGCCTTTTCACCTCTCTCTGCCCTTGTTGCCCTCATGGCTCATGCTGGGTGGAGTCTGTGCTCCTAAACCTGACAGGTCTTGCTACTGCCATTGCTGGGCACGTCTGCTGCCACCCTCTGTTGCCACCCTCTGTGGCCAGTACCCCGCAAAGGTCCTGGGGATGGGGAGACCCTGAGGCTGACCTCCCTCTTTCATGCATTTCATTCTGTTAAAAAGGTACCAAAGCAAGAATTGGTCATCATTGGTAAATGTAGCCTTTTTGTATCTGTTCACAGCGCTCTCTCTTCCTGTGACTGTGTAATTGAGTCAGTGGAAGATTGGGGTGAGGACCAACCTGTGCCACTCTGGACTGAGACTTTGGTCCTGGGTCTAGCTTGTGGGCTGGAATTTTTCTATCTGCTAAAATGAGTTCCATCTTCAGGTGCTTCTGTGTCTCAGGCAAACTATTTCTTCCAGCAGTCACCTAGATTCATTGAATGGTAGCAGCAGATAAAACTTAGCCATCAGCTGGAGCGTCTCCTCTGGCCCCTACCTAGGGACCCCTCTATTCATTTCTGTCCCCAAACACAGAGTAGAAAAACAAAATTCATAAGAAACTCAATTTAAATCTGATTTATCTTTACCAACATGAGACATCAGGATATTCTGAGAGAAGATGCATTTATATAAAGAGAAAGTTGTATTTATCATGGCTGTGCATCAGGCAATGAGAACTGAAACCTGAGCAATTAATTTAAAATTTTGATCAAGCAAACCAATCACATTGTGTGATCTGAAGAGAGCACAAGGCCATAACTAGTCACTGAGAAACAAGTGACACACACACACTTCCCTAAAGCAGAGAGGGAAAGGATGGGCCTCTCCCCATTCCCATTTTCTCCCCTTAGGACTGGTTTAAGGCTTTTGCTACTCAGAGTGTGGCCACACACCAGCAACATGGGCATCACCCGGGGGCTTGTTAGAAATGCAGAACCCCAGGCCCTGCCGCAGACCTCCCGGATCTGAATCTGTATGTTAATAACACGGGAGAGTCAGGCACACATTCCAGCTGTGAAGTGCTGCTCTAGACTTTGCCAACCACTTACAGACATAGAAAATATGTTTCAGATCTTCAGCATTCACATGTGGATGAGGTAAAGGAAGAAAGATGTCTTCGGAACTTGGAGAGGGATCAAGAGAAAAAGTGATAAAGAGGGATGCTGGGATGTTAGAAGGAAAAAAAAAAAACTTATACTTCTCAGTTTTGCCAAAAATTGGCTCTGGGCACCAGCTTTTATAGTTGCAGCCAAGAGAAACATCATCCAACTGTATAATTTTAAATAGGAACTGTGGTGTTTTCTCCAACTCCACTGCGAGGCTGAGCTCAGGGCCGCTGGCGCAGCAGCCCGGCCCTCGACCTCCCCATCCCCGACAGATAGCAGTCCCAGAAGCACTGCTGACCACTCTGATCACTGGCCTGGGAAAGACTGAGACATAATCACCGTCGCTTTTTCCCTTGAACAGAATCAGTAAATGCTCTTCAACAACAATATTCAAGACATGTAGGTGGGGGAAGAAAATCCTAACATTAGCAAGTCACAATGATACATCCAGAGTTTCTTTCTGTTTATATCCTCCTTATGCTAAGGCATTTCAATATCTGCAGAACAGAAGTAGGTAAGTACTTGGCTTTGCAAAATAATGCTATTTTATTAGCAAAAGATGGGTGAAGCTCAGTAACTACAACGTCTGAAAACAGACACTTCTCTTCCCCAGGCCTGGAGCTCACATTCCCGGGCATGTTGTCCTGCTGATGAATTTCTCACTGGGAAAGCACCAGATAATGGCATTGCAGGGACGGGCATGAAACCTGCAGGCACATGCCTTCGCTGCGCCTTCTCTGGCTCGCGCTCTGGCCAGTGCTGAAATCCATCAGGGACGAAGTGCAGCTGCACACGCACCCCGTGCTCACACCCCGCTCTGGGTAAATACCATTGCCTGGGATCATTTTCTTTTCCTGTCAGGGAATCTGTCTTGGTGACCCAGGAAATCCAGGGCTTGCAGCCAGACACTGTGCTGTGGGCGTTAGGCCTCCGCTTGGCCAAACAGCCACAGACGACAATACAGAATTAGAAGTGGAGCCAGGGAACTGCATCTCACACGCCACTCTGCGAGCTCTGGAGACAGGCTGCTATTAATCACTGCGACCACATCTATCAGGCTTCTCTCATCTGGCCACGGCTCGTAGTCACAGAGGCACAGCCAGGGTCTCCTGATAAATCAAACCCAACACTTCTATGATAAGGAGGACACAGGTGAATGAGGGACAAAAGTGTGTAGTTGTAGCCATGAGTCCACGCTATTAAAAAAGTGAAGAAGGAGATTTCTGCTGACTGGCAGTCAAGTGCCAGAGACTATTAATTATACTCCCTCTCTCCCCTCCTCTTTTTCTCTCTCTCTCATCTCTCTCTCTATATATATAAATCTAATCTTATTAAACCTCCACCATAGCCCCGTGAAGATGTTAGTATTATTCTTATTTTCAGATGATGAGATTGAAGTTCAGCAAGGTCAAGAACTGTGCCCAAAGTCACACAGTTGCTAAGGAATGAAGCCAGTGTAGGATCTCAGGTCCAGGATAACAGCAGAAAGAATCAGAACAGAGAGGGAGATACATGGTAGGAAACTGAGTCAGAGGGACAAAGATAAAGAGGGAAAGACAGGGAGGGAAGAAAAAGTTTGGAAAAATAAGAGGGTAAGCCCAGGAACAAGAAGCAAGCTGCCTTCATAACCAGATTTCCTGCACTCGGGCCCTACCTCTTCACGTGCAGGCTGGTGCTTGGTACAAATCATATAACCACAGTTTCTTAATCTGTGAAATGAGGTTAGTAATATCCAGCCAACCGCTTCACTGGTGTGTTTTCAGGATCAAATAAAAATCTATGTGAAAAGTTCTGCAAAATTGGAAAATGCTGTATAAACGGAAGCTATTCAGTGATGTTTAGAGAAGCTGTATCTATTATATATCAGGTATGGGGACGGATGAGAATCAAAAGTCCAGGGCCCCAGTATAAAGTGAATGAAAACATCTACCAAGTGGTGAAGGAAGCCCGGAGGAGCTCCCACTTCAGATTGGAAGCCACCTGGTGTGAGGGCTTGCAAGTCTTGTTTCACCTGTGGAAGTGACCCCAAGCAGGGAGAGGTGACCCTCCTGAGTCCAGTAAGTGGCTCTGGGCAGAGACTGAGAGAGCTGAACCTGCCAGTCCTTTTGTCACTGAGGATTTGGAGAGTGGAAACCCCTTCTCCCAAATCCTGCACGAGAATCTAGAGCAACCACCCCCGTTCTTCCTGGGCCAGGAGAATATCACGGAGTTGTCCAAAGCTGGCATTTTATGCTTTCATTAATGGCAGCCTGGGAAGAGAGTGAGAAGTGAGAATGTGGTGAATGCTTCCTGGAGCTGAATCTGGGAGGGAGGAAACAGGAAGTTCAAATGTGGAGGTGCGCCAGGGATTCATGTGACACAATTCAGAAACTGAGGAGAGGAAAACCGAAGAAGCTTCTTAGTGAAATAAGGTCCAGGAAGAAGAAACCAGAGGTGGATAAGTTAGTTGAGGAAGCTTCTCTTGCATTTCCATCCAGGGCAGAGTGCCAGAAAGACTAATTTGTGTAGTTTCTCTGAGGTGAGGACCATGTAGGCATTTCTGAGCCTGGAGGTGAGAGAGCTCCTGGGAGGGTTGTCTTCTCTGCACTGGAAATAATTCCAGACTGGGTTCATCCACTTTGCCCACCTAAAGGAGACAGCAAAGCTGCATTTGTCAGTAGTGTATGCCTTAAGGTCTCTGGTTTTTTTAAGTGGCACTGCCAAGAAGAAACTGGAGGAAGGATGTTACAGAATGAAGGAGAAGGGCCCCAACCTGAAGATGTGCTCCTAGGAGGACAGAAAGCCTTTCTTTCCTTCCAGTTCCCAAGCAGGGCACAGTGGGCTGAGTGGTATCCCCAAGGACATGACCACCTCCCAATCCCTGACACCTGTGACTGTTCTTTAGGAAAAAGGTCTTTGCAGACGTGATTAAGTTAAGGATCTTGAGAAGAGGTGATCACCCTGCATTATCCAGGTGAGCCCTACATGCCATCACACGTAGCCTTGAAGAGTGAGACAGAGGGAAATCAGATACCTGGAAAGAAGAAGCTGCCAGAAGCTGCAAGAGACAAGGAAGGGTTCTCCCCTGGAGCCTGTGGAGGGGTGCGGCCCTGCCGAGGCCTAGATTTCAGACTTCCGACCTCCAGAAGGAGAGAGAATAGGTTTGTTATTTTAAGCCACTACGTTTATGGTCATTTGTTACAGCAACCACTGGAAACCAATGCAGGGGGTCGTGGGGAGAAGCTGTCCAGTGGTGGAAACAACTCTTGAGTGTCCTGACTCCTCAGGTCCAGGAGGGGGTCCACTTATCAGAAGCAGGAAAGCAGTGGTGTGGATCGACACCCGCTCGGGCAGAGGACGCTGCGGTTTCAGGTGGGAGGGAGACCACACGGCGCATGCGCTGCGCAGAGGTGCTTGCCCAAAACAGGAGCCGACGGAGAGACGTGAGTGCAACACTCCTGCAGATAAGGAAATACAAATGTGAAGCTGTAGACGTGTATCTGGGATCTCGTCAAACCCTCAACAACATGTGAGTCGGAAATTGAAGATCAGAAGAAACTGAAGATCAAACATGAGAGAAGTTGGTCAGACCTGAGTTCAAATCTCAGCCCCACCACTTAGTTACTGTGTGGCCCATCCTCCCCTACTCTGGTTTCCTTGTCTGTGAAATAGAAATTCTAAAACCTGCCTTACAAGCTTGTTGGTGTAAAGTTTAAAGCACTTCACGGAGCACTTGGCTTCCTGAATGGGTTTGAAAAACAGCTATTGCAACTATTGCCCAAGATCGCAGGGCTGGTGAGACAGGCCTGTCTGACTTGGGAGCTATGATCCTTCTAGAGCCTGAGGCTGAGAAGCTGACTCATCGGGCAGGGGTCAAACTGCCTCTGTGAAGGTGCTCATTTCAACTGCCACACAGCACTGGGTTGTGCAGGAAATTGCCTGCCATGCACAGGCACATACTTCTCCCGGATCGCATTGGCTAGAAACCTGCAAACTACATTTCTCAGACGCCTCTGCCTGGGGAGCGGTTCCAGTTCAGATTCTGCCCATGGGAGGCATTTGCAGGACAGCAGGGGGCAGGTAGAGAGATTCTTTGTCTGGCTGCAGCGGTCTAATGCCAACTTCTGTAGAGACAGCGACGGGAGCAGTGGGCTCCTCTGGGGCAGGGGCTGATGACAGCTGGCTTATGAAGCAGCTGAGTAGGCAGCAGGGACACAGAGTCCTGTTGGCTCAGAGGGAAGTGAGTCCCTATAGGGCCGGTGGCATAGACTGCAGGGCCTGATCTCTGGGTAGCAACTCCCCCACTCCCATTTTTGTTACCTTTCCTTATAACAATTTGGGAGCTTCACTCCCTGTATTAAATCCCTCTTTGCTTGAAATACTTGCAGTGACTTTCGTTTCACCAACTGCATCCACCAGCACATGAGCCCTCCACAGAGGCACAGGGTGCATAGCACAGAGACTTTAGGGGCCCTGGAAGGCCATCTTCACCAGGAAAGACAATCTTACATTTTTCAACTAGAGATAAGCCTTCAAATGAAAACACACCAAAGAAAGCAATCATATTAGCTCAAATACCTACAGAGGATTACTGATTGTATCAGAGCCTATCCTTACAGAAAGGTTTTTTTTTGGTAAATGAGGAAGAGGGAAAAGAGTGCAAAAGGCACTAGGGCAGGGAGAGGAAGCTGAGATGAGGGGCAGAGAAAAGAGAGCATCCCACAGAGTGAGCAGAAGATATCAGTAGGAGAAAAGTGCACATTAGCCCAGGCACCTCCGACTATAACTTGACTTTTCTTAATTTTTTAAATTGCGTTAAAATGTACATAACATGGAATTTGCCATTTTAACCATTTTTAAGTGTACAGTTCAGTATCATTAAGTGCATTTACATTGTTATACAACCATCACCACCATCCACCCCCAGAACTCTTACATTTTCCCAAACTGAAACTCTGCACCCTTTATATAATAACTCCCCATTTCCCCCTTCCCTGACCACCACCATTCTACTGTCTATCTCTATGAATTTGACTAGCCTAGGAATCTCACATAAGTGGACACATACAATATTTGTCCTTTCGTGTCTGGCTTATATCACTTAGCATAATGTCTTCAAGGTTCATCCATGATGTAGCACGTATCAGAAATTCATTCCTTTTTAAGGCTGAATAATATTCCATTGTATGTAGATATCACATTTTGTTTATCCATTCATCCACTGGTGGACACTTGTGTCTTTGCCACCTTTTGGCCATTGTGAATAATGCTGTTATTAATATGAATATTGATCTACAAGTATCTGTTCAACTCTCAGTTTTCAATTCTTTTGGATAGAAAAGTTCTACATGGAAGTAGAATTGCTGAGTCACATGATAATTCTAGGTTTACCTTTTGAGGAACTGTCACACTGTTTTCCATAGAGCCTGCACTATTTTACATTCCCACTGGCAATGCACAAGGGTTCCAATTTCTCCACATTTTCACCAATGCTTGTTATTTTCTCCTCTTTAAATAACAGCCATCCTAATGGGTACAAAGTGGTATCTCACTGTAGTTTTGATTTGCATTTCCCTAATGATTAGTGATGTTGAACATCTTTTCATGTGTCTATTGGCCATTTATATATCTTCTTTGGAGAATGTAACTTGACTTTTTACATGAATTAAAAGGAGGATAAAGAGATTTAAGTGTGTAGAAAGAAAAAAATGTGACCCCCATATGGGCTTCAGAAATGATGAAAAAAATTTTTTGCAAAGAATGTGTGAGCTCTCATTCCTTACATATACTGGATACAAATGAATGTAGAATGAGACTTCTCTGCCTAGTCAAATAAACTTAATCAGAAAGCAGATTCCAATATAAATTCAAACAAGTGGTGAAATAAAATGCATAAAAGCACGTGAATTTCTATTATAGGGTGCATAAAACCCTATAAAAATAAAACTCCCCTTATCATCCAGATTGCAATTTATATGCATCTGGACTTCAGATGATGGAAAGCTGCATTTTAGGCTCATGGGGTAGGGAAAAGTGGCCATTGTGAAGGGGACAGCAAATCAGTGAAAATAATAAAGAAAACTGCTTGCCGGCATTTCTCTTTCACGTCACACTTGATCGCGCACAAGTGGTACCTGGAACTGCACAGGAGAGAAAGCTCTCTGGGGGCAGGTGGGATCGCCTGCTCATGTTTGCTAAGGCCATTTGTCTGAAATCGGTGCCTGGAAGAGAGCCTGTCTTCAGACCTAGACACAGAAGAGATCTTACTTGTTTTCATGATTTCTTTCCCCTTCCCTTCTCACATTTTCACTCTGAAGTGTGTGCAAATTATTCAAGTATCTGAGACCTGATGCACCATCGTTCTCCACAGCTTTTATTAAGCTTTGCACCATTCACAAAAGCATAGCAATGAAGTCCATTAAAGACAAGTTACTTAGACTCAATATTGCATCAAATTTCTATCTCAGTGTTTTTGGCAATAGAAAAAAGAAGAAAAAGAAAAGGCACCAATGATAACCGCTAACAGAGGGACTGACATAACAGATGCTCAATATAGATGCATGAATGGACCAGTGAATGAACAACTGAAAATCTGAGCCCCTACCATTTCTTCCCTAAGTTATTGCAATTGCTTTTCAACTGTTCTCCTTGCATTTCACCTAGCTGCCGTCTGCAAGACCACATAACTAGGAGTCACCTTTAACTCTTCCTCACTGGCTCTCCACTTCCCACCCACCATCAGGGGCTATTGTCTTACCTTCTAAGTCTTCACTATTTCTTCTCCTCACCATGCTCCTTGCAACAGTTGCATCCAACCCTTGGTCAACTGTCAGCTGGATTCTTTTAATAGCCTTCTAACTGTCCTCTGTTCTGATAATCTCTCTACACTCTAACATATCCACTAAAATTCCAATACAGTGGCCTTCCTTTCCAAATTGAATGATATCAGGCATAGCATTTCTAGAATTTTATGCAACGGAAGCAATAGATGTGAATACATGAAGAATATATGTTCTATGATGCTCATTACATCACAATTTGTAATACAAAAATTGGAAACAAACCGAGTATCTACCTATATAGGAATGGTTAAATAAATTGGCTATAAAGGGAATATTATAGGACTATGACAAAGAATTAGGCATACCTACATGAACTGACATGGAAAGATGTCTGTGATCAGTGTCATCTCTAAAATAAAAGTTGCAGAGAGAACACAATTGTGTTTTGGATAAGATGGATAAATAATTGTGCAAGAAAGAGTTAACACAGCAGGCCTGTCTGTTATCCTTTGAAAGGCCTTCTTATAAGGTTGGCCCTTGGCTGGCATCTGATAACTTGGAATTCAGAAGAGTTCCCACCATTGCCAACTAGTAAGAGTGGCTCATTGTGCCTAAAGTATTTATATGAACCATATAGTTTATGCTGAACATCTGTTTTCCTTTGGGGAGTCTGAAATTTTGATATGTACCAGTTAGAGGCTGCTCGCCTGACCAGCCCTCAATAAACATGCTGGACACTGAGTCTCTATAGAGCTTTCCTAGTGGACAACATTTCATACATGTCACAACTTCTTGCTCAGGAATTAAGCATGTGTGTGACTGACTGCCCTGGGTAAGGACCCTTGGAATGTGCCCGGTTTCTTCCAGACTTTGTCCCATACACCTTTTCCCTTTGTTGATCTTGCTCTATATCTTTTCACTGTAATAAATCTTAGCAATGAACATAACTATATGCTGAGTCCTTAAGTCCTAGCAAATCAGAGAACCTGGGGGTTGATCTTAGTGACCCTTCATCGCATGAATACATGGCTATATTTATAAATGCATAGGAAAAAGTCTGGAACCATTGAGGATTTTTAATTCTTAGTTGTGAGTTTAAATGGTCACTTTATCTCTTACTATATAATATTTTTAAAGCTATAGAAATATAACTACTTAGTTCTGTGTGTCTTCAGTGATTTAGTATGATGTAATGATTGCTTACAAGTGTGTTCCCACATCATGATGAGTCCCTCGGTCCTGCCTCAACTTTTGGAACAACTCCAGTGACTGGCATTGGGCCTGGCACATGGAAGGTTATAGAAATGATGATGCTAATTGAATTTGAAAGCAAAGCAAGCAGATGGGCATAGAGGTGATTTAGAAATAACCTAAAAGGTAGTATTTACATGTAGTCTCCTTTCCTTTCATGTTTCAGATTTTTAGTACCTTTGATTTTCTAGCTTACTTCAAGACTGCAAGCCAATTTTTATCCCCATTTGGAAGGGATAGGGAAAAGGTAAAAATAAAGAATAACAACAAAAAAAAAAAGAGGTGAGAGAGAGATGAAGATAGGAAAATAACTACAATTTAAATGTCCTCTCTCAGCCCAGCCAGAGGCAAGAAGCTGGTCCTTTCATTTGACATAGTTTATCATAAAGAGGACAGTATTTCTTCCTCCTCAAAGAAATCTCTGCTGGCATTCTGCTATATCAAAAAAGGACATGGTATATATGGTAGGCAGGATACAAAACAAATGTGGAAACCCTTTCAATTTTCTTCCTTTTGAATGTACAGTTCTGTAAGACTGATTAAATACATGGTTAACTACAGGGTACAATTATGTGAAGATTAACGGAGTCAATTGTTTATTCATTGCCTCCGGTTATAATAATACAGAACTTGTGATTTTGAAAATTTTAGCTGGTACATAAAAGTAAACCATCATAGATTTAAATTCTGATGCCAAATTCTGAAGGCTTAGAGTATAGATTTTGAGGAAATATGCAGGAATATTCAACTACTGTGTGGGATGGGTCCAAGATACTTTTGAGTTTTAAACTCTGTCTTAACTTGGAGTCTATAATTCAAGCTGGCACCGAGCCAGCATTTTCTAAATTTCTTCTTGCTTAATCATACATTAGCCATATATTGTATAGACAGATACAAATTGAGATGGCACAGAAATCCATACTTCACATATGTGTATGAATTTTGTATCCTCATGTTGCAGCCAATCTGTGAAATATTCCCACTTGAAAATGAATACATTCAAGTGGTCAGGTTGGCCCTACCCAGGTTCTGAGAATAATTTAGAGGCATCCAAAACCATAATTTAAAAACCATTAAATTCCTCTCTGAGCTACTGCTGCCATGGGCTTCCAGCCACAGCCTTGAATAGGTTTTTATCCTGGTGAGAGATCAGAACCTGTTTTGCATGCTGAAGCTTTGTAAAAAGGTGAATCCATCTACTCCGGTTATAGAAAGTCAGAGTTGGCTTGACATTTTCATTACTAATAGCCATTTTTCAAAGTAAATTCACAGTTCAGTTAGTTCTCATTGGTCATAAATGGTTGTCAGAACTTGCCCAGGGTTCCTCTGGATATTCCCTTGAGATATTCTTATTATTGAGTGGCCAAATTTCTTCTACGCACCATAATATATAACCCATATGTGGCCAAATACAAAATCTCCTTTAAAGGAGGGGTGAGACAGGAGGGGAGTTGCCTGTGCAGATTTTGGCGAGTTTTCCCCTGTCTTTCATACAGGTTTAGCTGATTAATGAGAAATAGCTTAAAGTCAACTTCCTGGATTTAGAATTCAATGCAAAGCAATTGAGCAATTATTTGAATAAAGCCTAACAGGCAGTAAGTTATGCCTGTACTTTGGGGAAAAGCATTGCAGGCAGAGGAAGTAAGTGCAAAGGTCCTGTGGCTGAAGTAGAAGGTGCTAGGGGAGGGTAGTAAGAACGCGGTCAGAGAGGTTCCCAGGGCCAAATCTTGGAGGGCCTTGTAGCCCTTGGAAAGCGTTTGACTTTATTCCACATGCGTTGAAGACATTGGTGGGAGGGTTTTAAGCAGCGGAGTGACATGATCTAGTTTAACTTTGGCAGCATCGCTTTACTGCACTGATTAGACCACAGAGCAGCAAAGGTGGAGCAAGAAGGAAGATGTCAGAAGCTGTTAACAAAGAGGATGGTGTTTGGGACCAGGGTGGAAGCAGTGGAGGAGGTGAGAAATGGTCAGACCCTGGATGTGTTTTGAAGTTGGACACTCAGGGTTTGCTGACCAGTGAATGTGGGGTGGGAGAGAAGAGAAAGTCAAGGGCAACACCAAGGTTTTGGTCACGAGCCACTAGAAGAACAGAGCTGGCATATACTGAGTACTCTTCGTCTAATTTCTTCTTGCGGTAAACTTTTCAGTTATCAGTTTTCCTGGAGTTAGAAAGATACCATCTCAGTGAACCAGTGGGCTGGCAGAGTAGTTCTCAGTCACAGGGCAATTCCAACAGTGTGTGTGTCTGGGGCCTGGCCCTGGGCACACCTAAGCTGCCATCAGTGTGAGCCTGGGCACATTGGTGCACCAGAGGCATGGGGGGTGGGGATGCTAGGAGTCTATGTATTTGAGAAACTGAAGCACTTCCCAGAAGAGAGCTTTCCCCAGGGGAAAAGAAAGTAAACATCACCAGACTGATGACTCCTTAGTCACTGTAACACCAGGAGTGGGGAACTTCCAAAATCAGCATGTGCAGTGTGCGGCCCGTAGGTTTGTGCACAGCCCAGACCTCCACTGACTTCTGTCTGGGTCCCAGGGAGAGAGAAGGACGTGAACAACACCTGAAAGAGAGCAGTTTTCATTAGCATCTCTATGAGGACCCTGCCCTCAGCCCAACCCAGTTGTGATACCAGTGGGGAGATCAGCACTTGTGCCTCACCCTCTCCCTTCACCCCCCTGCCACCCCAGGCTGCCTGGTGCACACAGAGAAGGACAGGACTCCGGGAGAAGAAAAACAGGTTGGACAGGGCTGAATGCAGGGAATAACAACCAGTGAAGCATGGACTATGGAAGTCTTCAAAGAAGCCGTGGTTTCTCAGGCAGGAAAAGGCCTGCATGCTCTCCCAAGGCTGCCTGAGAGCCTGTCACTTCCACTCAGACCTTGGAATTGGATTGGCAGCTCATGCCCTGCTGAGACAGCCCCAGGTATGGCCAGAGTGACGAGTGCCATGGGCTAAACTTGGGACAAAGGGGATAGTGGAGATCCACACCAAGGGTAAGAGACTTCAAAACTAAAACTCTGAGATGAGAGGGTTTTTTACTTTTTCTTTTTTAAGTTCAACTCTATTAGAATTTAAAAACTTATTTAGCCCTTGAGTGAGGATTAAGTTGCAAAATGTCAGCAACTATGATTTTAGGATAAGCAGGAGAAAGGGTTTAGTGAGTATTTTCCTGGGCTTGGGGCCTGTGCAGTCTCCGCCCTGGTCCTAGCAGCCCTAGCACACGTGCACCGTCACGCATAGATGCAAGCATGGAGATTTAGTGAACAGGGCTGCTGTCCCTCTGACCTCCAAAATGATTCCACCAGCCTCCTGGGTCCTTAAGTTCTTCCCATGGAGTATAGTGGTTTTCCTTCTACAAATAGGAAAGGGAGGTTTCAAATGCTACCAGAACTCATTCATGTCGAGGTGCAGATAATGAACGGCTCCCTCCTGGGTGTTGGAACGATGGGCGAAGGGATAGGTATGGGAGCACACACAAATTGGGGTCAGCTGGTTCAAGGCGCAGCTTCATTCCCCAAATTCTATAGATCTCGGGCAAATTGCTCAACCCAGTGCAGCAGAACACAAGCTTGACTGTGCATTAAACTCACCTGGGAAGACTTCTTAAACAATCCCAACACCTCGACCTCATCCCAGAACAACCAAATCAGAATCTGCGTGGGTGTGGCCAGGGATCAGTATGTTTTTAAAGCTCACTAGGTGATTCCAAAATGTAGCCCCTGGTAGGAGCCCTTAGTTCTCAGGCTCCACCCCCAGGCAAATAGAACAGTCTCTACAGGGAAGGCCTGGGAATCCACATAATAAAAAACCCCTTGGGTATTTATAACATGCAACGAGGGCTAACAACCATAGACTATCATTAATCCTGAGATGACCATGCCTAACTTATTATTAGGTGGTTGTCAGAATTAAATGAAACAATACATGTAATGCCTGAAGTATATTGCTTGGTTCTCAATAAGCATCTAATAAATGTTAAGAGGTGCTATTTTTTAAATTATCATTATTGTTGCTGTTAGCATAAGATAGCACAAGGAGAGAAAAGGATGCATGGAGGAAGATTGGAGATCATAAATACAAACTTAGTGGCATTCTAGGGTGGCCAAGTCTAACTCTGCCGACTTTTTGTTAGGCTGAGCTTGGGCCCGACATGGTGGCCTGCCTAGAAACATTCATCTCCATGAGCAATGCTTGCTCTTTGACTACAACTCTCCCTCCCAGTTCTGCCACTCTTGGAGTCCTGGTGCAGGAAGAGGAGGTCAGGAAAGACTGCGAAAGACTGCCTGGGTGTGGCCCAGAACAGGAAAGGGAAGTTTGAAAAGAGACAGCCAACCAGACTATTCATTATTTGGCTTTGCAAATATACCTCTACACTAGCCGCTGAGCATTGCAGTGGAATTAAATTAAAGGAGACAGTTCATTTGTAAAAGGCTGACGTGCCTGTGACAAGCAGCCTCTGCCGAGTGCTACAAAGCAACTCCTGAATGGGATTTATAAAAGGACAAGAGAATGGCGGTCACCTGGGAGATGTAGGTGTGCGGAGACTTCTTTCCTCCACCGGCGACAGGCAAAGTCACAGCTTTGGATTTCACTTTCCTGTTCCTCTAGAAACCCACCCTGCCGTCTCCTCCTTGAAATCAGACAGAGCTACCACCTACCATCTACTGTTTGTTTGGACAACATACATAACCTCTCCCAACCTGATGTATCTCGTCCAAAAACTGGACTCATAATATACATACTTGGAAGTCTGCTTCCTGAACAAGAAACTCATTCAATGATTGAATTAAAATCAATGAAATGAGACCACGCATGTCATCTGACACCCATTGTCTGATGGAAATTCCCAAAACACTCTCCTCCTGCTGGGGCTGGACTTTCTTTGACAGACCAGTCTCTTGTTTTGATGTCAAAAGGGATCTTCAGTGGGGACGAAGGGAAGTGCAATTGGCTTGGTCGGAAGAAATTCTTAAGGAACTGATTTGTCCTGCTCTGTCTGGCAGCCCCTACAGATGAAGCCTTTCTACGGGGAAGACACTATGCTGGTCTCAAGGCCTTAGTTCATTAAGGATGCGGCTCAAACTGTGGCAGGGGAGCAAGAGACGCTGCTATCCCATCCCATCCACCCCAGCGCTGTACACACAGGAAGGGCTTCCTTTAATGACTGCTCACTAGTCGATTACTAGGAATTAATTCAGTAGAGAAGATAATCAATAAATGGCCCACTGAGTGTGGTTCATTAAAGCAGAACTGCTCTTCTCTTCAGGTGTGATAAATAGTGCATTTAACGTATTCAATACTATAATAAAGGTTGTAATTAAGTGAGGCAACTTGGCATCTTAATAACTGCATGCTTGAAAAGATTTAAACTTCAGACTGAGACACCGAGTAACATTCATAATCCCTCGAATGGGTTTCCTTTCTAGAAGAAAGAAATTAATGTCTGACTCTTCTCCTGAGAAGCTGACAGGGCAGATCTGTCCCCAGATCTTTACGGAGTTAAAAGTAAGAGGTGACTTTGAGCGCCTGCCACTGCGTGTCTTTTGTTCTCCGTGTTTCCCTGCTCGCTTAATTATTACCATATTCCTAATGGGAAGAAGAAGGCAGAAGCAAGAGCAAGAAGCGAGGCCTGGGGGATGCAGTTCAGGGAGCTGGTGCCCCGGCAGTATGCAAATCACTTAGCAATATACAAATGACTTTGCAGAAGTACAGTAAGCCTTCCCAGGCCAAATCATCTCCATTTCTGTTCCTTATTAAATTAGAAGCACTTCCTGCCATCACTCGTTCTTTTGCCCTTTACCATCCTTTGCATAATTTGCATACACTCTCACACCCACACTTGAGTGCACATGCACACACACTTAAAATCCAATGTTTTTCTTTCCCTGTAGATTTTGAGTAAATTAAAAAAAAAAAAAACCTGAACTTCAGATACCTGCTATAATTACAAGTCTTTTATTCAGCTGTTTGCAAAACAGATGTATTTTGTTAATTTTCATCCCCTCGGGGGATGTGTGTAAATTGCTGGACACTTGAAAATGTACATTGACGTTGTCAAACATCCCTCAAGACTTAGGATTGTGAGTCTAAGGAAAGGCTCAGCAAAAGGAAGAAAATGTATTCATTCTCATACTTCTTTAAGTGCACATTGCCTTTGATCATAATCTATGGACAATGTTTATGGAAAAATCACCTACTAATCAGATAGTTTAGTCCTGGGAAACATTTAAGCCCTATGAACAAAAAGAGAGCCTGCCAAGTACAGCTGAACTCTGTCTGCCACCCAGCCCCCGACTCAATCACAATGCCTGCGTGACCTCCAATTATTGGTGTTTCAAATTCTGAATTCTATATTTAGAGATCTCTAGTGGAGATAACAGATTTCAAAAGAATGAAACAAAATGCTTATGGAGACCATAAGGGACATTTTTAAGCGTAACACTGTTATTAAAGTTTATGCGTTAGGTGAAAATATCTTGCTTCCTGTGCTGGTGAGAGGACACATGCACTCATATGGGGCATGGTTCTTCCCTGTCTACCAGGCAGACAGTGCTGCCCAAGATACAGATGGGAGTGGAGCCTTTTCAGGCTTTCTCCCAGCTTCTCCACCTCTGAATTGAGCCTGGGAGAAGAAAGTTAAAGCATGCCTAATAAGGGCAGGCCAGCGGCCAGAACACAGCAAGTCCTGCATTTTACATAAATGTGCAAATTCTGTACTTTCATATAAAATGTATCGGCTGACCAAGGTATATTGGACATTTAGTTATTTAAAAAAATTTTTAAAAAGAAACCCAAAAGGGATGCTTCTGGATAGGGCTGCCTTTATGGGAAGCATTAAAAGTGACTCATCTGGGTCACGCCTCATTCCAACCCCACTGTTCAACATTTGCCTTTCCTCCTGCTGGGAAAAACCCAACCCCAGGCAGAGCTCACTACTAGCAACGGGAACTTGGGTGGGGTTCCAGGCCCCACTTTGTTCCCTTGTCTGAGAGTCCTTGTGGTGGCTTGAACTCTTGAACTCGCTGCAGTGGAGTTGCATTGGGGTAGGCGGGAGAGGATCCAGCTCTGGGGTGATGAGTGTGGAGCACTGTGAATGGAGTCAGAGCCGGGCTGGTGGGCCTGGGCCAGGCTGCAGAGGTGAGAGGCAGCTTCTAAATCATACACAGAGCTCCCTACGCATTGACACGCCTGGGCCCACCCACATTTCCTGTAGGTAGAGCCCAGGCAAGCATAGAGCTGCTCAGGGGATGTACTGCTGTTGTCAGCTCCGGAGCGTGAGGACACGGCCAGGACGGTTTTAGGGACTGAGTATGCAGATCCTGTGGCCGCAGCTGCCTGAAGAGGCCCCAGAAAGTGATCACAGTTGTCTGAAGGCTTTTGCTGCCTTTAAGGTCAGAGCAGCTGGGGAACTTTTACCAACCACATCCTAGCCAGGCTACTTCACAGCTGAGGTTGGGCAAGTAAGGATCCAGGCCCCTGGCGACCTCACTCATTTGTTCAACGTGTAATTGCTGAGTGCCCCATGTGTGCCAGGCACTGTGTTAGATGCTGGGGAGGCCGTGCTGAGCAAGAAAGACATCAGCCCTGTCTTCATGGAGTTTAATGTCAAGCAAGGGAGATAGACCCTAAATAAATAATTACATAATTAATGGTTAATTTTAATTGAATAACTGGGCTAGGTGCGATACAACCATCCTCCAGGGGGTTGGCCAGGCACAGGGTTCTTGACAACCTTTCTAAAGTCACTCAGACTTAGTTTGAAGATGGAAATGTATGCGTAGTCAGAGGGAGTTGAAAGACCATCTGGTCCCGCTGTCTCCTGCTTGCATATGAGTGCCTTGACACACAGAGCCATGAGGAAATTTGCCTGTGGTCACATGGCTTATTGGGCCCACAAATCGATTTGAGAATATATACCAAACCACATACAAGGTCCAAATGTGTATCCTAATGTACTCCAATTATATTAATATAATACACACGATTGTATTAGTGGATAGCAGGAAGTAGAGAGGTGGAAAGTCCCAATCACAGTGACTGTATTTTTTATTTTGGAATGCATTTCTGCATAACATAGGAACCTGAGTACGGCTGAAGTCCTGGGAATTCCCTTCCAACACCGTGATCAAACTGTACAATAATGACCTTCCTCAAGAGTTGCTGGGAAACTGTCCAATATTTCCACGCTGGCTCTTGCTCAATCCTTCTGTGAAGCCTGCGTCTTCCCGTCTCAGAGTGACAGAAGACCTCTCCTTTGTGCCACCTCTTTCTTGGAGACACAGACCTCCCATTCAGGCAAAGTAGACAGGGGAGGCTGTTTTGTTTCAATCAAATGAGAATGAAACCTTTAGAGGAAATTATTACTAGTGAGCACACAGAGTGTCACCTAAGCAGACACATACCGTACTTCATGAGGACTCCGCCTCTCATCCAAGAGGCCTGACGTTACCCGGCAGTCTGGGATATGCCCTTGAGGGCTGGTTTGCTGCTTCTGACTGGAAATTTCATAATGTTTCCCCTTGATGGCTTCCAGAGGCCACTCATTATGCTGGCTGGGTAGTTCTGTAAACACACTGTTTTCAGGAGATGATTTAAAGTGAGCACTGAGAGGCTTGTTTGAAGATTGTTTTAATGCAGAGGTAAAATTGGATGATGTAACAATCCCAGTGAAGCCGATGCTGGCGGGAGTGATTTAAATATTTAAATTGTTTAGGTTGTAAAAAATATGTATTAAAAATGTGTGAATTTGGGTGATTTTGTCCTGTAGTCACCGTCTGGCTGTGTCTAATAGGGTGTCCTGACCTCACAGCTTCACTTCGTCGAAGGAGATTCTGACCCTGACGAAAATGAGGCTGTTGGAAAAGGGACAAGTTTCGTGTTTCTGTCTCCTGTGTTATCTGCAGCCCTGTTGACTGCTCAGATATTTACTGACTTTAAGGGAACTCACTCAAAATGTCTTCCTATTTCTTCTCCCTCATCTCTCATGGAATGGTAGATGTGGCAATAAACTTTTGCATGAGGGCAGCTGCCCTGTTGGGTACTGTTACTCCTTTTCCTGCACCAACGTGGATTAATGGGTCAGAGCTACACTGGAAAGAATCTTGCAGCTAAAGCAGAGGCACACAAACCCCAGTTAGAAATGTTAAAGATTTTTAAATGGGCAAAGAGGATTTCTGGGCATCCTGTTGAAGGGTCATCTCCATCTTTCATTGTCTTTGAGCTGTTTTACAAGTCTGTAGGGTATAGAAAACTGACAATGTAAAGTATTCTTATCCATAGAGAGGAAAGAGAATTGTGTCTACTGAAGCACAATTGGTTATTGCCCTGTGGATATTCACCAGTTTTTCATCTTTTCATTTCAGCATCCTGATTGCTTAAATATGTCTTAGCTCTGGATTTTCTTTTGAACCATTCATAACATCTTACTGGCTTTCCCATCATTTAATGAGTTAAATAAACAAAATCTTTGACATTTGTTCATTTTTCTATTTGAGTGTCATAATTTAAACTACCTAAAAATATTAGCCTTTAAAATAAATGCAAGCCATGTCTTATACAACACAGCTATGGAAATATTTCTTAATATGAACTGTGATGACCATAAAGTAGGAAGTTGTGACAAGTTCACCTCAATAAACTGTGTAAAATGATGGCAGAGAAGAACAATAGCTAAAATAACTAAAATACTTATTGAGAAGGGTCTGTCAAGTCTTGGATTCCAACACACAGAGAAGGTGGGTGAAGTAGTCTTGTCAAGGCATCAAGAAGGTGGAACCCCCCACACACACACCTGGTTGGAGCTTCTGGTCATCACTTCCACGTAATGACCACACCCAGTTGAGTATTTACAAGTCAAAACAAGGCCTCCCAACATGAGGCAACCTTATAGACCACGTACAACCTCAGAATTATGTGATAACTGTTGCCTGTCCAAAAGCCTGAAGCTACAAAAGTCCTGTCATGCTACCCTGAGGAGGCTCCTTTCTTCATTAAAACTAAATAAGACAAGACCCAGTGCAGAGGGAGGTAGCACGATGGCCGGACCATACATAGGTTCCTTTCCTTTCTGTTATCTCATCTTTACTTTTGTTCGTCAATACCCGAAAAATAAGGAAAAGAAGTGCAACAAGCCAACAGCTTAGAGAAGCTATAAGCTACTGCATTTATTTTTGATTTGTTCTCACTTGACTTTCAGAAAAATCTATTCACTATGGAGAAAATTTAAGAATTCTCACTTTCAGGTTTGATGGTAATCCAAAGCAGACACTACTCATTACACAAAAGAAAAAGGATTACCAAACTATAGGATCCTATTTTCATTTAAATATAATCTTATATATATATAAACATACACATATATATATATTTTAAATGTCTGGAAGAATATATGCAAAAAATTAACCGTCTATGGTGAATTATAGGTAATTTTTTATTACTAACTGATTTTCCTAAATTTCCCACAATAACAGCAATTTATCTCATTAATCAGACTGTCATCACTGTGGACCCACAATTTCTGGTTTTGAGGTATAGGGCATATCTCCCTGAGAATTAGCTCAAACAGTAAAATCCTCAGAGATCTGCATCCCAGGGAAATGATTGGTGTTATGACTCAGAATTTATCATAGAGCCATGAATTTTGAATAATAGGCAAATTCTTTTTAGATTGTATTCATCCTTAAAGTTGCTCTCTTCTGGCCAATGAAGGACAAGGTATCAAAACCTTTCACATGTTGCCAAATTCAGACAGAGCTGAAGCTCAGAGACAGAGAGTCTTAGAATTTTTTTCAATTAATATAAAAAGTCCTGAGATTAAGGAAATGACCAATTTGAAACAGACTGATAACTGAATGAAAATATAAGAGGATTAGCAAAAGATAGAGAATCAGGATGATGATCCCTAAAAAGCAATAGGGAAAGAGATGTATTTTATGTTGAATGGTCCATAACTGAGTCCCTAGCACAGGCTTATGTTCTAGACAAGCTGAAACTTCAGGGATGGCTAGTAGGCCCATGGGCAAACGTCAAGCCGTCCTTCACATGGGGGACCAAAGAGCCTCACAGCATGGAAAATTGACTGGCATTTTGAGGATGACCATTGAACCCTGGATCTAGAATCCCTAAGCCAGAGGAAATATTAGCCTTTAAAATAAAAGCACGCCATATCTTATACAATACAGCTGTGGAAATATTTCTTAATATGGATTGTTAAGTTTAACTCTTAACACCCTCCCTTTCCCCAGCCCCCAGCAGAGCATAGGATGGGGCAACGTTCACTCCAAGCAGGAGAGGAGAGTTGAGGTAAGGAGGGAACTTCCACAGGCGTGGAAGTTCAGTGGCTGATGTCAGACTGGCTACCAAGCCGGCCCCATTTGGACCAGTTCCATAAGTCATAAGGAGAGAGGGCTGTATAACACAGAGTGAAAGAGAACAAGAATAATAAAGAAATTCACAAACAAAAAAATCTAAATGCACACGACCATACTGCTTCCCTCACAGTATACCTTGAAAGGGTATTTCCTCCCCTCCATTTCCAAGAGCGATGTTGGTATGGAAAGGAGGGGAGACAATGATTGCACACTGGAAGAAGATCAAGAGAGAATTTGTAATGAAATGAGCAGCAAGAAACAATGGGCCCTCACAGCCCCTGCGAGGACTTCTGTGCCAGGGAGGGACTCCCTCCTCTGGCCAGTGGAATGGTGGGCAGGTAGCCACCCTTGGCAGCAGCAAAGAGAGCTACTTCTTCCACCAGCACCTGTGTGCCATGCTACGGGTTTGCCCTGGAATCAAAGATGGAATTAGAGAGCGACGAAGATCCTAGAGCTATACCTGGGAATGAACCAGAGAGTTACTCTGTTGTTTCTCTTAGAAAGAATGAATTGTGGTGTGGCCTGGGCAAGCACCTTTGCAGCTAGTGGCTTTAATTATTCTCAGATGATATGGTCTGTTGTCACTCATAAATTATATAATAAAATAACCCCTTCATGTATGGTCAGACATTTTAGCTAGGTGTATACAATTGAAAATTTCTGTGAGCTTTCTAGTGGCCACTTTCACATAAAGATGTTGGGAAGATAAAGTAGTATCACCTTTAGGAAAGCAATTTACCAAGATACAACTCATAAATTTTAAAGGCACTTTTACTCTTTGTCTAGCAATACCATTTTAAGAACCCTATCTCAGAGAAAGAATACTAAATGCAAAGATCTATGCGCGAAGATGTTTATTAGCATGCTACTTATAAAAGTCAAAAACTGTTACCAATCTAAATGCTCAAAAATTGGAGATTAGTTAAATAAGTTATGAAAATCCACACTATGGATGTAAAAGAACTACTAAAATGATGTTTATAAAGAGTTTTCTTTTATATCATTGAGGTACATCTATGATATATATTTTTAAATCAAGCTAGTAAAATGTAACATTCAGTATAAATTCTCAGCTATATAAAATAATATGCATTGTACATAAAAGTGGGAAATAGATGAAAAATTATCTCTGAGTGATAAGATTGTTTGATTTTTATTCCATTTTCTTTACTTCTTTAGTATTTTATTTTCCAAGTTTCCATAATAAGCAAGTAACTAATTTATAGCCTAAAAAATGTCTATATACACGTGTGTGCAATGCACAGAGACTCCTACATACACAAGCACACACATATATTCGGTGCCTTGTTGAGGAAGCAGCTGTCCCTCACACAATGGCTAGCTCATGTGTTACAAACTCAATATTTTTATTGCTTTGCTTTTCTAGCTTGAATAATAGCTACAGATATATTTGTTCTATTCCTTTTCTTCCTTCTCCCCATAAAAAAAATGCGCACCCCACATACACAACACACACACACACACACATACACGATTAAAATCTTCGTGGACGGTTACCTGAGAACAAATTGGATAATGTATATAATGTATATCCTCTGAGTGTTTTCTCTCTCACTCTCCCCCACCCCCTTCCCTTTCTCACTGTCCTCTCCACTACTATTTTCCACCCAGGGACGCCTTCAGTGTGAGGGGAGAAGGAGAGAGAGAGGGGTTGGGGGAGGGGAAGCCAGGCGAGCAGCTTTCCTTGGCAGGCGCGGAGGGCAGTCATTTCAACAAGCAATGAGCCAGAAGCTGCCTAGATGGGGTTCAGGGTAGTTGGAGAAGGGCCTGGGGGGCAGGTTGAAAGAGCCTGGATTGGATGAGACAGGCCATTTGGAGCCCCAGTAGGTTCCCCAGCAGGGAGAACCAACATTCCAGAGAAGGCTAACTGGAGGGAGGGCTCCGGGCCAAGGCGCAGGGCACAGCTTGCCGCCTGTCCTCCTCTCCAGTGTGCCAGGAAAGGCAGCAGCAGCAGCAGCAGCAGCAGCGCAGAGCTGTTCTTTTTCTGTGGGATAAAGGGGATATTTCCTCTCCCCTTTCCCTATATCGTGGCTCCCTGTAGAACAGAGGTCACAGATTCAAATGCCTCAGGATTAGGCTGTTATGTAAGTGAGGCAGGCTAAGTGTGATGAAATACAGAGCGACAGGGACTGCAGCATACCGGGGCATGTTTGCTCTCTGAAGTGGCCTGGCACACTTTCATGCCAGCACTTGTGCTCAGCAGGTATGAGGCCAAGGGTTGCAGGTCTTCCAATTTTTCAAGGGGAGCTGAAAATCCACAGGAGCTTGGAATTATCATGTGTGTTTTGTGTGTGTGCACACATGCGTGCACATGAGAGATCTCAATATTTAAAATGTTGGCGCAATTAAAAAAGCAATACTGTGTGGACCCAATATAGTGTATCTGCTGGCTGGATTTAACCTATGAACCACTGTTTGGGACTCTAAAATAAAACCAGGTAAGACTGCCTGCCCTTTTATGGCTGGTTAGAAACATTATCTCTTGCAAAGGGACACTGTTTAGTTTCTATTATGTGCACACCATTACCCTAGATACCATGAGGGATACCTGAGAAATACTAAGTTGTTCTCTGCCTTCTAGGAGCTTAAAATGTTGTTAAAGCAGTAAGATTTCTCTCAGGAAGGTTAGGTAATAGTGTTATGCAGGATTGTGATGTCAAGGCCTAAATGGATCTGATCAGGTATACCAAAGACACCTTAAAAAGAAAGAATGGCTTTTAGATCTGTAGAAATACTGGACTGCAGTAAAATCAGTGGTGTGGAAGTATCTAGGATTTTGTTCACTTTTATGTTCCCAGCACTAGGCACATAGTAGATGATGTTCAACAACTATTTTTTTTTTTTAAAAAAAGGATAAAATTAATGAGTCATAGAGGGAAAAAGTCTTGTGAGCTTAGAAAAATGAGGAAACAGAGAGATGCTAAATTTGGAGGCCAGAGTATTTGGTCACTAGGGTCCTCATTTTTGCTAGGGAGAGGAACTGTGTAACCAGTTCTCACTGTAACCCATATTATAGTTTACAAGGCTATTTGCATTCTTCGCTGACATGTCTAGTCAACCTTCTAATGACCAATTAGGCTTTCTTGACATTTTGATGCAGGGAGAAAGGAGCCCTGAATAGAGGACCTGCCCATGTGAATTGTCTGTGTCTCTTCATAACAAGCTTTCAGATTTACATATCGGTATTTGCATTGTTTGGATAGCAACCCCTCATCTCGCTGGGGCAGATGCCACTCTTTGGGATCCTGTCTTAGTAACTGCACCCAGCCTTCCTGGATGGTAGTCCAACCCATCATCCCTTTGCTCCCTCCACTGACATCAAAGAATAAGGGCCCAAATGGGCAAAGCAGACAGACTACACAGCTGTCCATCAAAGAAGGGAGTAATTGTTCTGTGAGTCGTCAAGGGAGACTCAGAAAGGAAGGGGGTCCAGGGCTGGGTTTTAGGAAGATGAATCAGTTTTGGAAAGGTGGAGAGGATAGGGGAAAAAAGGATATGCACAGGGGTGAGAAAACCAGTTTGCTCTCTCAGAAAATTTGTTCTGGAGGGATAGGGAGAGAGAAAGTTGGTTGGGTCAGCCTGAAAGCCAGGCTGAAGGGTTTGGACTTTATCCAACACACGTATGGAGAAGACACTAAAGTTCTGAAGAAGCAAATGACAGCAGGAAATCGGTGTTTTACTTAGACTGCTTGGCCTAAGTAGGAAGGGCTTCATCACATTCTCATTATTGTTCAGAAATAACGAATCAATCCTGAAGGGCTTTGTGGGAGTCAAACAGGGCCCTCCCCAAGAATGTGAGCTTATTACGAATGCCTTATGCTCGGTCTCCAGGAGACAGGTGGACAATCTGAGAACACAATGGCCCCTGGATTCCTGGAACAAGTTCAGCCATGAAGAAGGCAACATGAGAAATGCCACAGTGAAATCAGACACCATTATTATTAATAGCCTGTCTCTGTCGGGCTTGATGGAACAAAACCTTAAGGTTTTGTTGTCGTCCGGGGCAACATCTAACACAGCCATCTACCCTTAGACTTTGGCAATGCCAGGAAATCAAAGTTGCAGCCATGCGACTTCCCAGAATTTAAAAGTAAGAGAAAACTTCCATAGGCCTCACAGTCACAATGTCAAGAAGAATTCTGGGTGAGTATCAAGGACAGGTGCTCATAGGGCCACTTCAGCTAGCTGGGGACCTTGTGCAGGGCACAAATATCTGGAGCTCCAGTTTTTCATTTCTTTTGAGCTCAGAACCCATTCTTTAAATGAGAATTCATCTAGAATTCCAACATGTGAAATGGATACAAGTGTCAAGCTCTGGCTAAAGAGTATGAGGACTCCTTTCTAATGGGCTTTTGACCACCACACTTTCTTTTTATTATTAGTATTATTATTTTTTATTTCAGCATATTTTGGGGGTACAAATATTACGGTTATGTATATTGCC
>VBSM01000272.1:63676354-63699215 GCA_008086735.1 Cheirogaleus medius
TGTTCCTATCTCTCCGCATCCACGTCAACATTTATTGTTTGGGGACTTTTTGATTAAGACTATTCTTACTGGAGATAAGTGATATCTCATTGAAGTTTTGATTTGCATTTCCCTGATGATTAGAGATGTTGAGCATTTTTTCATATGTTTGTTGGCCATTATTCTGTCTTCTTTTGAAAAATTTCTGTTCATGTCCTTTGCCCACTTTTTGATAGGGTTGTTTGATTTGACCACCACACTTTCCACAGCTAACACACCTTCACCTCTGGCGACCCTGAGTCACCTCCTCCCAAACCCAGGACTCCCTAGAACACAGTGTGAAACCGACTGGGCTGGACTGCACACCTGCAGAATGAAAACGTAGTTTAGCTGTGGCCCACAGTAAAGTTATTAATTGTAATCACACTTTTAAGTAACATTTATTTTGCGCTTATTACATGCCAAAGATTATTCTAAGTACTTTACATTGAATCTCCACAACCATTCCATGAGGTTGGGAACATCATTACCCTTCTCTTACAGAGGAGGAAACCAAGGTCGAAGGGAAATACAGAATCTTGCACAAGCTGGTAAATAGTAAAGTCAGACTTTGGTCCCAGGAAGTAAGATTTCAGAACCAGCCTTCTTAATACCCTAGTCTAATTAGTTCTGCTTCATTACCTTGGGTGAGTTATTAAAAGTGTAGAGTTTGTGTGCAAGTGTCTAGTTGTAGTTTTCTCCCCCTTCCTTAAAAAGAGAGGGATGGGCAGAGGAGCCACTCAGGGTTCACAGCGGCCTGGACCCAAGGCCAGGTTTCTTCCGCCCGTCTTGGCAACACTGGAAAACAAACGACTCCTCTGAAAACATCAGAGAAATCTGACATCCCTGCTCTGTGTTTCATAGGCGGAGGAATCGCAGCATTGCAGCCATGGCTATAAATATCGGAGTTAATGAGGGAGGACTCCTGGAGACCTAAATGAATCCATTTTATGGGTTTGTCATACATCAGGTTAATATGATTCTGACAAATAATTATATTGAAAACTGGACAGGGACTGAGAATGTTATTATTCCTTTTGAATGTACAGCAGAGTCGTCTGGCCAATTAAAGGTGATGACGCCAACGCCGAAGTGCCGAGCAAAACGACAACAATTTGTGGCTTGTAGACAGAAGCGCTTGCAGCCTGCACTGGCCCTGGCACAGGCAGCACAGTTGTCACCATCTGACTCCTTAGTGAGCAGAGCAACTCCTGCATGTCGGTCATTGCACAGTTAGACCCGGTGTGAACACAGGGGGAGGGGGATAAAGGCAGAGTGGACTACTAATGTGGTTTCTCTCCCTCTTTATCTTTTAAACATTGACTATAAGGTTTTCACATGGAAGGACATATATATATTGGGTGATCTCTGAGTACAGGTTTTTAGTTTCAATATGTCAAGCCACGATGGCAGCTTCTTGTTTGGCTAGAAGGGTGGCTTACTCTCTCTCGGGTTAATTACAGTGGACTCTTAGGGGAAAGGGCTTCTTACTGAAGAAAAAACTTTAAAACGATACTCCATGGCTGTGACATTTGCCATCACCCGACTGCGTTGACCTGAAGTCCTGGAGCTGCGTTCCGGTCTGGAGAGCTGGGACACCCAGGAAGGCTGGCCCCCAGGAAGACATTCAAGTTCATGGGCCTTTCCTCAGCCACGGAGGGCTCCGCTCTAGCACTGCAGGCTGTTCCCTGCACAAGGGCGTGTTCCCCAGGGGCTGCAGAGGGGCTTAGAGTCAGGCCTTGCTTTGCTCACCCAGCCTGGCCGCCAGGAGGAAAGGGGGCATTTTTTAATGCACACAAGGCTCTGTGTGCGTTAGCAACAGTCCTCAGCTCTTCCTGCACTGTCAAGGACCCGCTGCTTAGGCTACAAGGCACAGCTTTTATTTGTCTTCCTAATGTTCCCAAGCAACTGCCATGGTGCTCCATCTTCTCCTGCCTTGCTGTGCTGTCTCCTCTCACAAGGCAGAAGGAGAGTGAGGAATGCGACAGAGTTGGGACTACACTAAGAACAGAATCCCATCTGGCCTTGACTCTGCTGGCACTGCTTCTTTTCATCGTTAAGATCCTTTCCTCACTATTCCCGCCTCCCCTGATCAGCCCTCCCTCCCCAGTAGTTTTCCAGCCGGGATTGCAAGTGAGACGGTTCTTCAGCTGCCCACACCAAAGCCCTCTTCTCACAGCCCAAGTCAATCTGAACCTCGAGCAACGTGGAAACTTCGGGAAATTGCTCTAGCAGGAAAGCAACTCAGATGCTGTCTGTCACCAATCAATTGATCAATCAATCAAAACTTACAGTACAGACTTCAAAAATTAGGTTTTTTAAATAATATCCTCTAAAGTAGCTCCATATTAAATTGTTTATAAATTCTGATTAAGATAAGTGTGGCGACTTCCAAGAGAAAACAAACCTGAATATTGCTATGAGGAAAACTCTCAGTTCTTGAGGACAGATGCTCCCTCCTCCCATCCAGAAAGTTGCCAACAGCATGGGACTCTCTCCAGGTCACTGAGTACTGGCCCGTTGACCCTCTGTCAGTGACCCCTGTCCCCGTATGGAAGGCCCTTGTCTTGAGAAGATCATCCCAGAAAACAGAGAAAGGCCCAACTGAAGCTCAGCTCTTGAACCCATTATTTGGAAAAAAATGTCTTCTTTTTTTTCCTTTCCCAATTTCAAGAAAAGATAATGCCATATATTTTCCTAAAGGGCAGATACACAGCATAAGATAAGATCATTTTTTTCCAGCTGAGCCTCCTGCTGGGTTCCCCAGCCAACTTTCCACAGCTCATAAAATAAACACAATTCCCATTCATCCCCCCAGCTCCAGCTCCATCATTACTTGGCTGTGGACAAGTGGGCAGGTGGTGCTGCACAACAGGGCTTGGATGAGCTCTCTTTTCCTTCCTGAACGGAAGGAGTAGGATTAACACAAAACCTTTTCTATTAGTGAATAACAGGGCAGACAACTGGGAAGTTAGTGTAAATTTCATCCTGGAGAAAAGGATGGAGGTGGTTATTAGAACAGACTGGCTGTCTCCATGAGGGCAAGTCTGGAATCTTCCATGCTGACTGCCACCTCATGCATGGTCCAGGCTGGCTCTGTTAGATGGAGATGGGCCACCATGTATATGCGGGCTGTGAGGGCACGACAGGGTGCTGATGGGGGGCTGGATGGGTAATAATGTGAATGCATCAATGGTGGCCTCTAATTGCAAATATGAAGACCTACTGTGAAGCATTACTTGCTTTTAGTATTGTTTCCATTTAAATATTGAAAATTTGGGGGAATTCAGTGAAGTAGCCCCAGGAAAGGGAAGACACACAAGCAGGTATAGATTTTCTGTAAAGTTGATAGAGCTTAAATTCCCTCAATTGCATGGGCCTCTGTGAGTACAGAGGGTTGTTGTGAGTTATAGAATGTTCTAGGTGGGAAGGGGAAGCCAGGCTGTAATTAGAAAGTATTTCTGTACAAACACACTGATTTCAAAGCTGCTGGAGCTTTTCTGTAGAAGGACACAAACATGCAGTTGCAGGGTCTTTGAGCAGCTAAGAGGTGGCCAGAAAGTGGTAGTGCCTGAGCAGTGGCCCTGGTTCTGTGGCATCTGTGGGCCCCGAGGCACCGTCTGGACTGGGAAGGGAACAAAGAGTCGCTGAAGGCTGCTTGCAGGTAGATGTCTAGTGCTGAGGTTCCCCCTGGAAGGGTTAGCTGTGCAGAGTCAGTGTTGCCGTTAGAAAGGGTGTATCCTCCTCAGTGCCATTCAGAACTTTCTGTTTCTGACAACTGACGATTGTTGAAAGGTCTTATCTACCTGTGAAAGTAGGATTCATTGACTCGACAATTACCTATTGGATGACCTCGCAGAGTGAGGACACAATTTGTGCCTCACCCTGTAGGGGACACCACAAATAGCCTTGGACTTGGAATGCCAAAATGCATCCTGAAGTATCCTAAAATTCCTATTCCCACTACGTCCTGGGGCAAGGATGGGATAGATCCTAGGCCAGGATAATCCTTCCAGCTGGGGTAGAGATTTCCTTACAGGGAATCTACATTTAAGACTGTTAAGTCAGAATTTCTGAAGGGTATGAGATTTTCTCTTACTTGCAAGCTAACAAATTATTGGGCCATAGTTTTATTTATATGTGTGTACATAGGTACACTTTTTTTCTTTATATATGTATATACATATATGTAACAAATATATATGCACACACACACATATATAAAAAGTAGGAGACCTCTGGGTCAGAGACAAAGACCATTTATTACTCTCAGCAAAATGAGCAAGTCAGAGCAATATCCCCCACAGGGCTGTCCAATGAGGGCCAAATTTCAGCTATAGGCACAATGGGGTGCCTTCTTGGAGAGGAACCCCACAATTAGGAAGCTCTAATCTTACGTAGGGCAGCTATAGTGACCTGCACACCATTCCCTCTGGAGAGACAAAAACATTAGCTTTACTGTGAAAGATAATCTCTTTGGGTAGAAGAAGGGGGTTTTATCTTTACTACTTTTAAGGTTTCTAGGGAGGGAGATGTCACTATCCTGGAATATCTCCTTCTACAATCTTTCTTAATTTGGCTGTAAATGTCTTTGTTGAGAGGACCCTGACTTTGAAGAAATGTAAAATATTCACAGAGAATTATCTCACCCCCAGAACATGTAGGTAAAATGAAATCTCCCTCCCCTAATAAAAATCCCTTTAGTTATACTCAACCCTTCATGAGCATTTTATATAACTCTACTACCCCATATAGTAGCATTTTGTAGACTAGAAGTAAGGATGGCAAAGGGAACTGTGGCTAACTTCTGCATCCATCCCTCTATTGTTGCCCACATGTAGGAAGCAGCCTTCCATTAAGGGACACTGGAGTCCAGGTGTTCAAGGCTGTGACCATCAGTAACAGGTGTGGTGGTGTGAGGAATGGGAAAAAGAACACACAGTGTGAAGGACCACCTGCCCAGGGAATAGCTCAATGGAAGATATGAGATAAACTCCTTTCTCGAGTACCCTAGAAGGATAGGACTCTTGAAGCAGGGAAGTCTTACTTGAAGTACAAGGGTGCACTTGTTTGCTCCCAGGTGTAACTGACTCCTTGAGTTCTTCTTCTTGGCCTAGAGAGAGAGGCTGGATCAGTCTCAATAAGATGAAGTCCAGGCCTTGAAAATGTTGCTGGTCACCCACTTTCTTTGAACCAAGATCCTTTTGACTTATCTGGACACTGTACTTTTGCTAACAACCATCTCCCTAGGCTTTCGTAAAAGGTAGACAGAAGGGCTGGTTTCTCCTTAAGGAATGTAGGAACTGAACCCCAAGAATAAACTTCTTCTTAACCACACAGCAGAGCAGTTCATCTGCACCCCCCAGTCTCACTGTGGGCCAATCCTCCCTAGCTGACCCTGCCGAGACCCTCATATTTCCAAGCTGCTGTCCTGCTTCCCGGTTTCCACCCCACAGCCCACCCACCTCTACCCTTCTCCCTGTACCCAGGCAGGAGATTGATGATCTAAATCCCTGTTGCCGATGGTGAGAGTAAAATAACATCATGAAGTATAAAGATGGGGCTACTTTTAGTTTGAACCATATGAAATTATTTTCTCATAGGTCAAAAAACAGTTAAATATTGGCAATTTCAGATGGTTCACCTAATGGTTCTTCCTGCCTGGGGAGGCAATGTGAGGAGCACATCAATTGCCCGAGTCAACTAGATTCATTGGAAGCCCTTGATTTCAACTGCCGCAAACAACTGCTTGATTCTCAAGTGTGTATCTCCAATTCCAACTTCTCTTCTGACCTGCCAGACATCCTCATTTGTATGTGGCAAATGTACCTCAAATCTGATGTGTCCAAATGACATCACTCTTCCCCACCTCAGACCTGTTCATTCTATATTCCTAAGGCAAATGGCTCCACTGTCTGCCTAAAGTTCACCAAATTCTACCCATGGAACATTCTTGATTGTTTTCTCCTTAATCCTCCATCTCCAGTTGGCACATATGTTAATAATATGTACCAACAGACACATATGTTAATAATATCTCCTTAATGGTGTTTAATCTAATTCCTTCTTCCCCACTGACCTCTTCTAAACTGTCATAATTTCTTACTTGCATTCTAGCAACCACCTCCTAATTGTTTTGTCTGCCTCCAATTTTTTCACAACTCCAAAGCATATGGAATCCTTCAACCAGAGAAATATTAATAGTTCTGAAACATAAATCTGATTATGTTCTTCCTCTTCTATGTCTCCTATTGCCTTTCAGATAAAGTCCTTACTCCTAAAGACCCACAAGGTTTTGTATCTCATGGTTCTCAAAGGAAGGTAGCATCTAACAATAGCATCTCTTTAAGAGTTATTTTGGGTTTTTGGTGACCAGGATGATACTGACATTTAGTGGGCAAGAGCCAGAGATGCTAAACATCCTGGAATGGAAGATGCAGTCCTGCTCAATGAAGAATTGTCCCATCCAAAAAACCAACAGATTATAAATTGAAATACACTGGTTGGCTCCTGGTTTCTGATTTCTAGCTACTGAAACTTCTTCACCTCGTGTTGGAACCATCTTGAACTTTGCAGTTCCTAGAGGTATTTACTATTTTATGCTTCTGTCTTCGCTTCCCCTTCCCACATCACCGCACACTCCCCCATACCAGCCCCACTCACCAAATTCTTAATTTGCTAACTTCTTCCAACTCATCCTTCAAGACTCAGCTCATATGTTTCAAGTCTGGGCCTTCCTCCTTGTCCTCCTTGTTCTCCCCTCCCCAGCCTAGGGCTTGAATCTGGGCTTCCAAAGCATCCTGCACTTACCTCTCTGCTACTGTGTTTAAAGTGGCTCTTCATGTGTAAGTATCTTCCTTCAGTGGTGAGCCCTGCAGAGCAAGACAGGGTGGCCAGTTTCTGTATTCCTACCATAGAACTAATATATAATACCTTCTCAAAGGGTTTTTTAAACTATAGAATATCTTCAATATTTTGTTATGATTTTTTAATTCTGAAAAGTAATACATCTGCTTGGTAAAAATTCAAACAGTACAAGAAGAGGAACCATGTAGCATAGTGAATATGATTTACCTGAGTTTGGATCCAAGATTCTCTGCTTAACTGTATGATGTGCCTCCATTTCCACATCTGTAAAAAGGAGGTGACAGAAGCACTAATGCATAGTGATGGAGTGCAAGTGCTTTATCAGCTGAGCTCAAGTCCCAGTGATGCTACCTACTAGCTGTGTGACCTTGAGCAAGTTACTTGCCATCTCTGTGCCTCAGTTTATACAAAGGTAAACTAAAGGATAAACTAAAGTTCATGCAAAGGTAAGCTAAAATATGTCCTGTGGGTTTTTGGATGATTACATGAGATGATACACACCAAATACTTAGAACACTGCCTGGTACAGAGCAAGTGCTCAGTAAATATTAACTAATATTATTATCAATAATAGCAAGAGTATTACAAAACAGTATACATTAAAGACACTAGCTTCGTTTATCAATGACAACCATTATTAATATTTTTAAAGTATTACTCCAGAAATATTATGTACATACCCAATGATATGTTTATGGGTTTTTAAGTACAAATGAGAACAGATTATGCATAGTTTACTTTTTCTCATTTGATAATATGCTTAGAGACCTTTGCCTAATAGCACATGTAGCTCTAAACTCATTATTGCAATGGCTTCATTATAATGGCAATACCATGATTTATTTGCTAGTTTCATAATTTTTTGGCTAGCCCCATGCCCACTGTTGATAATTATTTTCAGTTGTTTACCATTGCAATAAAGTTTGAATTAGTGCATGAATCACAGATACCTCCCTATCCCTTGGTAAAAAGAGAGCCTCAATTTACTCTGCAAAACCTTCAGGCTTCTCAGCGGTCTCCTACATTGCCCTGTGCTGATGGAACAGAGATACAAATGACCTGAGGTCATCTTCTCTCCACTTTGACCCTTGCAAGGCCTTTCTACCAAGACAGTGCACCAGCATCCATGGGGCTTATAGCCTTTGGGATCGGTACAGCCTGGATTCTCATCAGTAAATACTTTGATACCTAATTACTCTATGGGAAGGAACAATGTGGAAATGTGGAACTCTCAGCTCAGAGATGTCCACATGGGGCAGACAGACATGCTCCTTCACCTTCCCAAAAGGGGGAAATGATTCATAACTGTCTGAAATCTGATACAAATTCTACAAGTATATGAAATTAGTTATATAAATTATAAGACATAAGTCATATTTCTGTTTGTTCTGTGACAACTAAAAAAATGGGTAATTTTTCATTAATATAGAAAATAAGTCCGAATCACAGTAATACCCATGTAGTTGCTCCCATCCCCTCATTCCCTGGCAAATATTATGTGCACCTTGTGCCAATGGGTGGAATGCAATATTGGAAGTGAAGGAGGCTGGAGGGGGTGGAAGGTAGGAAGAAAGAGCCCAGATGGAAGAGGTGGGAAAATGTCAGAGAGAAATTTCCCTTGTGTCCCAATTTGCCTGGAGCTGCTTCTGCCTGAAGCTCTACAAGAGACATGTTCAGAAAGGAGGCCAAAAAGAAAAAAAAAATTTTAACTCCTTTGTGAGGCTTTCCAGAGGTAGACATTTCTGAAAAGCTGATTGTGTTTCTTCCCAATAGTGCAGGTCCACAGTCTAATCAGCACAAAGACTGAGATGTTAAACCCACAACACAAAAATTCTGGGATCTGGGCTTCTTTTCAGAGGCAAATAATGCAACTCCCCTCTGGATAATTTATTCATCGTGGCCCTATGTTTTACTGTCATCGGTGAAACAAAGGCAGGAGTCAGCACCAAGTTCTATAATCTGGGGACACCACCAAGACATCTTGCATTTGCCCTGAAGGAGCAGTTCATCATTCAGCTGTATATTGTAAACAAGTAGCCATTTTTCAATGAGATAGGTGATTTTTCCTACATTCATTCACGCTAATACTCCATTTCTGCACAATCAGTCAGATTGGCTGAGCAGAAAGGCTAGCCTGCTCATCAGGGTCTGGAAATGCCAGATGTACTGTTCTAAAGCCTGGACTGCTTTTCCCTGAACCCGGCCAAGCTTCCACCCAGACAGTCCTGCCCAGGGAGCGCTTCAGGTGCTGCACCTGGGCTGCCAGCTCCCTGGGCTGCAAGCGGTCTGGCCCTCGTGCTGGACTGTGAAGACCGGAACTTTCCCACTCACCCCGCCACCCTGCAAGGAGCCGCCATGGAGCCTTGGGAAGAGCATGGATTTTAGAGACAGTTTCTAGCAACATTCCTTACTAGTTCTGTGACCTCACTTCTCATAGCTAGCACGCAGTACATGTTAGCTGTTATTGTCAACATTTGTGAATGACCACATGCACCAGCATTAAGGCACTATTGTCCTCTAGTCCCTTGCTATTTATTCATAATGCAGCCACAGATCAGATGCTGCTTCTGCATCACCATGAGCTTGTTAGAAATGCAGGCTCTCAGGCCCCAGCCCAGAACCACTGAATCAGAATCTGCATTTTAGCAAGATCCCAGGAGGTTCCTACACACATTTACATCTGGGAGGCTCTGCGGTCTAGACAACACTTCCTGGCTTGTTGAAAGGGCCGACCCACCCACCTGCTATGCTTTATTCAAAGGACAATCTTTCCTAGTGTCCTCTTTGTGCTGAACATTTTTCCTACAACCCAAATCTAGGCACATGGCCAAATCAAATATGAATTCGCTTAAGGAAACAATGGGATAGAATATTTGACATCGTGCTTTACCATTGCTACGTTTAACTCCAATTACTTAACCATTTTGCTTTCCTATTTCTGAAAAACATGGAGTATTATTTTAAAACAGTCGCCTCTCCAGCCCCTTTTATTCTGGTCAGGGGTGAGTGTGGTGTTCTGATACATACACATATGTATGCTGGTTTCCGTTCACAGTTCCTGGCTCATAACACCCATCGCCCCTCTTATAGCCTTTGGTTATAAAGTTGGGTGTGTTAAGCCTCAGGAAACAGACTCTCTCTGACCTTCACCTGCCCCAAGGCAGTACTCTAATGTTCCCCCACCTTTCTGATCATGGGTCATAAGACCCTCATTCCATAGAGGGTGCCACTCTATATGCTGAAGGCTGATCACATTTCCACATGATTGTCCATAAAAACCCAAGAGGACTGGGTTCAGCTTCACATGGCTGAACACAAAGAGGATCCTGGAGGGTAATGCACCCAGGGAGGGCATGGAAGCTCCGTGCCCCTCCCCATACCTCACCCGATGCATCTCTTCCTCTGTATCCTTTGTAATATCCCTAATAATAAACTGGTAAATGTGTTTCCCCAGGTACTGCGAGCTACTCCAGCAAATTAAGCAAACCCAAACAGGGGCTTGTGGGAACCCCCACTTGAAGCCAGTCAGTTTAGAAGTTCCAGAGGCCTGGACTTGCAAATGGTATCTGAAGTTAGGGGGGCAGTTTTGGGGGACTGAGCCTGCCTGGAAGGGATCTGTAGGGTTAGTGTCGTAATTGAATTAGAGGACACCCAGCTGGTGTCTGCTGCTTGGTGTGTGGGGACAAACCTCCACATCTGGTCACAGAAGTCTGCTTCTGTGTTGCTGATTGTTATGGTATAACAACACAGGAAAAACCTAGTTTTGGGAGTTTTCCCCAAAGCGGTGGGGCTATATGGTGACATTGTAGAAACTTCTCTGCCAAAGCCTTTGTTTTAGGGAGAAAAAGTTTCTCTAGACGATGTGCCATGGGAATCTGCCCCTGTCCCAACTTGCTTCTGGAGATCAGTCCCTGCACTGATAGAGCTGGTCCAGGTAGCAAGTGAATCCACAGGCCCTGCCTTTTAAATGTCCCTTTCTTTCAGCTGCATGTGCAGGACACCAGGCTGTTCGCAAAAGCGATATCTGAATGTGACTTGCAGCGAGGCTGTTTGCAACAGCGATATCTGAATGTGACTTGCAGTGCATACTTGCCAGAGAGCAGCAACTTCGTCAGCACTGATTGAATTAGAGGCAGAGACAGCAGCTGCTGCCAACACCCTGGTTTCCTGGTCCCAGGCCTCTGGTTACCACATGTGACACCACAGAGACCCTGTTTAGAAACAACAATGCTTCCTGAACTGCGAGCTGTGACTCTAAGTGTTTGTACAAATAGAGCTCGACTCACATTCATTTTTTGTAATAATTTTCTATTTTTCCATCTTGCTAGTCTAAAAAATATATATGTCCATAATGTGTAACTTCCAGCAAGAGCGGTGGTCCTCACCAGGTAGGTAGCCTTGGGCAGGAGCGACACGGTTCAGGGGCTGCACGGGAATTGCTTGGAGGCCGCTGGAATCAAGGGAGGGGCTGGCTGTGGGTTCTGGAGACAGCACGACATGTTAGCTGCGATTTGGTCATTTGCAAGTAACAGAAAACCAACTCGAACGGCTCAGGTTAGCTTACTGGCAGGCAGGGAAGGACGCAGGGGGCTCCCAGGTAGAAGAAAGAGCTGTAGACCCGGGGCTTTAGGGACTATGATGGGATCTTAATGCTTCCAGGAATTTCCCTTCTTGCTCTGTGTGTGTGTGTGTGTGTGTGTGTCTATATCACACCATACTCACTCACCTACACACCTACATGTTCGTGTTTACTTGGTTACGATGCGACCTCATGAGTGGTGGCGCACTAGCTTCCTTTATGCCACTGGAGAAGAGGGCTGCCCCTAGCTCTTTGCCTCCTTTTCCCTCTACTGTGACCCTAGGAGGGTCTGGTAGCCTGTTTGTGTACACCCCCACTCCCACACCTGGCAAGTTAAGAGAGGTTTTAAATTTTTAAATGGTTGTAAAAAACAAACTAACAAAGAAGGCTATGAGACAGGACACTATGAGGTTTGCAAAGCCAAAAATATTTGCTCTCTGGCCCTTTACAGAAAAAATTTGTTTCCAGTTTGTCCTGGTAGGTGAGAGACAGTCCCTCACCCCCTCCACCAATCCTAGCAGAAATGTCCAGGGAGACAGGAGCATCCCTGAAGCCGTCACTATGGCAAGGGACACTGGGGACCCTGATTGTCCAGGCTTGAGTCCTGCAACCCCTGGGTCCCTGGGAGCAGGATGGGAACTCTCCCAGGAAAAACAAGGTTATAGTCACCAAAAGAAAAGGGAAGGTTTTTTGGGGAAAGCCCAATAGATACCCTGTAGGAAACAGGTGTCACTTTTAAAGGAGGACCATTTCCAAAGGTGGGGACAGGTTTAAGGTTGGAGAAAAATGCTGGGACTAGCAACAGGGGGCACTTAGGCCTGAAGTGGCAGGGGAGGGGACCAATAACTAAATCTAAAGGAGCTGTGACCGTGAGCTTGGTCCCTGAGCTGGAGCGAGAGGAAGGGCACAGCAACCGCCAAACCGCATCTGCTGAGGAGGAAGCTCCCACGGTCCCCACCCGCCCGCCCGTGCTGCCTTGGGCCAAACCCAACCAGAGGCCAGAGGGCAAGTTGCAGGGATCAACCTCCCAGGCACAGAGTGGGGTGGAAGAGCGTGCGGAGTGGATCAGAACAGCAAGTGGAAGGACATAGACACAAAGCTCACAGTGAGAAGAGGGTTCATGTTCTGACTCTGCTCAGGGCCGGTGCCACAGTGTGCAGTCCCAGAGGGCCTGGACATAGAAGGTCCTCACACTTGGGTGAATGCTCTGCTATCGAGTTCTGAAATTCTGGATAACATTTGAACAGGGACCTCACCTTTCTCTATTGCACTCAGCCTCACGATTTACAGAACCATTCCTAAGCCTATTTTTATGACTATGTGATCTCAGCAAGTAATTTTACCTCCTCTGACTTTGTTTTCTCATCTGTAAAATGAACTTAGTAATATTTTCCTCTCGGGGTTAGAGAGTAAGTGAGATTTGTATGCAAAGGGCCCACTCCGCAGACAGAAGTGAGCCATCAACAAAGACAGTTTCCCCCACGGGCACTTCCTCCGTCTTTCCCAGGAGATGGACCTTAACAGCTCTGGGCAGCCAGTGGAGGAAAGAGCGTGTCTGAAACGCAAGAAACGAAATGACTTGGTGACCCAACTGAGCATTGTTCTGGTTTGATCACCCACAGGAGCTGCTCAGAAAGGAAGTGGCGAGGAAAGGAGGGCCTCTAGTCACTCAGAGACCGTAAGGAAAGACCTTAAAAGCCCCTCATTCTCTCGTTTGATTTACGAGGAAACTGAGTCCCATAAATATAAAAAAACTGTGCCCAAGGTCACAGATATAGTAAGTGCAGAGCTGGACCTCAACCCAGGCCCTCTGGGGCCGAGTCCAGTGAGCTTGGCACTAACTATACATTTAGTCTCACAATGGAAATTAGACGTGGTTTGACTTAAATATAAGGCTTGGGAATTATCATCAGTTCATTATGGCACAAACCGTCCTTTTTCAATTTGCCTTTTCTCCTCTCCGCTCCCCGCCAACATATCCCCTCCATCTTCCCTCCTCTGCACTTCCAGTTCAAAGAAACTCAGGCTTTTATTTCCTTAGGGGGACTTACTAACAGCAGGGGTGCTGTGGGCCTGGAGCTGAAGGGCCTGGGGACTCCGTGGTGAAGCCCCAGCGGCAGGGAGAGCAGGATGCCCTGAACACACCGCAGCGCTTCACAGAACCTGCATGAAAATTTCATTTTCTTCACACAATGTCTGGGCTTTCAAATGTGCGTTGCTCTGTGAGCCTCGTTAGAGTGAAATAATTCTGTTCTTATTGACTCATAGATTTTCTGCCTGCATGTATACCTAAAGGCTTTTTGCAATTCTCTTCAGGGTATTTTTTTTTAGATACAAAATCGTCTCACACCCCACAGCAAGGTTTAATCCTGTGAGGACGGTCTGTTTCTCCTGGCAACACGGAGGCTACTAGATGAGCAGGGGTCAGCTGGGTAGTTTGAAGAGAAGCCTTGGTAATCTGTTAAACAAAGCTGAGAATTCTCTGAAGAATGTTTAGCAAAGATACTAAAGTATCTTTTGTGAAGTGAATTGGAAGGGTTTTGTTCACAGGCTCTGCCTTGCCCTTGGGTTCAAAGAGTGTTCAGCTCCAGAAAAGAACATCAATGTCTTCCTTGAAAATTAAACACACACACACACACACACACACACACACAAAGTTGTCTTTTCTGCCTGCACCAAACATTGCTTCACTGTAGAAAAGTTCATCAAGCTTGAAAATATGTATCTTTGCGTTCAACTCAAAGCAAGTGCTACATTGGAACAAAGATATTTTATCTTCTGTCTTTGATAAAATGAACTGTCAAGGATTTTGCTTCAGAAAGATCAACAAAAGACTGAAACGATTCTGCAGAATGGGGTCTCAGAGTCTGGCTGTGCCGGGAGTCAGGGGCCTGTGTCTCGGGGGTTCTCAGCTTTATCACCACCCCACATTTGTGACCTCAAGCGAGGCACTTAAGCTCTTTGTACCTTTATTCCTCCATTTGGAAATTAGGGATAATACTTGCCGCCTACTTAACCTCAAAGGGATCTGTGAGGATTAGCCAATTAAAGTTTGCCAAATGCTTGGGAATCAATGGAGGGGAAAATCTATATGAATATGAAGAATTATTGTCAGTCCTGCCCGACTTCCTCTTCTCTCTCCCCTCCCGTTTCCACTCTTGCTCATTCAAAGGGTTGCTGTCCTGGGAGACTCAGTGAGCATTACTCGTGGCTTTACGTTTGCCTGCTATTGTGGAAAATGGTCATCTCCTATTATTAAATGATTTGTTTGAAATTGGTCCTTTGTATACCATCAAGGGGAGGTTTCCAAACCAAAGCATCCTCGACTGGGTGTCAGTGAGGCACAGCTGGAAGGGTTTCCTCTGGGTTTACCTTTAGCATCCTGTAGAGAAGAGAAAACAGCCATTTTAATGTAGAATAGGAAGTATAACTTGGAAATATTTGCCTATTAGGGATTCAAAGCTAGTGAAGTATAAAAATAAAGTCAATTTAGAGCCCTTGCCACAACCCTTAAAGAAATTTCCCTTTTAACCAAAACAATAATAACACTTATATTTCATAAACATTGCCCCTCTGGTTGTTATAGCCACTTATAAAATGTGTCTAACATAACTTTGTCATAGTACACTTGTTACACAGGTGAGAAAATTGAAATGCAGAAAGGTTTAGTGATTTGCTCAAAGTAACTTAGCTAACGAGTGGCAGCTAAGTGGCAAGTCTTCTGGTTCCAAAGGCAGTGGATTTTTACCACTACACCTTGCCTCCATCCTATGACTGTGGCCCAAATGACAGTAAAAGTCCAAACCTTGTTGAGTTGATATTTTCTGCTTTATTTCACAGACCATTTGGACGTGTGCACTGTACCTAGTGTGATGGGAGAACCTCTTTGAAAGCCTAGAACAGCAGACTGCCCTTTCTAAGACCACTGCGCATGTGCTGTGGACCTTGTAATGCCAAAATTGCCTAGGGGAAGCTAGGGAGTCAGGAACCGGAATTCTTACTGGAATGGCATTTGTCTCTCAGCATTGCTGTTCTCTAATTCTGCCTATGCTGTTGGTCTGCTATGTCTAGAATGGGAACATCTGGTGGGCCCAAATGCAAAGATGGACAATAGTTTTCATCTTGTGGACCCACATCACGGATGTTGTGTTGTACCAACCAGATCCCTCTTTTAGGACCAAAGCTCTCCTTTCCCCAGATTCTGGGGTGCTCATGGCTGAGTTCCTCTCTAGGAACTGGCAATAGCCAAATAGTTGCCTCCATCGAGATCACCCTCCCTCCCTGGTAGCAGGATGTTTGACTGGAGGTGAAGTGGTTTGTAAAAGTCCAACACCTCTGCTCAAGGCAGAACAATTCTGAGGGACAATCTCTTCTCCAGAAGTCTTTGTTAGTTTGTTTGAGGCCTTTGTTGTGATTGCATTACAGTTCAGTTTCTTACTGGGCCCAACCCTTTTCTCTTACCTCTTATAGTTTTTCTTCCCAAGAGCATGCTCCCAATAAACCTCCTGCACACAGATCTAAGAATATCAGAGTTTGTTCCCTGGGGAATCTGACCTGCCACAGATGGTACCACAAGTGGCCTGAGAAAGCAGACTTTGCCCAGCTGGAAGTGATGACTCCATCACTGGTGGGAGATGAAGCATGAATAACCCTTAGGTGTGTACTTGCAATACAAGTGTTAAAATTTCACTAGTGGCAAACTGGGATGGGATACTGGTGGATGGAAATGCACTAGGCAGTGCAATATTTCTGGTATCTGAGAGTTTTGTGGTAAATGAAATTATAAGGACTTTGGAATTAAATGATTTGTTAGGGAACATCTATGCATTAGAGAGAGTTGATGAAAAGCTGAAGGCAACTAGCCACCAATGTGAGTAAAGTGTGGAAGCCAGAGTGCCTCCTTGGTGATATTTCAAGACTCTCAAGACAGCAGGAAGACAGAAAAAGCAGAGCGTCAGGACCAGGATCTAAGTAGAATAGTAGCAAGAACTTCATGGAGGTTGAAATCTCAACTTGACAGGTTGGCTACACCAAGGTCACAGCCCTGTTTGGGAAGGAATGGGATCCTGAGACTCAGGCTGAGAAATCTAAAATCTCAAATTCTGCTGGAATCTCTGGGACTAGGGAAAAAAAGCCCATTTCTTTCTTTTAAAAGCTAGTAGTTCCTCCCGTGCTCAAAGATGTTGCAGAAACCTCTGCCTTGCTAGATGACATGCATCACTGGGAATCTACTGGACCTCCGCTGCTAATTACCAGAAGAATAACTTAGGGTCAAGCCACAACATAACCCAGCTGGGGAAGTGCTGGAATTGCAAAGCAAGGAAAGGGATTGCATATCTAAGGAGCTGAAGGCCTTAGCCAACATTTCCTGCAAGAGCCAACAGCATACAAATGGACTGGATTCTTGGAAGTGCTGGATTAAGGGCAGTGAAATACAGTGTTGGATAAAGGATAGTTTATTATTGGAACACTTGCCCTAGATATAGGATTTTGGACCCTGGCAGGAACCTCAAGAGAGATACCAACATTGTTGGGGCAAACAAGGTAGGGAGGGATGGAAAGGCTCAGGAAAGGGAGCATATTGAAGTGGATATGTTTTGCAATGTCAGAAAACCTGTTAGCTGATTATGTTCTGTGAGAGAGTTCAGAGGACATTCCATTTGCCAAAGCAAAATGGGATGTGCTGGGCACACTAGCATTGTTAGGAATCTCAGTGGTGGCTGACCTCTGCAGACCAGGACTGATTTTGGAAGATGCTGTTGCAGAGCTGGCTTTCAGATAGCAAAGCGCTGATAGATGCCTTAAAAAAAAATAGAGGCCAGGCGGTAGCACTTAACTATCAAAAGCAAGGTGAGCTCAATTATTGTAAAGTGTGGCCAGGCGGGGGAGAGTGGTATGACTCACATAGTGCTATAGAGATAGTTAATAGAAAACAGCGTTTCCAGGGTCAGGAAAGAATGAGCAGGCAACAAGGTGATTTTTCAATCTATACAACAAAAAGAAACAAAGGCTGAGGGCTGATGCCCCAATAAAATGTCACAATTTCTTGCTCAATTTCTGGACCTGATCCTGTTCTCAACCCGGAGCCCAATGACTGAAGACAAGGCTGTGTCTCATGAGAAAGAGACCTTGCAAAATCATGGCAAGTATTTATTCTAAAGATTCTCCCAGTTCTTCTCCAGAAAGACCTACAATCAACTACTCAGGTAGCCATGTACTGGGGAAAGAGGAATACTCAAGCATTTCAAGAACTGGGTGTTAACATTGATAACTGGGGGCCCAAAGCCTCATTAAGTACACACACACCTATGTTTTAAAGGGTGCAAATGAGAGACACTTAATAAATGGAACCCTATGTAAAAATTGACTCACAGTATATCAACTGGTCCCAACCAGTGGTTATTTCCCTAGTCTCTGAATGCATAATTAGAATAAGAAATTGACAGAACCTCTATATTGGTTCCTTGGCCAGTAAGATAAGAGTTATCATCACAGGAAAGGACAAATGGAAGCTTCTTATACTGCCCCCAACCCTGGACAAGGTATTAATCAAAAACAATACTGCATCCTAGGGGAAATGACAGAGATTAAAGTCAGTCTTGAAGACCTAAAGGGATACACGGTTAGAAGCCACCACGCTATTCTTATTTAATTTCTGATATCTACAAAAGCCATATGGCTCCTTCAGTATGACAGTGGGCTATGGAAAACTCACCCAAGCAGTGGCCTCAATCGTAGTTGTTGTACACAATGTGGTGTCTTTGCTAAAGCAGGTTACCATGGTGTCTAGTACATGGTATATTGGATAGGCCCTGGCAGAGAGCTGCTAAAGCCCTTATAATTTCCTGAGTAATGGGAGTTCTAGGAGAATCTTTTGTTGTAATATTTGGTCTTTGACCCTGATTCCTAGGGTATAGGAGCTTCTTTTGCTCAATGAGGTGACTCTTGGTGGGCTCCTGTATAGCCTTAAGCCAGAGTTACCAGAGGAAGGGAGAGAGGCTTAAGGTTGAGGTGATCACCAATGGCCAATGATGTAATCAATCATGCTTATGTAATGAAGCCTCCATAAAACCCCAAAAGGACAAGGTTCATGTGGTCATCCAGATAGCTGAACACATAGACGTTCCTGGAGGATTATGTGCCCAGATAGGGCATGGAAGCTCCCCTTCTTCCATATCTTGCCCTGTGTGTTCTTCCATTTGGCTGTTCATCTATAGCCTTTGTAATATCCTTTATAAGAAACCAGTAGACATAAGTAAGTTTTTCTGTGAGTTGTGTGAGCCACTCTAGCAAATTAATTGAACCCAAGGAAGCTGTCACAGGAACGTTAAATTTACAGCCAGTAGGTAAGAAGCACAGGTAAAACAACCTGGGGCTTGCAAGTAGCATGGGAAGTGGGGGGCAGTTTTGTGGGATCTGTGTGGACTGTTGAATAGGGGGATATGAAAAGCACTTTTGGTTTGGTTTTTTCCTCTACACTTCACATGGCATGCAGCCCCTGATCTACATTGGAATGAACAACAGTATATACTTATGATCTTGCCCTAGGTCTGTGTTAACTCTCTCCTTCTCTCATGGTACAGTGACCAGATTCTTTAAGAATTTTTGAGACCCCTACATGTGTCCACTTTAAGCAAGTCATAAACATGCTGGAGGCCTTGGTAAGACACATGAACTCCAAAAGGTAGAAAATGCATCTAATGAAGATTAAGGGACCTATCATACCAAGGAAATTTGGGGAGGTTTGGGTGTACAAGGATATCCCCTTCCAGGTAAGAAATAAGGTATTGTGTATTGCCCCTCCTGCCACTAGGGAAAAAGCACAATGCCTGGCAGGTCTCTTTAGGTTCTGGATGTAGCATGTTACATACTTGGTAATAGTGCTGGGACCAAGTGTTTATTGCTATGTTCAAAACACAGCTTAAAACAATAATCATCTTATTTATAGATTCTGTGGGAATCCAGAAATCCAGGAGAGTCTCATCTGGGTGAAGCTTGTTTGGGTCTCTCATGTACTTCCAGTCAAACAGTGGTTGGACTTAAAATAGTGGGGGGTGGGGAGGAGATGGCCAGGGAGAGGGAAGGGAGGCCTGGAACCCCTAAGAGCTAGCCCAACATTTCTCTCTCTCTCTCTCTCTCTCTCTCTCTCTCTCTCTCTCTCTCTCTCCCCTTCCTCCCCTCCAACTCCCGCCCTCATAGTCTCAGTATCTTTCCAAATAGTCTGTCATCTGTCCATGTGGACTAGGTTGGACTTCCTCACAGCATGGTAGCTGAGTTACAAAATTAAATATTCTCAGACTGTGATGTAGAAATTGCATGACTTTTTCTAATCTAGTCTCAAGAATCATGTAGCCTTATTTCTGCCACTCTCCATAGGTTGGAGCTGCCACTGCCTCTGCTCAGATTCAAGGGCAGGGGACATAGGCACCACCTCTTGATGGAAGAACATGAAACAATTTGGGGGCCATGTTTTAAAACTGCCATAGTATGATAAACTGGAACAGCACTAATTATAGGAAAATCTAGGCATATGTCTTGACTGTACCACTTTCTGCTTGTACGGCTATGAACCATAATCTCTTTTTGCTTTAGTTTCCTCAACAGCAGCATGGAAGATAACAATGCTTTTTAGCCAAATTCCTTCAGATGCAAGGAATATAGTCTCACTCATGTAACCAAGGGTTGCCAGGAAAAACCAAACTAAAAGCAGGAACTGCAGCTGCCCAAGAATAGGAGGTAAATCCTCATGACCTTCGCAGAAGGGGCTCATGGAGTCTCGCTCTAGTGCTCTTGAGTCTATTTGACTTGCTATTCTCTACGTTTCAGTTTCTCCCTCCTACTCCCTACTCACCTCCTGCTGTCTCTATGTACTTTCCTTATCATTTTTGTTGACTCATAGTTTCTGCTCTCAGAACTTGAGCTGGCATCATGGCCTCTCCCACATCTCTCTACATCAAGACATTGCAACACCAACTCTAACCATGGTCTTATTCTTTGAGAATTTCCTGGTTCAAACTCCCAGGAAAGGGATAATTTGCTGGCCTCAGAGTGGATTGTTTGTGTTTGGGTCATGTCCTTTTCTTGTTCATTTAGCAACTATTCTTGTGTTAAAAAACAAAACAAGTCAAAACAAAAAATACTTAGCTCTTAGCAATGCAAGCTGTAAGGAAATACTGGCATGCCAGCATGGCTGTATATTCATCAGCACAGCCCAATGGAGATGTTGGCCTCTAAAGGATTGTGGTGTGGATCAATTAAAATAATAAAAGTAAAAGGCATTGTAACATATAAAGTGTATTAAGAAAATGTGATATTATGTTATAAACATTGCTATGGTTTGAAAGGGTCTCCCAGAAGTTCTTGTGTTACAAATCTGGTCTCCAATACAGCAGTATTAAAAGGTAGAACATATATTTTTTTAATTTTTAATTATTATGAGTACATAATCTTTGTATATATTTATAGGGTACGTATGATGTTTTGATACAGGCATGCAGTGGGAATTAATCAAATCAGGGTAATTGTGTATCCATCACCTCAGGCATTTAGCATTTCTTTGTGTTAGGAACATTCCAATTCTACTTTTTTAATTACTTTAAAGTATTCCCTAACTTATTGTTGATTATAGTCACTTTGTTGTGCTATCGAATATTATTCATTCTATCTAACTATCTAACTGTATTTTTGCACCCGTTAACCATCCCCACTTTATCCCCCAGGCCCCACTACCCTTCAGGTAACCATCATTCTACTCTCTGTCTCCATGAGATCAATTGCTTTTTTCTATTTAGCTCCCACATATGAGTGAGAACATGCAAGATTTGTCTTTCTGGTGCTTGGCTTATTTCACTTAACATAATATTCTCCAGTTCCATCCATGTTGTTGCAAATAGCAGGATTTCATTCTTTTTTGTGGCTATATAATATTCCATTGTGTATATGTACACACTTTCTTTATCCATTCATCCATTGATGGACACTTAGATTGATTCCATATCTTGCTATTGTGAATAGTGCTGCAATAAACATGGAAATGCAGTGGGATTGCTGGGTCATATGGTAGTTCTATCTTTAGTTTTTTGAGGAACCTCTATAGTGTTCTCCATAGTGGTTGCACTAATTTACATTCCCACTAACAGTGTACAAGGGTTCCCCTTTCTCCGCATCCTCACTAGCATTCATTATTGCCTGTCTTTTTGATAAAAGCCATTTTAACTGAGGTGAGACGATATCTCATTGTAGTTTTGCATTTGTCTGATGACTAATAATTTTGAGTATTTTTTCATATATCTGTTGGCCATTTGTATGTCTTCTTTTGAGAAATGTCTATTCAGATCCTTTGCCCATTTTTAAATCGGATTATATGATTTTTTCCTATTGAGTTGTTGGAGCTCCTTATATATTCCAGTTATTAATCTCTTGTCAGACAATAGTTTGCAAATATTTTCTCTCATTCTGTGGGTCAGGTCTTCACTTTGTTTATTGTTTCCTTTGCTGTGCAGAAGCCTTTTAGCTTGCTGTGATCCCATTTGTCCACTTTTGCTTTGGTTGCCTGTGCTTTGGGGGTGTTACTCAAGATGCCCTTGCCCAGACCAATGTCCTGAAGCATTTACCCAATGTTTTCTTTTAGTAGTTTCATAGTTTCGGATCTTAGATTTAAGTCTTTAATCCATTTTTCTTTGCCTTTTGTATATGGTGAGAGATAAGGATTTAGTTTCATTCTTCTGCAAATGGATATCCAGTTTTCCCAGCACCATTTATTGAGAAGACTATCCTTTTGCCACTGTATGTTTTTGGCACCTTTGTCAAAGATAAATTCACCATAGATGTGTGGATTTAACTGTGGATTCTCTTTTCTGTTCCACTGGTCTATGTGTCTGTTTTTATGCCAATACCATGCTGTTTGGGTTACTACGGCACTGTAGTATAATACGAAGTCAGGTAATGTGATTCCTCCAGTTTTGTTCTTTTTGCTCAGGATGGTTTTTGTTATTCTGGGTCTTTTGTGGTTCCATATAAATTTTAGGATTATTTTTTCTATTTCTGTGAAGCATGGAGATTGCACTGAATCTGTAGATTGCTTTGGGTAGTATAGACATTTTAACAATATTGATTCTTCCAATCCATGAGCATGGAATATCTTTCCATTTTTTGTGTGTTGCTTCTACTTCTTTCATCAATGTTTTATAGTTTTCATTATAGAGATTTTTCACTTCATTGGTTAAATTTATTCCTAGATATTTTATTTTATTTGTAGCTATTGTAAATGGGATTATTTTCTTGGTTTGTTTTTCAGATTGTTCATTGTTGGTTTATAAAAATGCTACAATTTTTGTATGTTGATTTTTTTTATTTCATTATATTATGGAGGTACAGATATTGTTAGGGTTACATATA
>VBSM01000272.1:63699315-63765386 GCA_008086735.1 Cheirogaleus medius
GGATTAACAAGAAAAAAATCAAACAACCCCATTAAGAAATGGGCAATGGAAATGTATGTTGATTTTTTATCCTGCAACTTTACTAAATTTGCTTATCAGTTCTAATAATAGTATTTGGGTGGAGTCTTTAGGTTTCTCTAGTTATAAGACCATATCACTTGCAAACAAGGATAATTTGACTTCTTCCTTTCCAATTTGGATGCCCTTTATTTTTGTCTCATGGTACTAACTAAAACTTCTGGTACTATGTTGAATAATATTGGTGAAAGTGGGCATCCTTGTCTTGTTCCAGATCTTAGAGAAAAGTCTATCAGTTTTTCCACATTCAGTTTGATACTACCTGTGGGGCTGTCATATATGGCTTTTATCATGTTTAGGTAAGTTCCTTCTATATCCACTTTTTGAGAGTTTTTAGGTATGTTGAATTTTATCACATGTTTTTTCAGCATCAATTGAAATGCTCATGTGGTCATTGTCCTTTGTTCTGTTGATATGCTGTATCACAGTGATTGATTCATGCATGTTAAACCATCCTTGCATCCCTAGGATGAATCCCACTTGATCATGGTGAATAATCTTTTTAATGTGTTGTTGAATTCAATTTGCTAGTATTTTGTTGAGGATTTTTGCATTGATGTTCATCAGAAATATTGGACTATAGTTTTCTTTTTTTGTTGTGTCTTTGTCGGGTTTTGGTATCCAGGTGATATAGGCTTCATAGAATGAGTTTGAGAATATCCCTTCACCCTGTTTTTGGAGTAGTTAAAGTAGGATTGGTATTAGCAGTGAATCCCTTGGGTCCTGGGCTTTTCTTTCTTGGGAGATTATTTATTACTACTTATATCTTGCTACTTGTTATTGGTTTATTCAGGTTTTGGATTTCTTATTGGTTCAATCTTGGTAGATTGAATGTGTCTGTGAATTTATCCATTTCTTCTAAGTTCCTTCCAATTTATTGGCATACATTAATAGTTGCTCATAGTAATCTCTTATGATCCTTTGGATTTCTACAGTATCAATTGTAATGTTTCCTTTTTCATCTCTGATTTTATTTATTTGAGTCTTCTCTCTTTTTTTCTTAGTGTGGCTAAAGTTGTGCCTATTTTGTTTATCTTTTCAAAAAACCAACTTTTTGTTTCATTGGTCTTTTGTATCTTTTTTGTTTCAATTTCATATATTTCTGCTCTGATCTTTATTATTTCTTTTCTTCTACTAATTTTGGATTTTATTTGCTCTTGTTTTTCTAGTTCTTTGAGATTCATCATTAGGTTACTTATTTGAAGCTTTTCTACTTTTTGGATGTAGGCACTTATTGTTATAAATTTTCCTCTTATTATTGCTTTTGCTGTATCATATAGGTTTTGGTATGTTGTGTTTTCATCTTCATTTTTTGTTAGAAATTTTTAAATTTCCTTCTCAATCTCTCCATTGACCCACTGGTCATTCAGGAGCATATTGTTTAATTTCCATGTGTTTGTATATTTTCCAATGTTCCTTTGTTATTGATTTCTACTTTTATCCCATTATGGTCAGAGAAAATACTTGGCATAATTTAAATTTTTTTGCATTTTTGAGACTTGTTTTGTGGCCTAACATATGGTCTGTTGGTTGAAACTTTCTGTAAATATCTTTTAGGTCCAATTTGGTCTAGAATGCAGGCTAAGTCCAATGTTTCTTTGTTGATTTTCTGCCTGGATGATCTGTCCAGTGCTGAAAGTGGAGTGTTGAGGTCTCCAGTGATTATTGTATTGGGATCTATCCCTCTCTTTAGCTCAGATACTATTTGCTTTATATATCTGGGTGATCTAGTGTTGGGTGAATATATATTTAGAATTGTTATTAATATATCCTCTTGCTGAATTGACCCCTTTATCATTATATAATGACCTTCTTTGTCTCTTTTTACAGCTTTTGTCTTGAAATCTATTTTATCCAATAGAAGTATAGTTACTCCTGTTCGTTTCTGGTTTCCATTTGCATGGACTATCTTTTTTCATCCCCTTACTTTCAGTCTGTTTGTTTCTTTATAGATGAAGTGTGTTTTTGCTGACACCGTAGAGTTGGCTTTTGTTTTATTTATCCATTCAGCCTCTGTATGTCTTTTGATTGGAGAGTTTAGTCCATTCACATTCAACATTATTATTGATAGGTAAGAACTTACTACTTCCATGTTGTTATATGGTGATTGTTTTGTGGTCCTCTCTTTCTTTGTTCCTTTCTTCCTGTCTTCCTTTGTTAAAAGTAATTTTCTCTGGTAATGTGTTTTAATTTCTTGCTTTGTATTTTTTTGTATCTGTTGGAGATTTTTTATTTTTGTTTATCCCGAGGCTTGCAAAAAACATTTTATAACCAATTATTTTAAATGTATGACAACTCTGTTTACAAAGAAGCAAAGAGAACTCCAACAGAAATTCTATCCTTTAACTCCATCTCCCCCCAGCTTTTTAACTTTTTTTGTTTTCCATCCATATCTTTTTACTATCTATCTCTCAAAAAGTTGTTATTATTGTTTTTGATAGGTTTGTCTTTTATCCTTCCTACTCATGATATAAGTGGGTTATACACTATAATTACAGGAATATAGTATTCTGTATTTGTGTCTTGCTGTTATCATTCTGTTGTGTGCCTTCAGAAAATGTCTTATTATTCATTAAATATTCTTTTCTTTCAGATTGAAGAACTCCTTTTAGCATTTTTTGGTAGGATAGATCTGTGTTAATGAAATCCCTCAGCTTTTGTTTGTCTGGGAAAGTCTTTATTTCTCCTTCATATTTGAAGGATATTTTTGCAGGATATAATATTTTAGGGTTAAAGTTCTTTTCCTTCAGCACTTTGAATATGTCATGGCACTCTTTCCTGACCTGTAAGTTTTCCATTGAGAAGTCTGCTGCCAGATGTATTGGAGCTCATTTATATGTTATTTTTTTTCTTTTTTCTTGCTTTCCTTAGGACCTTTTCTTTATCCATGACCTTTAGTAACTTGATTATTATATGCCTTTAAGTGGCCTTGTTTGGATTAACCTGTTTGGTATGCTATGACCTTCTTATACCAGAATATTGATATCTTTCTCTAGGTTTGGAAAGTTATCTGTTATTATTTCTTTGAATAAACTTTCTAGAAAGTAGAACATTTGAGAGGTGATTGAGTCATGAGGGCTCTGCCCTCGTGAATGTATTAATCAATAAATGAATTAATAGAGTGATAAATTAATGGGTTAATGAGGGAGTGGGTTAGTTATCAACAGGGTGGGTCTGTTATAACAGCCTATTTAGCTGCCTCTCATGAGCCCCCTTGCCGTGTATACCCTGTGCCACCTTGGGACACTGCAGACAGTCTCCACCAGCAAGAAGGTCCTCACCAGATGTGGCCTCTAGACCTTGGACTTTCCATCCTCCAGAATTGTAAGAAATAAGTTTATTTTTTTTTTTACAAATTACCCAGTCTTTGGTATTCTGTTATAGCAATGCAAAACAGACTAAGACAAAAATACATTTAAATGTACCCACAGATTTATTTTTTAAGAATCAATACATCAAGTTAACATCCTCGGTAATTAATCTAGTAAACTTATATTTATAGATTAATGTTTGGTTTCCATAAGTGATTATTACAACCATTCTTCCTTAACATCCAGGCACATGCTAGCTATGTCAGGACCTCTAAGAGATGAGGCTGAATCTTGCAAGTTTCAAGCAATTAGACATTCAAATGAATGCTGTGCTAATATATGGATTTTAGCCTTGTATTTTCTTGCATTCTTTTTAAAAACAGGGAAACTCAGAAATTATTCTTCGTTCAATAACAATGGCTTGAAAATGAATCTGTTTCTAACTGTGTGCCTTATCTACTCAAATCTGTATTGGAAAATTACACTGTAAATGCTTTGTAGACTTTTTTTTTCCCACTCATTTTCAGTCTTTCACAGTCTCTCACTTCTTAATCAATTCCTATTTTCTCAACACAGACTGCATTGCCACCAAGCTATCAAATAATAATTTTTTTAGAACTCAGATGAAATGAAAAAAATACCAAACAAACAAACAAGAATGAAGCTCCAGGAACCTTCTGCTCTGGTACCAGGATGCTAAGGCATCCATCTCTGCCATGGTGATGGCTGGATTCAGAAAGGCCCCTGATACGCTCACTGAAATTTTTTAATTCAAGATTTTTTAAGAATCTAAAATGAATTTCCTATCCTCTGTCTTCAGAAAACACTGCAAATACCAAATCCAATTATGAGAGAGATTTAATTTCCCTTTTGGTCTATGACACAGTACAACAATTATCTGTGGATGTTTTAAAATATTCATAAAGCAGGATTCTCTTGGTTCACACCCGATAAAGTCCCCAGGAAAGGAAGCCATAGTTGGCATCGTCTGCTGACATTCATGCATGATTCAGCACCTCTAGACAACGATTTGGGAGAATCTGTTTTTCCATTACAAGACAGACTTTGTCTTCTTGCTAGAAACTGAAAGGATCAGAATTCCCAGCTTCTAAGGTGACTTCCTCCCATGACACCAGCACCCAGAAGCAATCCAGAGCCTCTTGCGTGCGTCTCTCCACACCCTGTTCAGTGTCATTGCAGAGATGTGACATCCAGGTGATTGACGAATTTCTCACTTGTCCTCTGGCTGCTTTTGCATCTGTTGCTACAGCCTCTGTGTTTATATGCATGATTAGGTTTAGAATTCCTGGGTCAACCACCCACAGATTGTATCAAAAATAATCAATCTTATTTGACTGTCTTAACATTTTGGCTATTTTAGTTGTTAAGGCAACCGAATCTGATGAAGTGTTCACTTATCACTTTGATGTTCAGCAATTGTCTGTCATGGTGTTCAAGTTGGAGGGGGGAAAAAATAAAAATCAACTGTCAAAACAGTCAACCCAATCCTGAATTTCTCTCTGACACCAGAGAGCATTGCTTCGCTTCCCCCCGCCCTTTTTTCCCTCCTCCTCCTTCTTTCCTTGGTTGGATCTGTCCCTCCCACAAACAGTTTCTCTCCTCCAGTGATGCTGATGAACAGCGGAGAAGGGAGATATTTTAGGTTTGCAAAATCTTACATTCTCCTAAAAGGTTTCCCTTTCCTTTGTTTTGATGTTCATTATTTTTTTGCATTTGAGTAGTCCTCAAAGAATGGATATGTTGCATGTATGGAAAATGTTTATCTCACTGGAGAATTTAGGCAGAAATGTCCTTTGCTTTCTCTTTCAAGATGAATTCCAGTTTTCAGGGAACACAGTTCCAAAGCCAGTGAGAGGCGGTTGGCTTGCAAAATCCTTTCCTGTCCCTGAGCCTGCTCCAACCTCCTTGGAACAGCAGAGCTCTGAGTCTGGCCCTGGTGTGGGATGTGCTGGCTTTTCAAGTTGAGAAATGTGTTAGTAATTACTTTTTACTGCTGTCTCCATTTGAGTTTCCAGACTTTTCCCCCCCCCAGCCTGTGTTTCTCCACCCAGCTCTCTACCTCATTCAGACTGCTAATATTACCCTGGCTCCCTTCCTCCAGAAACATTTGACCTTGTGCAAGAACTTGGCATCAACTTTTCTCCTCCTCTTCCCCAGAAGGGAAGCACTGGACTAGGATAATTAGCATGAGCAGGCAGCGCTGCCAGGCTGCTGCCTGTGTCCTCTGGGCTCCAGCTGGTACAACAGTAACCCCGTTTTTCTGGGCAAAAGGGCATTGGCCACTAGTTGTCAAGAGACCTTATTCAACATTTTGCTTCAAGATGGTGTTACCAGGGATGTGGATGGAGCCAATGAGCTCCTTTCATTGAAGGAACCTATAGGAAAAAAAATGCAGAAGCAATGAAACCTCTTTAGTTCACATATCCTTGCTTTGGATTTAAAAGAGCTCTGCTGACATTTTTTATGAAGAACGAGTACTCTGTGTTAATTTAGAATCTGGAAAGGGTTATAAGGAAACTAGGAATTGTTTAACCTGCTTAAGGGAACAAACTTTGCAATCACTTAAGAAATGCCCATTTCTTCCTTCTCTTGATAAGCTGATTACATACCACTTTTATCTCCCTATTAATTAAGTCCCCAAGGACAAATGCTGAGTATAGTTTCATAATTGAAATACCATCATATAGGTACTTGAAATTAATACCACTTCAGTTCTTTAAAAACACTCCACAATTCTATATTTTCTCTAACTCAGTCCAACCTTCCCTTATTACATTGAATGAGTGGGTACACCATACAGTTTTGTGATTGTAAGTTCTTGGGGTTTATAGAATATAACCATCTTTGTAAAATGCCTTAGATTATAGGGACTTGATATACAGTACGCAATCGGTTGGGTAGAGATGGTGATAGAAATTATGGATGGGAACACTGACTAGTCATTTATAGTATACATTTAACACAACTCAGACTATGGAGGGGGTAGGCATAGCACAAAATTGTGGATAATCTGCTCTGTCCCTCTATTTATTGGACAGGGAAAGGGTAGAAGCTTTTAGGAAGCATCAACTGTATGTGTCCAAATGATAGGACCTCCGTGTATTCAGAGATTCATGTCCAGAGATGGGATTTCTCTGTATTGTGTCCTCCTCTCAGATAAATGAAGAATGGGACTGTTTTGCTAATAATGAGATTTTTCCCTGCCCCCGCTTTGGAGGACTAGTTTCTTAACTAAGCATAGGTTTTTCGGCGATGAAGTACAGCGCACATGGCTAGAAAGATGTTGAGGCAAGAGTATCAGCTCTGGAGCTAAAGTCTTGGCCTGAGTACTGGCTTTACCACTTATTAGCTATGAAACTGTTGAAGCATAAATTTTAAGTCAAAAACTTGATGATCATACAAATATACAAAGAAATATGTTAAAATTTAATCATTAATGAGGGAAGCATTTGGATTTTCAAACCAGTTTCAGAATTGAAGAGACTAAGTATATATCATAGATAGTTAGATAGATAGATACATGATAGATACAGAAATGCCCTTTGAAATTACATTTTTTACCAGACAGAAATAATTTTCATTTTTATCAGACAAAATTCTATGATTCATAGAATCTGTTCCTAATCAATAGTCAACAGGAAGTCAAACAAAGGTGCATTCCCCAAGAGAATTAACAATCTAGAACTCCAGTATGATGTTGAGAGGACATACAGCCATCTTTCCTCACCTAATTTTCAGATTTAGGGTAATTTTTCTTAATAGGACGCAGAACAAGTTACTTTATCTCTCTAAACCTTAATACTTTTATCTGAAAAATAAGAATAACAGTATCTACCTTACAGGTTGCTGCAAGATTAATATAAAATTATATATCTAAAGCATCTCCCACGTCCACCTAAATAACGACCAGAGAAAGGCTCTCTAAAAGAAAATGATGTTTATTTGGGAATAGAGCATTGCAATGGGAATACCCACGCACAGTAAACTATGTACGTATTCAGGAAGATAAAGGAAGACAAAAGTGGTTAAAGGAAAAAAAAATGAGGATTGCATAGTTGTTTTGAAATAATTGCCCTTGGCTACAAAGATCTATAACAAGGGTGATGCTCATCTAAGGTTGGACAGATAGTTGTTGGACAGACATCCTTGCAGAAGTATTTTTTTGTGTAAGTTGTGATGGCCTTTGTGCAAGGCTGTGATTTGAGAGGAGTCTTTTGTTATAGTTATCAGGCACACAGGCATGAGAACCCTCTCTTCATAATCTTCCCTGGCTTTATTTCTCAGGGTGTTTTTTAAAATATTAGTGCTTCCCTTCTGATCCTGACAACATTCACACCCAAGATACCTCAATAAATGGTAATTCCCTTCTCTCCCTGTAGTCCCCTCATTCCATATTGTCTAACATTTTGCCGATCAGAATTCTTTCAATTAGTGCTTCCACATATTACCAGAATAATGATAATTGATGGCTACGATGATGGCCCTGAGTTTTTTCACAGACTCTGCTTCATTATGGATAAAACTAAGTAGTAATGTTAAGTGAAATTTATCATGGTTTAGCTTTTCTAAAAAAAATTCATTATGCTGGACCTTGACTCAGTTAAAACAAAATATTCAGTTAACCAAAACTATATTTTCCAGATTGTTAAGCATAAAAGGAAATTGTGGCAAAGGTTTGCACCTGGAACACCAACTTGAATTCAGAAGTGCCTGTGTTAAGTGGTAGATTTGAACAAATGTCCTCTAAAGTTTCTTTCTATTCTTAGATTTTATAATAAGTAAGTAGAAAAGGATACCAAAGAGAAAATAATATACAGAAATGAGAAAGCCCATGCGTTTTAGTACTCAGAAAAAAAGAATCACAATTCTATATTAAAAATAATGACTGTGGTAATAATATTTTTATTTCTTTAAAACCATGCAATTATGAACAATTTCAAATATTAATATACAGAAAATTTAAACACTCAGGTACCCACTACCCAGATTTATCACGTCTTAACATTTTGCCATGTCTTCTTGAGGTTTTTTTTAAAAAAGATTAAGAAAATAAGATAAAACTAAATCTCTCTTCCCATCTACTCCCCCCCAACTCCCCCATCCTCCAAAAGTAACCATTATTCTGAAGTTGATCTATATCTTTATGGCAGCATTATGTGCCCATAACAATATATAGCATGATTTTAGACTTTACTCAAGTGATATCATATGTATATACCTTATTCCACTCATCTTTTTTTTACTTAACATACAATTTTTGAATTTTATCTGTGCAGATACGTCTAGATCTACTTTACCTTGTGTTCCAAAATGTAATCATCTCAAAATTTGTTGAACTATTTCTTTACTGAGTTTGTATCTTCAATGTTTTGTTCTAATAAGCCTACAAAAACTATCTTAATGTACACAAAAGATTTCCTGGATTATAGGGAATACACACTTTATACTTTAGTAGATATTGCCAAATTGCCCTCCAAAGTGATTATGCTGACTTATCTATCTCCTGACATGCACATTTTGACTATGATTATGGTCATGTGACTTGCCTTTTTGTTAAATTGGCTGTTCGTAATCTGTGCCCATTTTCCTATTGGGTTGTTCCCTTTTTTTCATATTGATTTGCAAGTATATGTATCCTTTTGATGTTATATGCATTGAAAATATTTTCTCCTAGTACTTGGGCTGTATTTTTAATTAGTTTATATAAAATATATTCTTTTAACCCGAACGTAGTCAATTTTCCTCTCTTGAGAGGTAGTACAGAGCCAGAATGCCTGGGTTCAGCTAACTCCTCTACCACTTACCACGCAGGTTAGGGAAGTTAATGGTCTCTCCAGGCCTCAGTCTTTTATGAGGATTATAACAGTAACTGCCTCATAGGGTTTTCATGATGATTACATGAGTTAGTATATATTATATACTCAGAATATTGTATAGTACATAGAATAGCTTGATAAATATTGGCTTATCATCATTTATATTTTACTTTATGGTTTGTGCTTTTTATGTTTCATTTAAGAAACATTTATCTGCCCTGATATAAAAACATTCTCTTAAATTTTCTATTAAAAGTTTTAAAAATCTGCCTCTACATGGATCCATCTGGAATTTATTTTTAAGTGTGGTATGGGTAGGAAATCTATTTTTCCTCACATAGAAGCCATTTCTTAGCAGCATTTATTGATCATTTATCTTTTCCTCTTAATGCTACCTCTGTCATGAATTTTCCAAATATCTGTGTTTTGACAATGGATTCTCATTCTATTCCAACAGTATCTTTGTCAACACCGTTCTGCTTTATTTACTATAGCTTTATGCTACATCTGCAGATATGGTAGCATGAGTTGTCCCTCGTTATTCTTCTTCCACATTGCCTTATCTAGTCCTGGCCTTTTGTTCTTACACATGAATTTTAGGATTAGGTTGTCAAGTTCTGTGAAAAATCCCACTCGTGCACTGTGGATTTAACGAAGTTTCAATTACAAGGCCAGATTTCATCCTAAGAAAGTTCATTTGTACTACACGTCAGGCAGCATGTTCTGTGGAAAGAGCCTGGAACTAAGATTTTAAGATTTGGGTTATAATATGTAACTATGAGCTCCTGTAGACAAGCCTATTCATAACACCGGGCTTCAGTTTCCTCATCCGTAGAAGAGCCTGGATACTACTCAAAAGAATAAGCCCTGGAAGAGCTGCCTTAGCATCACCTGGGAGTTCCTTAGAATTGAAAATTATTAATAGAATCTGAGTCTCTGAAGAGAGAACCCAGGACCCTATGTTTAACAAGCTCCCCAGATGATTCTTAAGCAAGGTGTGATGGTTAATGTTATATGTAAATTGGGCTAGGCCATAGCACTCAGATACTTGGTCAAACATGATTCTAGATGTTTCTGTGAAGGCATTTTTCGGATGAGATTAACATTTAAATCAGTGGACACTGAATAAAGCAGATTACCTTCCATGTGGGGAGGCCTCATCCAGTTGGTTAAAGGCCTTAATTAAAAAAATAAAATAAAATAAAAGACTGACTTTCCCTGGGGAAGAGGGAATTCTGCTAGCAGACTGCCTTTGGACTCAAACAGCAACTCTCTCCTGGGTCACGAGCCTACCCTGCAGATTTCAGACTGGCAAGTCTGCATAATCACATGAGCCAATTCCAATTTCATAAAGTAAATTTCTCTACATATACATATATACATATCCTATTGGTTCAGTTTCTCTGGAGATGCCCAATTTTCTGTTTTCTTGTTTAGGAAAATATACTGTAAAGAAAATAAACTGTTTATGTTGAGTGGGTGAGTTAAGGAGAGCAGAAATTTTATTTTCGCAATGAATTAATTTAAGTGTTCCTTTTAAATAAGGAGTTCACTTGGCAATTCATTTATAAATTTCTATATGCTTGACAGAAAAATTATCAGCAGGGGACTGAAATGTTAGAGCTAAATACCCATTTAAGGCTGAATCATTAATGAAAATAAAGTATCTCTGAAATAAAAATGTAAGACAATATAAGCTTCTTTTAGCAAAATATTTGATTTCCCTATACAATTTAAAAAGCTATTTTTTTTGTAAAGTGAGGCCATAGCTACAAGTGTAGACATAAGCTCTGTACCCTCATTTCCCTGGGCCCAGAAAGCACTTTGTGGGAGAAATTAGGCCCTGGGGATGTGAGAGATCCCACTGTATTAGTCAGGGTTCTCCAAAGAAACAGAACCAGTAAGATATGCAGTATATGGATATATAAGAGGATATTTATTATGGGAATTTGCTTACATGCCTGGAGGCTGAGCAGTCCCATAATATGCCATCTGCAAGCTGGAGAACCAGGAAAGTTGGTGGTGTAATTCAGTCAGAAGGCCAGAAGTGGGATGGGCACTGGTTTAAGTCCAGAGTCTGAAGCTCCAATGTCAGGAGCTTCAAGAGAAGATGGGTGACCCAGCTCAAGAAAGGAGAGGGAGAGAATTCACTCTTCCTCTACCTTTTTGTTCTTCTATTCAGGCCCTCAATGAATTGGATGATGCCTGCCCACCTTGGTGAGGCCCAGTCTTCTTTACTCAGTCTATTGATTCAAATGCTAATCTCTTCTGGAAACCGCTCTCAGAGACACACCCAAAAATCATGTTTTACCAGCTATCTGGGCAATCCTTAGTCCAGTCAAGTAGACATGTAAAATTAACCGTCACACCTACAGCCCAATAAGAGGGGAGATTGAGCATATGGAGCTCTAGACTTTACGTACTCCCCACCCATATATGTGGGGTGGGTAGAACAGTTAGGACAAGAAGATCTAGGGCAGGGGTGGGGAACCTGCGGCCTTCTAGGTCAAGTGTGGCCTTTTGACTGAATCCAAATTTTACAGAACAAATCCTTTTATTTTTATTAATACATTTTGTTCATCTTTTATAGTTTTATTTTATTTTTGAAGTGAACATATTCAAAATACCAAAGAATAAAATAAGTTTCAATGAAGTAATCCTCCCAGATCGACCGGCACAATTAGAACATTAGTAAGCCATAAGGGCTAAATTGAGGGCTACAATGCTCATGATTTAGTCCTAACTTCCCCCACCTGACTGGCACCACTACAGCAGGAGGCTGGTTGTCAAGAGTTTATGGGGGTTGAGTACGCCAGTCTGTTATCAGCTTTTGACAACAGTGCACTGTGTTTCTGTTTGAAGTGGAATTTGTCAATAGTTGCATGGCTCGACAGTATTTTTTAATTCTGTCTGCTTAACAGCCCATCATGTCAAAGAAGACCCAGAGAATGCTGATGGAAGAAAACAGATTTTTTTGATGAGGATTGAGAGTTGCAGTATTATCTTGCTTCTGCTAAAGATAAGATGATTTGCTTGCTTTGTGATACTGCAATATCAACATTAAGAAATTCAATGCTCACCAGCATTATAACACTCATAAGGACCAAAAATATTTTAAATTAGAGGGAGAGGCACAAAAGGTTGTATTGCAGAAATTAAAAGATGAAAATCAAAAGCAAAGATAATTCTTTCAAGCAGCAATAAGACCTGAAAATAATGCCACTGAAGCAATTTACTGAAGCAACTCTTATTTACTTGAGAAGAAAGGGAAGCTATTCAGTGATGTAGAAATTGTGAAAGAATGCATTGTTGAAGCTGTAGGATGCTTAGACCCCGATAGCACTTCAAAGTACAAACAACTTCCTCTTTCAAGGAGAACCATAACTGATTGGCAGCATGAATTAGTCTTCAACTTAACAGAGCAACTTCATGTAATACTTCAAAAGGAAAATATATATTATTCAATCGCTTTGGATGAATCGACTGATACTACTGATTTGGCGCAGGTTTTATACTTCATTCGGGTCATAACAGAAGATGTTCTTTGCTATGAAGAGTTATTCGCTTTGGGCACTCTTGGAAACAAAACATGGGGAAGAGATATCTTCAACAACTTGCAAGATAAATGTTGTGAAGTTGGACTGAATTTGGTAAATTTAGCTAAGTGCATGTACAAAGGGCACACCTTCCATGACAGGAAAACATGAAGGGTTTATTGCATAGATTTAAAAAAGTATTAAAAAATCCAGATGCTCTCATTTCTTTTCATTATAAATATCTTGCATCAGCAAAATCTCTGTGCTAAAGCTACTATTTAAAGTGACACCTTGCAACAAGTTATAAATATTATTAACTATATTCATGCAAATGCAACATGGCATCCTTCATTTCATAACATGCCAAAATGGAACCATGAGGTGGTCAGTGTGGATTTGCCTTATCATTCTAAAGTGCATTGGCTATCACAGGGACAGGTGTTAGCCAAAATTTTTTCTCTTTGAGAACAGATAGTTAAATTTTATGAAGAATGGAATCAGCAATGTGAATTATTGAGAAAAGATTTCTATAAGAATGCAGCATTTCTGTGTGATATGTCAAATCAAAATGACTTGAAAATTTCTTTGCAAGGAAAAACTAAGTCTATATATGATGTGTGGCAAAAAAATTCAAGCATTTCAAAAAAAGCTATGTTTTTTCAAAAAGAAATTTTGGATGAACATTTTCCCCAGTTAGCAAAGGTCATAGATGAACGGGATTATATATGCAAATCATTTGAAGAATACACAGCTATTATAGACCTATAAATTGGAGAATACAATGAAAGTTTCACTGATTTTGAGAATCATGACATCACACTCAAATTGGCATTTCAGCCTCACCTAGTTGATATCACCAAGGCACCTAAAGAACTACAGATGGAATTGATTGAGCTCTCAGTAGGTGACATTTTAAAGTCATTGTTTGATGCTAAGAAAGATTCAATTGACATATGGAAAAATGGGGTAAAATAGTCACACCTTTGGCAACATGCCCAAAAAACGCTTTCTTGCTTTTCAACCACTTATTGCTATAAATCTACATTCTCCTACCCTTAAGCTCACAAATGACTGATACCCATCTAGAGGATCAACTGAGACTGCAGACATCCATGCTGCAACCAAATATTAAAATGCATTCCAATAAAAAACAGACAAAACAAAGTCAGTAAAAGGTTAGTTAACTTTAAAATAGTTTTCATTTTTTGAAATTATTAAGTACATAGTAGTTCGATTTTTACAAAATAATGTACATTTTAAGTATATCTAATTGAAGTTTCTTGAATGCAGCCTTATTTGACTACAGCCTAGTCAATGGGGACTTCCAACATGAAAAGCTTCCCTACCCCTGATCTAGGGTAAGAGAACAGGAAAAATTTCTATTGTGGGGCCAGGCATGGTGGCTCATGCCTATAAACCTAGTACTTTGGGAGGCCAGGGCTGGAGGATCTCTTAAGGCCAGGAGTTCAAGACTAGCCTGCGCAACAAAGTAAGACCCCATCTCTACAAAAAAATTAGAAGAAAAATTAGCTGGGCATGGTGGCACGAACCTGTAGTCCCAGCTACTCAGGAGGGAGGCTGAGGCAGGAGGATTGCTTGAGCCTAGGAGTTTGAGGTTGCAGTGAGCTGTGATGACACCACTGCAGTCCATCCTGGACTATAGAGTGAGACCCTGTCTCAAAAAAAAAAAAAATCTATTATATAAGTATTTTGAGGTATTGGAATATGCTCTGCACAACTTGGATCTGAATTCCCACCCAATAAGTCAATGACGACCTTCATAGTCCCTACAAGGTCAAACACTTTGTTTCTAAATGTACAAACCTACCTATCACTATCAAAGAGATTTTGCTGACTTGGACTCAATAATGGATCAGGCCGCAGTGAGTAACTGGTGGATTTAAAAAAAGAGCCTCTTTCCAACTCACAGATCCGTTTTCTCACTGTGTGAAGCACAAAATACACAAAACCACGACATAACTTATAATAACTGAGGGAGTGAAAGCTGATCCCATTGTGTAGAACCTAAGCTAGGACACACAGGCATTTATAACCCTTTATCTTGACTGAAAAGTTTTCTGTGTTTTCAAAGGGCTCTGGGTTGTCTGGGGCTAAACCAGGACCTTAGGAGAAATTAGGCACAAACTCTCCTGCCAGGGTGAAGAGTCTGCACGAAGTCAGTGGGAAGGAGCGGCGCGGGGAACACTGCATGAATATTTATAAGTGAAAATATGTTAGAAAAGCTTAAAGAACCTCTATCCCCAACCCTCCAAGAGACAAAAGATATGTCCAAGGGAGACAGCTGACTGCATTTTTTAAGCTTCTGGTATTTTAAAATCTATTATTTTTAAATGGCACCTCTCCTTACAGCATCTGAATGGGGAATTTCACATTTCCACTGCCCCATCCCTGCCTTTATCAGACTTACTCTTAGGGACTCGGTCGGGAGACTTTCTTTTGAGTTTATCAGTCTCAAAGGGAAGTCAACAAAGCCTGCCTGTTTCGGAAATGCATATGCGGTCATTAAAATAGCTGTCCGTTCTCCCAGAGTGCCTCCCATAAAAGCATTTTAATTCTCTGACCAAAATGTAGTTCAGCCTTTATTCCGCAAAGCCAATTTGTTTATGTTTCCACGTTCAATCACAATCTATTTGTAAAACCTATTTAGAATCAGAGTCACATAGCCAGAAATGATCATGCTCTAATTTCCTTATTAGAGAGATTCTTGTTGCAGCTGGCAGCTTGATTTGACTGCTCCCAGAGACTGGAGCGACATGTTCTTAACCTCGTTTCTCGATTTTGTTCATCTCTCTCTCTTTTTTTCTTTTTTGGTTTCCCCCCCCCAATATACAATTACTAAGCCAGAGAAGAATAATTCCCGACACTGTCGCTAAGATGGAGGTGAAATAAGAGACTGCCACCTTTTTATCTGTCAAGAAATGAACAAAATTGGGCAACTCATAATATCTGCAGGAGAGAAAGGAAAGAAATGTTCACAAAACACACCGTGACAAGAGAGATGCTTTAGGATTCAGGTAAAAGGTCAACTATTTCAAAGGACTTGGAGGAATGGTGTTTACCGGATAATTGAATCGAAATTAAAGCAGATGCTAATGAAGCATTCAAGAAAAATTCTCGTTTCATCTACTTTTTTTTTTTTTTTTTTTTTTTACAAATTTTTCTTTATAAAACAGTGAGTCTGTTTTTCTGACATAGCAAGATATGTCCTTTCAAGATAATTTTAAAGTTTCCTAATGATGTAGAGTCTTGAAGTATCTCAGTGTTTGCTGCATTGGTTGGTGAAGTCTTACTCATCCTTTAAGGTCTAGTTCAAATGACATTTATGAAGCTTTTCCCAGCGTCTCACTGTTTTCTTGATGTAACACAGCCCTTTGTTTTACACTGCATTATAGATTTCACTAGCCCAAGCAGAGGATGCTATGAAAACTGCAAAGATGCTCCCATTTAACTTTAATGGTGGTTAAAGTAATGTCATATCATAAGGGTCACTCCCATAATAGATTTTCAATTGCCCAAAGACCTTGCCTACCATCTTTTTGAAATTAAAATAGATTGAGAAGTGACATGGTCTACTAAAACGTCAAGAGTCAAATAAATATGTAATATTTGTCACTCAGCACTAAGCTTGTTCTCCAAGAGTCTATATAGTACAGAGAATCAGGCAAAATGACATGCTCCAGATCTCAAAAATGGAGTTTTAATTTGAATTGGGCAATTTTATCACATGTGTGTGTGTGTATATATATATATATATTATTTTTTTTAAGGAATTGGCTTGTGTAACTATTGAGGCTGAGATGTCCCAAGATGTGCAGTCAGAAGGCTGTAGAGCTAGGAGAGCCAATGGAGTAGTTAGGTTCCAGGCCAAGTCTGAAGGCCTGAGAACCAGGAGAGCTGGTGGTAGAAGTTCCAGTCCCCAGACAGGACAAAGCTGATGCCCCATCTCAACAGTCAGGAGGAGCTCCCCTCTTACTCAGCCTTTTTGTTCTATTCAGGTCTTCAGTAGCCTGGACAAAACCCCACCAAATTAGGGAGGGTGCTCTACCAACTCAAATGTTAATCTCATTTAGAAACACCCTCACAAACATACCCAGAATAACGTTTGACCAAATTTCTGGGCTGCTCATGGCCCAAGTTGACATCAAACTAATGATCACAACCCCCCTACCAGCTCCCCTTACACGAATGCTTGGCAGGCATCGTCAGACACACTGGCAAGCCACAGACATGAAATCCCCAGAGATTATCAAAGCCCTCTTATTTTTAACCATTTTTAGGGTTGCCAGATACAATATTTCCATTTGCTAAATCTAGCAACACTACCATTTTGTTTAGAACCTGCCTAAAATGTTTTACATGCTTTCTAGATGCCTCGAACATTTTGTAATTTTAATATTTTCTGCATGTTTCTGTGATTCCTATATTGTGCTTTTTATACAATGCTCTTTATTGATGTTTACTGATGTGTTTCCCCTGCATTGAATGGTTCCAACTGGCAAAGTTTTTGGAATATATATATGGATGTGTATGTATGTGTGTGTCTACATACACACACACACACACACACACACACTCCTTCTAGCCAGCTGGCACTGCTTTACTGTCAGAATGCTTGTCAATAACATCTTGACCCACGTCTACCCAATTTACTCTTTCTGTTTTTAATGTGACTATGTTAGAATTTTGTCTAAGATAAAAGTAAATGACCCTAAATAATGATTTGAGGGACTAATCTATGAGTAAAAATGATGGACTTTGTGACATTTATTTTGGCTGCTTGTAGAAATGTATCTGGGCTCCTGGCTCTTGATTGTGTTTGGCTGGGCAATACCTGTATATTCAAGTGATCTCTCAATCAGAGAGGTGCTATATACGATGCTGTTCCTCTCAATATTTGCCCATTTTGTTTGTGTGTATGCGTATGCGTACATGCCTGCAAGCACACACACAAACACACACATTCCAGTTATTTCATAGCTTTTATGCCCTTAAAAATATATCTGAGCATTGTCTGGTCTAGTATTTAAGCTCCTAGATAACAGTGAACAATTTTATTGAATTCACTTGACATCCCCGCATTACTCATCAGCGGGGCTTAACTAGTGCTCTCTGTCGGTGTTAACTCCCTATATGTCCTTGCTGGTCAGGCAAGGACCCAAGGTCTGGAAGCACAGGCATAGCCAGGGACCTTGTTAGAAATGCAGAATCAAAAAGCCCGTCCCAGATCTACTGAATCAAAATCTGCATTTTAACAAATCCCTGAGTGATATTCCTATGCACATTGAAGTTTTCAGACTATAGTGTGCATCAGAATCCTCTGGAGGGCTTGTTAAAACACTAGTCGCTGGGCCCACCCCCAGAATTTCTGATTCAGCAGGTCTGGAGTAGACTCTGAGAATTTGCATTTCTGACAAGTTCCCAGGTGGTGTCTCTAGGATACTGCTGGTCTTTGGACCACACTTTTGAGAGCCTCTGCCCTAAAGGAAACATAATAACAGAATTGGCAAAAAAAAAATTCAGTGGCTCAATAGCCAGAGGTTTGGATTTCAGCTTTTATTCTTCAAGCAGTGTGACCTTGAGATGGTCTTCTTTGCTCCCTGTGTCTCTTTTTCTCCTGGGTAAATTAGATAACCTGAGGATCAAGTGGAGCATCTTGCTTGCCTTCTTTCTCAGTGTCTATTTACATGTCTGCTTTCCCCTCCCTGAAACCAAGAACCGTACTATAATTATCATTTTATCTTCAATAAGACCATAGAAGTCTCTTTCTTTAATGAGTGAATAAATGAGCAAATAAAGAAATAAATCCAGGACATGAGATGATTTTGATAGTGTCTCAAAAGGAAAGTTATTTTTATTATTGTTGCATATAGTACCTGGTTCTTTAAGATTGTTGACAAATTCCTATAGTTTCTAGGACACATCTGATAACAACAACAATAGCAACAACACTCATATGGTGGCAAGATTGGGCTAGCTGCAAAAAATAATAATTGGTGAAGAAGAGATATTCAAAATATTGAACTCATGGAAACTGGAAGACACCAGCTGGCAGGATTTGATGTGGTTAGGGAAATGAGGATTGGAGCAATAAAACCAGACTCAAGGCCAATCAAAAATTCCAGCAAACTGGCAGCCAACTTCTTTACTAGTGGTGCTGCTGCTTGGGTGAGTCAGAGGGCTTTGAGACAAAGAACCCTGCAGTTTCCAGCTTAGCAATTTAGCTTTCTTTTGGACGGAGGGTTTGGAGAAGCGAGAGATTGTGGGAAGGACAGCCAGGAGCATCCCAAACCCTGTCTGTGCCAGGTTCATCTTGGTTCCTTGAATGACCTTCAGGTGCAATTCAAAGCTGCAAGCCAGGCCTCAGCTCTCTGACTGTCATTCCCCACATCCTGCTACTTCCAAGGGACTCAACCTGGTATAGAATTCTTCCTTTCCCAGTGGACCAGGTGCACAGGTATGACCCTAGGAAAGTTTCCAACTTCTTTGTCATCTTGGGAACTGTGAAAACTTCCCTGTAGGCCACAGCCTTACCACATCCGATTGCAATAAAAACAAGAAGCAAATGTTTCTCCCAATACCAAGAGAATATAGCTTGTACAAAGGAAGATTTAATCAACAGCTCTATACGTAAGATTATGAGCAGCTGAATGTGATCTGGAGCTGGCAATATCATTTTTATTAAGAGGGACTAGATGCCCTTGGTACTTCAGAACTCAAATCTGTTTCCTTCAGAAGTTTTCATTTTCCCCTGCCTTGTACATCTGTCACCTACTTGCTTGCATTGATTTTTTTTAAAGAAAAAATTCAACCTATAACTAGGCTACAATGTGGTAGAGTTTAATTAATGTTTGAGAAGTAGTTAGAATTTCTTTGATGAAAGGTGTTGGCTGACACTCAAAGTCTTACAACACTATTTTCCTAGTGTTTGTTAAGGTTTTAAAGTAAGATACAATTCAACTGGATCTAAAACACTGCTGATGGGTAAGATTTTATTCAATAAGCTAAATAAAATAGCACATTAGAATCACTTAAGCACCCGGGTGTATCTGTAATATTGTTAAAATATAACCTAACATGTCTACAGGAGGGGGAAAAAAAAGGTTACAAAGCCCAGAAAAGTGATATCAGCTTTTTACCAACAGATAATTGTAATGTCAATTGTGGTTTCCTGACAGGGATGGCAGTAAGATTACCAGGAATCAGTACCTGGTGTTTTAGGCAATTTACATGGGAAAGTTGAATATAGCTACTACCTGTATTTGAATTTGCACTTGAGATCAGCAAATAAGGAACAGAACATTTAATAGGAGCCAAATGTGGGTGTAGCAGACATAAACATCTATATATTTATGTATGCAAATTAGTATATACATTTGATAGGTTTCAAATTATTTAGAATGGCTTTTCCTTCTTTCTGATGACACTGAAATGTCACAATCTCCAGGCTTGAATACTACTCTAATAGCTGCTCCAGCACTTCCTCAGTGCACGCTTACTCTTAGTCAAGGCGTAATTCTAACCAGTTTGGTTAGCTGGTTTCTAAAGCCATGGCATGTTAGAGGTAATAAATTAGATAAGGAAGTAGGGCTGCTATGGACAGATGCCCTGATACACCAGAGTGACACGGACATGCTTGCCAGATATTTTGTTCAGCAGTCAGTCCAGTCATAATGTTCACTGTACACATGTTTGTCCAGGTTAGTCAAGTGGCTGGTGAGCCATTCGGCCAGCCAGTCAGCAAGTCAATAAGTCCTTGTCGTCTGCTTGTGTCCTGTTTAAAGCACTGTCCTGGATTTGTGCCATTACCAAACCTACACATCCTACCACATCATAGCCCAGGTGGTGCACTGACAGCAATTGCTGAGCAGCCGTTTTTCAAGCACCTGTGGGTGTGGCTCTGAGTCCTGCCATTGAGCGCACTGACTTGGTATGCAGGCTCTGAGTTCAAATCCTCACTCCCACGCCCACTGCTAGTCAGATAAGCCTGAGCCAGTTACTCTTTCTGAGTCTGTTTTCTCATCTCTAAAACATGAATTATAACAGAACCGAACTCAAAGGGTTGTTACGAGGATCACATGAGATGATATAAGGAAAGCACTTAGCACGTTTAGGAAGATTGATATAGGAAACACTTAGGGCTAGAAGGGGTCTTGGCAGTCGATGGATCCTCATATCTCATTTTGAAAATGAGTTCCAGAGAGGTCAAGTATAAAAACCAAATATTAGAAGAACAGGAAATTTGATGAAAGAAAAGAAAAACAATTGCATACCTAATGTATACCAGGAACATCATATTTACTATATTTTTGATCCTCAAAAAGTTCTTTGAGGTCTTATTATCTATGTTTTATGGAAGAAGAAAGCTCAGTGAGGTCCAGCAAGTGTGTAAGGCCAGCAGCACGTGCTAGAACTGGGACACAAACCTGGGTTTGTCTGACGCCAAAGTCCACATTCATTCCTCTTACTCTGTCTCAATGTAGGAGGAAGGATCCCTATTTTTTATGTAACCTACTTGATATTGGATATGAAATGCTTAAAACAAATCAGAACACTCCAGAACTATTATTCCTGGGGCTAAATCTCTTTACTTGTATCATAGAAGAGCCCAATGGGACATTCACTTTTTAGCTGAAATCCCAGTATTAAAATGTTTCTTTCTAGCCAAGACAGGGAAATATGGCTCTTTTCACAGCCTTAATGTGGCAGAGAATGCTAATAGAGGAGAGAAACACAGACAGGGCAGGGAGGGCACAGTTCTGAGCAGACAGAGTCACAGTGCCATGTAAACAAACCCAGAGAGAGGCATTTCTTGGCAATTAGAGACAGGTATTGTGCAGAAAGCACTGGGGGAGCCAATCTCCATAGAAATCAACAGACAAAGACTATATTTAAAGAGAAATCTGAACAATTACATTAGCAGAGATGGGAATAATCTCCAGATAGTGACAGGGCTCTACAAGGAGCTGCCATCATTCCAGGACAGGCTGCCCATGGCAAAAACAGTGTGGGATCCACAGCAAGGACCCGCAGAATCTGACAGCAGAGAAGCCTGCCCATATGCAAACTGCAACTATTCCCTTAGTCACAGAAGGAACTGTGAGTTTTCATTGATCCACATCCACTATGTGTTCTTTGAGGAGATGGTTGTAATTTATCACATGGGATCGGAAACCACACTGCTGGATTCGAATTACAGCTCCAGCAATTGCCAGCCCTATGACCTGGGGCAGGTTACCTAATCTCTCTGTGTACTTCAGTTATAAAATGTTTACTCATTTATAAAATGTGTTGAAAAATGTGTTTACCCATTTATAAAGTGGGTTGAAAACTTGTACCCACATCATGGAGTTATTGGGGGAATTAAATAAGTAAGTTAGTGTACGAATGGCAGTGGGAATAGTTTCTGGCATATAGTGAGAGCTTAATAAAGCTAAGCTATTAGCATGACCTTATGGAGTTGCTTACAGGAAAAGATGAGGTAGGATTCATGCCCAGCATATGGTAAGCACTTGGTAAATGTTTGCTATTATTTTGTACTTGATGTATTTATCATGCACAGGCTTGTTGGATGTTTATTGTTGAATTCATCGAGCCCCAGGTTAATCCATCTAGATATAATTGTAGCTAGATATCTGGCCTATGTGGCCCCTACCTGACCTTTGCCACCAAGATTATAGTACATAGAACAGACAACTAGGCAAGTGCCAACTCGCCCCCGCTCCCCAACCTACTGTGGAGAAGACTGTTCTAAGAAGAGATTTCTGTCTGGTGTCTGCAATGTAATCCACCAGTAAGAGATTTTGTGGAGTTTCTTTTCGTGATAACATTGCTAAGTAAAGGACACCAAACACAAATCAGGATTTAGCATTCTCTCCTGAGAAATCATGTGGATTAATGGCCATCGAAGCATCAATATGGCACCAGATCCTTTCCCATGAACCTCTTTCAAAATTCTCCCACAGAAAGTAAGCGCTGACCTGCTGCTTCTTGGTGTGGTGAGCCCTAATAATGCCCCCAAAGGATACTTTATTTTAAAGAATCATAACTGATCCCAATAGGCAAAAGTCAAAAAGGAAAGAGTAGTGAAAAGTAGCCGGAAAATATACCGACTGTCTTTGCACCAGTCAAAGACAGAATGAGGTTCACCTAAAGGCCACCCTCTGACTGGTGATTTACATGGTCTGAGTTCAGTAATAAAGCAGCCATGGGGAAAAACTCACTAACAAAAATATTGCTTTCTCTGCTGCCTGGCTGGGGAATGCAAGAAGCAGTGTGATCCCTGAGGAGAGTAGTGGTGTGTGGGGTGCATGTGGAGGCTCAGGAAGGGGAGCCAGGACACAGTGGCTCCACCTTAACCCAAGAAGCATTGACATTATCAAGAAACAAAGGAAGGCTTGGTACCCTGAGGTCTGTGATAAGTAAAGCAACAGAAAGTATGCTGTTTCCACCAGCCTCTTCAAACCTACTAAATCATCGGCCCAAAGGCAAAGCATTAGTGATACTAAATAACCCAGTCTTAAATGTCCAGCGTGAAGTTTGCTTATTTGTTTTAAAGAAGCAGATTTATATTCTCAGGCTGTGTTTATGTGCAACTGCTTTGGCTATTTTCAGTGACATGCAATTGAATCAAATCAAATAAGAAGGGGGTTCTTGGTCAAACAACCTGTTGGATCTGAGTCTCAGAACCTTCACACGTGTGGATAGCAGCGTGGCCGCCGTCCATTCAGGGGATCCATCACTCACCCAGGCTATCTACACATCCCTGTGGAAGGCTCCAGTGGAAACCTAATTTAAAGTGGTTACCAGATGACCAGGCTGAAGCCACTCTGTCCCAAACACAGAGAACCTGGGGGCTGAGTCTTCAGTTTGACATAACTGTCCACCACTTTGATTCCCTCTGGCAGGAAAAATGAAATTGAAATTTGTGCATATCTTCCTTTTGACATAATGAAGTATTTCATAAACTGAAAATCTTGGGACCCAATTATAAAGGCCAAATTGCTACTTTACTCACTTAGATAAATAGCTATGGTCTCATTGATCTTGCAGTTTCTAATTTACCTTATCTCGTGGATTCCTCATAAAACCATGGGGAAAATATTTGTTCTAGCCAGGGATCTGTTGGTTGCAGGTAACAGAAGCTCAATTCAGCCCACAAAAACAGGGGGAGGGGAAAGATTATTGAAAACTTGTAGCACAGTCTCACTGGAAAAGGTGAACAACCGGGCTTCAGGACAGACAAAATCAACATGGCTCTGGGACTGGTCACTCTCTCCTTCTGCCCCTCCCTTGAGTCGAATGTCCCCCCTGGTCTGAGCTGCCTCTACTTGAGCAGGATCGCATAGTTAGAGCACAGAGATGCCCAATTACTAGGGGCTAAAGGGAAGGGCAGATTGCCATAGAAGAGGGTACAAGCAAAGGATTACCCCAATTTGAATTACGTACAGCATTATTATGTCCATTTGTCACATAAGGAAACTGAGGCACAGAAGAGTTAAGAGGGGTTAGTTATGTAGAAAGTGGCTCAAGCCATCTGAGAGCATGGGTGTTGTATTCACACAGATTTAACTTTAAATCCTATAGCTCACTTGCTGTTGGATGCTGGGCAGGTTATTCTTCAATTTCTTCACCATCAAAACAGGCTCATGTCAAAGGTTGGATTTTAGGATTAAATTAAATGAGATAATTTATTTAACCTATCAAATTTAGTGCCTGAAATATAACAGCACACACAAAAAAATAATAGCTTTTCTCTCACCTCCAAAACCAGGTCCTAAACCGCATCACAGTTTTATCAGCAAATTACACATGGTCTTCTGATGTTCTTCCTCTACATCTATGTGCTACCACTCCCAAAGACTGCCAGCTCCCCGGGGAACACGTCTCATTTCTCCTACATCAGACTTTGGGCTGACTGAGCACATTGGCAGTCTCTTCAAATTCTTGTGGAATTAAACTGGCTGAATCAGTTTGCATGACACTTCTCTTTCCAGCAAATCCCCTAAGGACCATGCACCATCTTTGTGTTTCATTGTGTCTTTCTCAGGCTATTTGCTTCTCTGGGGCCTTAACCTATTTTTTCCTCTTTTCCCTTCTTCTTTCTTTCATGCAGCTCCACCTGGAGGCCAGTGGCATGAGTTTGTCATGAAAACAAATTCATCACAGCAGAAAAATGCCCCCCATTCAAGAACTGTTCAACTCCAGATGACTCCACATGAAGAGAAGGGATCCTAAATTCTACTTCTTGGTTATGTTATCATGGGATTTCTTTGTTGCAAGTTAGGGACGGTGGGGTGGAGAGCAGGAAATCTTTATGCCACAGGGGAGAGTTGAGTAGTATTTAGAGTGGAGGACTACTTCCAAAGCAGGTGCTCAAATTATGAGGACATATCAAGTAGGGAGTGGATAATTGCTTGACCAAAGATGTCCTCACATAGTCATCTTACAAACCTCCCTGAGTTATATGCAAAGTCTAGATATCAACAAGGTACTCAAAAATCTCCTAGACAAAGTGCTGACTTTAATGGGAGATATACCATAGGATGCATTAAAGATAGGAACAGGCAGGGGAATAAATTCATATTTGGCATACTATCATGTGCCTGCATCGAACGAGGCACCTTACATACAGTATCGTATTTCCCTAGCAACTTTGCAAGATTGGTAATATTATCCCAATTTCACAGATGAGAATTACCAAAGTTAATTGCCTTAGGCTATGCAATTAGTGACACCCCCCCCCCACTCCCAGCAAGGGAGCTGCCATAAAGAAGATACCAAGTCAGTCTTGCTTCCCAAAACTGTTCATGCTTCAGGCAATGCAGCTTGACCACCATTGACTGAGAGAGAACACCGGTTGCCAAGGTTACTGGATGAGTAGAACAGAAAGAAGGAATGGAGTCGTTTAGAAAACAAGCCACTGGGTTGACCAAGATTCCAATGGAAAGCTTTCGACCAGTAGTTTGGAGCCATCGAAAGACCATTTGGATCAGGCAAAATCATTAGCACACGGGCTTTTTGAATCAGATTGAACTGGGCTCTACCCTTTATTATGTGTCTTTGAGGAAGGTAACCATGCTAAGTCTGTTTTCTCACTTGTCAAAAAGGAAGATAATGTTAGTATCTACCTCATGGAACTTGTGAAGATTCAATGCAGTAGTTTTCACTTTGCTCATAAAGTATTTGCATGCCTGGTTCGTAGTAAGTACTCCAGAAACGTTAGCTATCATCAATAGTGCCTAATTTTAAAGACATGGTGATTTTGTATTACTGGAATTTCTGGAAGGATGATAAATAAACATCCTTCCTTAATAAAGAGATGTGATTCATTTACAAACAGCAGCACCCATTTGCATATAGACAATGATGTGATAATATCCTTAAATATAGTTTGTTCAGTTTGTTCTTCTAAGAACTTAAGAACACACTGCTTCTCACTGATCCTGAACACCACCACCCCTTACTTGTTTACATTGTTAAATTGCTTAGCAACCTCTCTTCTAGGCTTGAGTAGACACAAAACTTCAATCAAGAGCAAGACAAAATACCACAAATCTTAAGTAAATATACTACTATCATATTAAAGATTAACTATAAAAACACATTTATTTTAACCCATCAAACTCACAATTTTGACTTTCTGAAAATTCAAATGTTTTTTCTTTCCCCATGTGAGAGGTGAGGGTTGACTGAAGCAGCTCAGTGTGCTGGTGGAAAGGTAAGAGGCATCTTGGGAGGGGATGTGTCTCTCCACTCTCTGTTCCAGAGTTCCATCTTGTCATTATCTTGCACTTTCTCATCCCTTCCTTTGACACTCTGGACTAGCTCAACAATTACAGAGGGGAAAAAAGCGACAGTGATAAACTCTTCCTGTAGAAAAGGATAGAAACATTTACTTTTATGTTTTCTAAGCACACAGGCCCAGTGTTTTTCTCAGTTGCTGTTGAATGGAGTAATTCATGAGCCTGCAACACCTAGTCTCTCAAATTCCATCAGCTACCAGTATCCCCCTGCCAAGGGTAATATTCTCAGATTTCTAATATCAGCCTTTCTTACCCTATATGTTATCACCCTGTTTGCCTCACCTGTAACCTTTCCCAGTGGAGCTCTTATCATTGGTAAACCATTTTAAATCCTATTTGCAAACAAGGTAGGAAAAAAGAAATAAACAAGTGTTAAATTTAATGATTGACTCAAAGACATCAGTCTTGGTTTCCCAACATGAATTTCTGAGGGCAGGTCATATCTGAACTCCAGAATTGGAGCAGGAAGTCCAGAATTGCTCTCTGTTTCAGGTGCAGTCTTTTTCATAATATATTTTCTCTCTTTTTCTGTCTCTTTCTCATCCTCTTGAATAGTAGACTTGGGATCAGGAGACCCACCTCAAGGTTTACCTCAAGCCTTATTGGGTTTTGACCTCGAATATATCACTTCACCATTCTGAGAACATGTTTCTCTATTTGTCTAATGAGGTAGCTGTACTAGTAAATGCCAAAGTCTGTTCCAACTCCAAAATTTCAGACCCTTTATACATCTGAGAGGGACTTTCGTTTCTGGATAAAACATAAATGGTTACAGCAGGCTAACACCCACACTGTAGCAACAAGAAAAAAACAGGTAAATTGAAAACATCATTAAAGACACTAAATATCTGTAGAAGCAAATAGAATTAGATAAACTCAAATTCCTAAGTGAACTTATAATCACCAGCTGTTTTCTTTCCAAGGAACATATTCCCATTGTAGGTATGGGCTGAAGATTAGATTTCAGCCAAACAGAAGGATTCTAGAGCATGAAAGAGAAACCAGCAGAACTTTTGGTGAATGTATGGGACTGGCATAATAGATTGGAAAATAGAAAAGTGCAAAATGCAAGGCTCACTCCCATATGTTTTGAGGTAGGGGGGAAGACTTAAGGGGGCTGAACCAGAAGAGAGCACAAAATCTCCTGTAGTCTGCAGTGCTTAAGAGAAAAAGCCTTGCTAGAAATACGGGTTTGCAATAAATGCACGACAGTTCTTCCTCTTGAACCACTTGCCAAATTTTTAACTTGTGCTCAAAATCTGGCAAATGCCTAAGATGTAAGCTCAAAACCTATGAAGAGTGGAACTTTAAGAACTGAGGAGATAGGGAGCTTCTAGACTGCCCATCAAAAGCCCAAAAGTGACCTCTGAAAAAAACAGGGAAAACAAGAGATGAACTGAGACTTGCTAAAAACTGCAACCTAACCTCATACCTAGCACAATCTCTGCCTGTCTGTCCATCATAGGAAAGGAGAAACTCTTGCTGGTAGAGATTTAATTTGAACATTCTGTTTTTTCTTTTGTTTTGTTTGAGACAGGGTCTTGCTCTGTCACCTGGGCTAGAGTGCAGTGGCATCATCATAGCTCACTGAAATCTCAAATTCCTGGGCTTAATTGATCCTCCCACTTCAGCCTTCCTAGTAGCTAGGACTACCGGCATGCATCACCATGCCCAGCTAATTTTTTCTATTTTTAGTAGAGATGGGGTCTGGCTCTTGCTCAGGCTGGTCTCCTGAGCTCAAGCAATCCTCCCACCTCAGCCTCCCAGAGTGCTAGAATTACAAGCATGAGCCACCACACCTAGCCCTGTTTGGGATTGTTTATAGTATCCAGTGTCTATAATACAACTCAAAATTACTAAAATGAGAAAAGAATTGAAGATATATTTCTAATCAAGAGAAAAAAAGAAACACTAGAAGCAATCACACAGATGATACAAATATGGGAATTAGAGAAAATGACTTTAAAATAATTAAGACTATTATATTAAAAAAAATATAGGAACCAGATATGGATTAAAAAAATAAGAGTTGCAACAGAAAATTGAAGTGGCTTAAAAAAAACTCTAAATGTAATTCTAGAATTGGAAAATATAATATCTAATTTTAGGAACTCATTGGATGAGTTTAGTAGCATGTGGGACACAGTATACTTAACCCAAAGACAAGATCAGTTTCTAAAAATGCCCAAACTGGAGGAAAAAAAAAAGAATGAACAGAATAAAACATTACAAGATGTGGGTATATAGTCAAAAGAGCTAATGCACGTATAACTGAAGTCCCAGAATGGAGCAAAGAGAAACTGGAGACAAAGAAATTCTTGTAGAGATGACAACTGAGAATTTTCCAAAACTGATAAACAATATCAAACCACAGATTCAAGAACAGGGAACACCAAGAAGAATAAAAACAATGAAAACTACATTTAGGCACATCATATTCAAAGTACTGGAAATCAAAGACAAACAAAAATATGAAAAGAGCCAAAGTGGGGGTGGGGATGAGGGGATATATGTCACTTTCAAAGTAACAACAAGACTGACAGTTGACTTTTCAATAGAAACTATGGAAGCCAGAAGACAATGATTTAACATCCTTAAAGAGATGAAAGAAAAATATACCAACCTAGAATTTTATACCAAGTAAAAATATACTCAAAAGTTAAGTCAAAATAAATATATTGTCAGATAAATAAACCCTGAGACAGTTTGTCTCTAGAGAACAGTACTATAATATTTACCAAAAAAAAATTTCAAGCTGAAGGAAAATAATCCCAGATGCAAACATGAAACTTTGGGGATGAACAAAGAGTACAATAAAGGGTACGTATATGTATAAATATTAAAGAATATTGACTTTTTAAAACAAAAATAAGGAAAAACTTGGGGGAACATAAGAATGTGAAAGTATAATTGTAATAATGTAACAAAAAATTGGAAGGTCTTATTGAGGTTAAACTGTTGTAAGGTTCTTGCATTATTTGTGAGGTAGTAAAAAAAATACTAATTTAAAATACATATTGAAGCCTGAGCAAGAGTCTCTACAAAAAATAGAAAAATTAGTGGCAGGCTCCTGTGGTCCCAGCTTGGGTGGCTGAGGCAGAAGGATCGCTTGAGGCCAGGAGTTTGGGGTTGCAGTGAGCTATGATAACACCACTGCACTCTAGCCAGGGTGACAGAGCAAGACCCTGTCTCAAAAAAAAAAGAGAGAGAGAAGTTAAAAAGGCACATTGATTCTCTAGGGTAAAAGCTAAACAAAGAAATGTATAACACAGCTAATAGAGGATGAAAATGGAATTAATATATACTTAATGCAAAAGCAAAAAGAAAGGAGGAATAAAGGAACATAGAATAGATGGAATAAATAGAAAAAAATAGCAAGTAGGTAGAATTAAACCAACTATTTCAGTAATTACATAGGTAAGTGCACTAAACCACTCCAAAAAGAAAGAGAGGATTTTTTCTTTTTTTCTTTAATTCATATATTCATCTCTAGTACATTTTAAAAACACAGGCTCAATGTATAAGAAACATATTTTAAAGTTTAATATACTTATCTCGGAGGCAGTAAAGCATAGTCTTAAAAGATGAAGCATGCTGGGTTTGAATTTTAATTTTTAGTTATTAATTGTTTGAACTTAGGTTAGCTACATAATTTCTGAGTTTCAGTTTCCTTATCTATAATAAAAGAGCAATAATACCTATCTTATAGGGTTGTTGTGAAAATGAAATAAAATTAATGAGAAAATCTAGGGCAGTGACTAGTAGACCCTCAATAAATGACAGGTATTATTGCTACTATCATCACCCTCCACCCACCATCCCAGTCTCTCTCACATTGTGTCTAATAGCTTAGGTGGTAGAATCCCATTACTTGGTTTTAATTCCAGCTCTGTCAGTCATTAGCAATGCAACCTTGAGGAAGGAGCTTAAACTCCCACAACTTGGTTTTCTCACTGTAAAATGGTGCCTCTTGGAATTATGAAGATAAAACTGGGTCATCTGTTAAGACACTAGCACATTGCCTAGAACATAATGAGTACTTTCTACATGGTAGCCAGAATGAGTATGAAAACATAAGTCAGATCATGTTAATCATTTGCTCAAAAACTTCCAGTGCTTTCCCATTTTACTCAGAGGAAAAGCCAGGCTCTTTATACAAGGTCCCTCAAGATCTATTACCTCTTTGAACTCATGCCCTAGTTATCTCTCTGAACTTATCTACTAGTTACCCCTTGGTTACTCCACTTTCTTTAGACATGCTGGCCTCTTTGCACCTTCTCAAGTGCATGACAATTCAGTCATGCATGCTGCTGTCTCAGGGTCATTGCCCTTGTAGAATCCACCCCTCTGAGAGTTCTTCCCTCTGTAATCACCCACCGCTACCCGCAGATCAGCATAGCTTGCTCCTTGACAACTGGTGGGTCTTGCTCAAATGTATTATTCAACGAGGTCATGCAGGACTACCCTATGTAAAATTGTACCGCACTACCCTACACAACCCCACTTCCCCATCTTACTTCCTTGGTTTATTTTCCTTCTTAGCAGAAATCACCAATTAACATTCTTCTCTATGACAATTATGTATTATTATTATATGCCTTCCCTCCTTACACTGGAAGCCCATAAGGGTAGAGGTTTTTGTCTCTGATAACTGCTATAAGTCCCAGCACTTAGACGACCACCTGGTACATTGTATGTACTCGACAAATATTTATTAAATTAAAGAATTTAAAAGTTAGTCACCATTATTATTTATTTGATCATTTCTTTTTTCTCTTCCTTCTTTAGTAACCATTAGAGGCATTGAGCCACAACGGAACTCAAAACATAGCTCAGCTTAGTCATCACTGACTCAAGCACGTCTTCCCTGAATTCTCTATGTCAGTTCCTCCTGTTTTACCATCTCACAGCATGGGTCTCTGTTGTGAGATTCTTTGGTTTAAGTCTATCTTTTCCACTAGATCCATATCAATAGAGGCAATATTTATTTACACTTGCCTCTATATCCCCAAACTTTGTACAATTCTTGGCACATAAAATGAACTCAACAATGAATGAATGAGTGAATGAATGATCAAAATGAGCACTCAATTTTTCTTGCCTATAGTAAAAGTGATTTTGCACATTATTTGTCCCCTCTGGCTGTGCTGTTTGGTGTTTGTTTATGATTGACAAGCTTTGGTATTTATTATGCCATTTCCTCATTGACACTGCACCATATGACTTAAGCTAAGCTGTGTGCTGGTAGGTATTCATGAGTGTTTCTTATAGGTTTATATTCAGAGTAAAAGTTAAAAGAGCAATAGGTTGCTGGCAAAAATCCATTTAATATTTCTCAGATCTATGAAAGTATCCAATTAATATTCTGCATTAAAATTTCACAAGAATGATCCTGGAGAACAGTCTTGTAAGAAAAAGAACAAAGTGAAGATAGAAGCATTGTTCTTCACAGGGGTAGGGAGATTATGGCAACCACAGTGTGGCCAAGAAAAAGGAATGGTTATTTACTGGAAATCTGTCATATGCCAGACCTCATTCAAAGTACTTTGAATTTTTTATCCCCTTCGAACCAAACTATTAATACAAATGTGGTTGAGGAGGATATCAGTAAATGTGGAAATGTGTGTGTTGTGCTTTTGTGTGTGCATATTTGTGAGTGTTTGAAATTATCAAGCAGGCTCAGTCCCTGTCTGTGCTTCAAGCTTGAGCAGGTCAATTAATGCCTCTGAGCTTCTGTTTCTACATATTAGCTTGAAGATAAAATAAAATGATGGATATGAACATTCTTTGAAAATATCAAGAACAAACGTGTGTGTGTGTCACAAAGATCAAAGCAACAACCTATCCCTTTGGATATCATAATATTTCTGCATTTTCCCAGGTGAAGGGTTAGACCTGGGATAAAGGCATACTGTGTCTCCTTATTACCCATTCACTTATTGCAATTCAGTCCAACAAATATATTAAACACCTGTAATGTGCCAGACTCCATAAGGCTATGGAGAATAAAATCAAATAAATATGATCCTGCCTCATAGAGTTCACACTGAGAGGAGGAAGCATATGGGCAAAAAATAACTACAAAACTCATGGCAGAGTATGCAGCATGCTATTAGTGGCATTTTAAAAACAAGATACTAGGAAATCACACCCAGTAATTTATTTAATTAATACTTATTGAATACCAACTATGGGCCAGGCACTATTCTAGAACCCAAAGAGATAGTAGTGAACAAGAAGGATAAGGAGACTCTTTTCATGGGGCTTACATTCTAATGTGTAAAGAGAGAGAACACTGGTAATTCAATGGATAAATAAAACAATTTCAGTTAACTGCTGTGTCAAATGAAATAGGGTAATATGATAATGAGTTCTGGAGGAGCAGAAGGTGGTCAGGGAAGGTCTCTGACACCTGAGCTGAGATCGGAACGATATAAGAATGAGGCAGATTTGTGAAGAACTTCTTAAAGAGAAGATCTTCCACACAGAGTGAATAGCAAGTGCTCAAATTGTGAAATATTAATAGATATGATGAGCCTGTGGGTTTGCGGATCAGAAAGAAGGGGCCATGTGAAAGCATGCTATTTCAGGTGGCAAAGTGACAAGGGACCAGGTGACATGAGAGGAGGAGCGATGAACAAGGGTGGGTAGGGGCATATCGATGGCACGCCATATTTGGGCTATGGTGAAGAATTTGGGGTCTAACTGGTGGCCATGGGAAGCCACAGAAGGTTTTAAAAAGAGAAGAGATAGGGTCTGATTTACATTTTAAAAGAGCAATCTGGTTGCTATGTGGCAAGTGAGGACTGCAGTCAGGAGAAAGTAGATCCAGGAAAACCAGACAAGATGCTATTTTTGTAATCCAGGTGAAGGATAATGAAGGGTGACCTGTAACTAAGCTAGGAGCAGTGTAGATAGTGAGAAAGGGACAGATGCGGGATATGTTTTGGAGGTAAGCCAACAAGAATTGCAAGAGGAGGAGGAGAAGGGTTGTTTCTAAATAAAGAGTGCTTCAGTTTCTATCTTTAGTTCAAAAGCCTTTTAAGTCAAACAACATATTTAATAGAAGCTAATAAATCGATTCTATAAATATATCTAATGTACATTTAAGCTAATATTAAAATTCTTCATATCTTTAGAATTTTCTGTTGTAAATACAGCACGATTATTAAAGAAAATTGTAAAATACAGAAAAGCAAAAATTTAAAAATATGTATCTATAATATAAAATATACTATATACGTATCTTACCTGGACAAGAACGCTTAGTTTTTCTCTTAGAGATATGATTTGATCTTGTTTGGGGTTGAGGGGTGCACTGTATCAGGTTCTGCCTCTTCTTCTGTAACATCTTTCAAAAACTGCAAATAACTTAACAACGTTAACATAAATGCTAGGTGTGGACATTTCATCCTATATTGGAAGTGACTTCCACCACTGGGGCAAAGGGACCTGGGGAAGGGCCCAAACGTCCCAGTGTGTTGGGAGCTGATGGAGCAGCGTCCATCTCACCAAACCCTTGGGCAGAGTCCCTGCTGTAAATCCATGCCCATCGTGCTTTGAGGCGGGAGGGACATTGCAGCTATTTACAGCGACGACTGTCTGAGCAAGGGCTGAGTAATGCAGTACCTTGGGGAAGCTAGGCTGGAAACCTCTGTGAACAGGCCGGCGAGCCTGTGGTTAGCACCGGCCGGTGTGCGCCCCGTATCTGCGGGAGGGCCCCGTGCCTTTTTGAATTCGTTTGCTTTTTGTTGGCCCTCTCTGCTTAAAGACTAAGGGCTCCACGCGGTAAGGACGGGGCGGGAGTGAGTCCGTCGGGGGCACGGCCGGGGGCAGTCCTGTGGAGCGCAGAGGGCCGCAGACGGCGGGTGTGGGCCCTCCCCATGCCCGCCCCGCGCGGGTCCGAGGCCGGACGCAGCCGCGGGGCCGGCGAGCGAGCGGCGGTGTGGCACGCACGCGCTCCCGGCGGCATCCTCTCCCCTGCCGCGCGCGGTAATGGATCTCTGCGTCCTAAAAGAGGAAGATAATGCCGGGTTTAGCTTATAAATAGATGGTTGTATGCTCTCCCTGCGAAGCATTGATTGAGACAGCTAAGCTGACTATTGATCTAATTTTAACTTGCATTTTAGCACCCGCCCCGCCCGCCTCCCGGATGCTGCTCGGCGGAGCGCGGGGCACGCTGTCTCACGCGGCCGCCAGGGGGCGGGCCACCCGTCTCCCCGCCACCCTACCGGTCTGGCCTCTCTGTTTACGCAGACGTACAATGTGGCCTTTATTGGGTTTGAAAAATAGGAGTTTGATTTTCCTGCACCGGGATGACCTCATCACTCATGAAAGTCAGAGGAAAGCGGAGAATTGGATGACAGGCAGTCGGGAAAATAAAGCTTGCATTTCACCTCCTCCCACTCCACCACCTACACAGAGCACTCGGGATGTGCTTCTCATTTAAAAACCGTGTTCCTGAAGCCGGGAAGTGGGGGAGGGCGGTAGGAGTGGAATGTTAAATTCTTCCTGGTACCCTGGCACTCCGTGTGCTGCGGCTTCTGTTTAGGAGGTTAATATCACCTACTCTCTGCCTACAAGGGCTCCCTACTGAGCTGTCACCAAATGCCAGTGCACCAGCAGTCTCGAGTTGACTTTAAAATATTATTAGTTATTCCTAAGCAGAATTCATCTTGCCAAAGTTTAAATAATGGTCATCAGCAATTTTTATACTGCCAGCTTGTAAATTTCAGATTTGCTTATGGCTTCAAATAAATAATGATGGGAATTAAAGTCTATCACATTTTTGTTTGCCACCTTTTGGGACCAAGGAGTGTGGAGTTAAGGAAATTTTACTCCATGTAAGGGAAAGGAAGACAGAAGACAAAGAAAGATGCCTCCCCAGAAATTTCCCAGCCCTGGAACTCAGCATCTGGACTTTCCTTCTGGGGTTGAGTGAAACATTAATAGGAGCTAATGTTTATCAAGCACTTGCTATGTGTCAGGTATTGTATTAGCCATTTTAAATTTGTTACCTCATTAAATCCTCAAGACAACCTATCAGTTAGATTCTATTATTTTCCCCATTTTAGAGTTGAAGAAACTGAAGTTACTTGCTCAAAGTTGAGCTAAAAAGGGATAGAGTTAAGGGTCAAACCTCAGTGGTGAGTGACCCAGAGCCTTGCCCTAGATCACCATGTCAAGTGTTTTGAAGACATGCCTACTGTTGGCAAAGTCTTAAACCCCCTGCATCCCTAAGCAAAGGAGAGTTCATGTGAAGAGAAGATGACTACAGTCAGATAAGGCCTGCCTAGGCCAAAACCAAATGCTCTTCATAGGAAGAGCTCTTGCAAAAGTGAAAAACTTACAAAGAAATTACCATCTGCAGTGTCACTCCTGATAACAACTTATAGGCTGGAAATAAAGTAACTAAAAGCAGAGAACTTCCACTAAAAGCCCCTCACTTGTCCATTCATTCAACAAATATTTGCTTAAAGTGGCCTGGCCATTGTCAAGGGCACTGAAAGGCCATGAAGACAGAAGATAGAAGTGGTCTATCCCTTCATCAAAGCTCATGAGAGAAAATTTTAAGAAAGCAGTCAAACATGTAATTATAATTTGTGATGATTGCAAAGGGATCTGGTTTACTTGGGAGGAGGGAGTCAAGGGAGGCCTGTTGGAGGAAATGAGGTTCAAGCAGGGAGCCACAGCAAGAGTGAGAGTTAGCCTGGTCAAGGATAGGAGTGAGCACGTCATGGAGAGACATGGGGAAGCCTTGAGGAGGAAATGGTGCTGGGAAAACAGTGAATGAGTGGGAGGATGTTGCAGAGCTCACGTGGGATCTTATAAACCAGAGTGAAGATTGTGGACATCATTTTAAGCACAATGGGAATACCACCTTAAGAGATTTAAGCATGAGAATGAAGTGATCCAACTAATATTTTGAAAAGATTGCTTTGTCTGCAGTGGGGAGAATGGATGGGCAATGGGACTAGGGAGTGGGCACGGAGAGACTGTCAGGAAGCTAGTATAATAGGTCAGTGAGAGAAGATGGGGCCTGGCATCGTGGGGTTAGAGGGAAGTAGATGGACTATTTGCACTTTGATGATGGATTGGACGAGATGGCTGAGGGATAGCGAGGGGTCAGGATCTCCCCTGGTTTCTGGTTTGAGGCACTGGATTGAATGAGGCATCATTTGCTAATCTAAACAACAAGAAAAGAGGAGCAAGTTGGCCCCTTGATTTGGGCCCTCCTTGTTTGGAGAGTGAAAACAGCTGACCAACAGAGAGAAAGGAGACTTCAAAAGTAAGGTTTGAGTCACTTGTCATTTCTTTATCATAATGACCTTTTTGTTGTTGGAGTTGTTGTCATTGCTTCCACAGTCAAAAAGGTAAACATTAGTATGCTATGAATAAAATGGAATAAGAAAACAATAAAGCAGTAGTACATACACTTGCTTTATAAAATTTGAAATCTGTGGGCTCCAAAGGAGCCTGAAGAAACCAACAAGCAGCAACTCTTTACTTGTATAGGACTTGCGGGACCAGTAAGCAGCATTGTGGTTTGCAATCTCACTATGAGAAGAATCACAGTGTCAGAGCTGGAAAGAATCTCATTACATCTATTAGGAAGCTAAAGATCCAGAGATGAAGTGATTTGTCCAAGGTCACTCAGCAAATTTGTAAGTCAACAGAGAGGAAAAGCAAGTCTCTGGTTCTTCCTACGCCTCTCAAGGGTTAAGTCTTTCTCTTTAAGACACATGAGCCTGTTTCATAAGGAGAGGTTGCCGGGCTACGATTAAACCTGGAAATACATTTTCATCCAAACACTTTAAGAAATTCAAGTGTCTAGACATTACATTCTCCCCACCATTCTGCAATTCTCCAGGACAAGAACCCCAACTTCCCTTGGCTATTGGCTGGGTGGTGCTGCCCGAGGTCATCCTGCTCCTGGCAACAGATCATTCTTTCCCTAGGCAGAGGGGCTGAGCAGACCATCTCCTTTCCTCAGGCCCAGTAGGACTCACTCTTGCCTTGTGGGAGCTTCCCAGTTACAAAGAAAAAGTTGATTACCTGCCATGCACCAGACCCTTTATCTATAGCGCTCTCCTGTGTGAATGAAGTGGCAAAGACTAGCTGGTCCTTTCTTTCTTCCTCACTCTATTCTCTTGCCTTCCTTTCTTTGAAAATTTTAGAATTGGACTGGAACTCGAAATCATCATCCTATACTAAAAAAAAGCATTTCTGCTTTAGAGTCATGGAAATGTCCATTTCTTCTTCCTGATGTATGAGGAAATGTGAGATGAAATCAATTGTCCCGCCACTTTGACTTATTAAAGAGTGGAAACAGGATTAAATTTTGCCACTACCAAGGTAAAGCAAGAAATATGAAAGTGGTTTAAGTCCATTTGTCCATCACATCATTCTGAAATAATGTTTTCTACCACTGTGATTTGTGGAGGCTATGGATCTTAGGTGTTAGATGTAAACAGTCTTACATGCTCAAGTTCATTAATTTACTTTTATCTCTTCAAGTAGTAAATACTGCTGTACTTATTCACTCGTGGTTCTTCTAAAATATTTCATTTCCAGAATTGTCGCCATCTCTTTCTTCTACTACAAGGATAATAATATTTAATGGCAGTAGTTTTCTAATGAAGGATACATTGTATAATATGATTTATAGAAAAGCATCTGGTGGTATTTCTCAGCAGAGATTGGCATTTATGCAACAGAAAACAGCCATAATATTTTTTAAATAAACAACTAGGTAAAAACAATGGCACAGGGAGATGGTTATGAATCATTCCTGTAGTGTAGAATTTAATCACTGGGGACCATACATAATCTAAGCAAAGTACTTAAATGCTAAAAGCTGCTTTATCATTCGGCCGTAGTTCCTTTCAAAAATTCTTCCCACATTGACTAAAGAAGGTTTAATTTTTTAATTTATATATTTTTTCATTCTCAAGGGTTTTTATAATGCAAATATGTGTCCTTTATCAAGAGTAAAAAGCAAAAACATTTTTAAAAATTTATCCTACATTGAAAAGACTGCCTCAAAATTCAGAGAATTATTAAGTAAGGGGGGTGTGCTCTGTTCCTTTAATATTAACCCCAACAAAAGTCATTTGGAGCAAGCTGTCTGTAAAAGCAGGAAGGGTCTGCCATATAAACAATAGGAAGAGTGTAAGAGTTGGGACTACTATTGCTCAGGCTGCCCTTAAATAGAAATATGTTTATTTTTTGATACTAGAGAATAATGTAATTTACTATTCATATACCAAGATATACACTGAAACGACACTGCTTTGAGTTGTTTTTCCAGAAGAGGCTAGGCTCGTGCTGGCTTTAAGCAGAAGGATGTCTGTCTGGGATTAGGCGTCCAGTTTGTAACCATGAAGTAAGAGTTAACCATCCTAATCAGGTTCATAGTCCTTGACCTCGACCTCATTTGCGGACAGTGACCCTAACTGCTCACTAGCCTGCAAGAACCTTCTTAACCGAAGGCGGGTGCAAAGATGAACCATAAAAAGAACAATTTAACACTGTAAGAGATAGCAGGTCTTTCCCAACCAGTCAATGAGTGAGGGATGGCAATTTCCTTCTAGAAGTTGTAAGCGGGTGAATTATTAACAACTCTCTAAATAAGCAAATAGAAGCATTTTTTCCCCAACTTTTCATGCTGCTTATCTGGCCTTGGCAAGCTGTTCATTGATGAGAAAACATTTCTTTAACAACAAAGATTGTAAGAGGTCCCATTCTTTTCATGGCCGTCTTGATAGCCTTTGACATTCTGAAACATAAACATGGTTCTTTCACCATCTCTGCCTGATGGCCACACAGAGCGTGTCATTTTTTATTTTTTTATTTTTTATTTTTTTAGGGAACTGAATTTGGTTTCTTGATGCTAATTAAGAAAAGAAGACTGGAAATGAAAATATCTAATTGTTTCTGTTGAGGCAAAACACCTCTTTCTTCTCTCTCTCTAGTCATTTGAATTGCATTGAATTGTATTCCTTCCTGTTGGAGTTGTGGTCCCCCATGCTTTTCTGCAGAGACCCACACGCATGCATGTGCCACCTGCTCCCCGGTGCAGAGGCAGGATGGGCTGCAGGTTGCTTCTGCACACCTTGCCAAAACCTCACCTGCTTCTCTTCCACTCTGAGAGCACGTAGGGACATGTGGGACCTAGGTGACCTTAGCACAAGGATAATCCTACCTCCACTCCAATTTACATGAAAAGTGCCCCAAATGGGGACTTCACAAACTTCAGGACTTTATTACTTATAACAAACAGCTTGTGGCAAACTCCACAACTGACTGGGACAGTATGTCACAACACTGTGCTTGGAATCAGAGCTGTAATATATTCCCATTTTCAATATGAAGTGCACGACAGGAGTCTGTAGGGTTGAACCACAGTGGGTCCCAAGACTGACCAAGCACAGTAGTTCATATTCAGAGCAGAAGTTTCTCTGTGAATCAGTGTTTAATCTATAGGAAAGAAAATTAACTCTTTAAGATCCAATGTAAATTAAAAGAAACACAATGTGCAGAAATACTGAAACAATCTAAGTTATGAAGATATATATTACTGTGAAAAACTAGATTGATAAAGGCACTTACTCTTTTGTGACTCAGTTTCCTCTTCTTTAAAATGGAGAGAATTGTATTACCAGCATTCACCTCACAGGACTGTTGATACCCGTAAAGCACTGTGAATGCTGCCGGCCATGTAATAAGCTCTCCGTAAAGGTTAATTCCATTATTATTACTGTCATTACATGGCCACAGCCATATTTGTGGTTAAACTGAGGATAAAGTACAACACTGTGAGTAATTTTAATTTTACTAGCTCTAAATTAACTCTATTAATATAACATAATAATGAAAAGAAGATGGATTTAGGACCATCCCTTTAGCCAGTTCAATTTATCGTTGAGCCAGAACAGAAGCATAGATAAATAGAAAATTGCCTTTAAAAATTGTTAATTTCTAATGTAAGTGTAAATTGGCACAAACCTTCTAAAGGATGTTAAAAGCCTTAAAACACAAATACCCTATGCACCAGCAATTCCTTAACTGTGAATTTATCTTATGGGAGCAATCAGAGATGTATGAAAATATATATGTGTAAGATGAAGAATCAAACTTATTTATAATACTAAGAAACTGGAAGAACCTTAATGTTCAACAGTAAGCTACTATTTAAGTAAAATATGTACATTCATGTGATGGAATGTTGTGCAGACATTTAAAATTGCGTTGTAGAGAACTGTTTATTGATAGAGACAAATGTTCACAATATATAACCCAGTGAAAATAGCAAGTTTAAAAAAGTTTATCATACAAATCCTATTCATGTATAAGTGTAACATTTGGACTGAAGTATATCAATGCAAATTTTTTTTAAATGAAGCTTGCTATATTCTCAAAACATCTTTGAACCTTACAATCTACCCAGAGCACACATCTTATTTTTGATCCTCTTCTTGTTCAAATGTTAGTCTGGTCCACTGATATTTGTAATGCAATCTGGTTATTAAAGACGTAGGATTTTGCTGTTGAATATTCTGTCAAAATTGAATACTATTGGCTGTCACTGTTCATAGTCCCAAGCTTTCTTTCTCTGAATGAACACTGTCTGCCCCACCTGCACTGACTCCAACCACAGCAGGGAGGAGAGAGAAATCATCTTCTTGTGCCTGGGAGCATCAGTATTAGGGAGGTGACCGAGGTCTGATCTGGTGCCTCTTTATTCCCAGGGAAGCTGCTGCTACAGAATCTCACTGCAGCTGTGTGTGTGGTTTCCTGAGGCCATGTTTAGCTGTACCTACGACCCTCACAGAGCATCCTGTACCCAGAGGGCAGCCGTGTGTCCCTTGGGCCCCCACTCGGAATGCTGTACTCCTCCTACCTCCCTGCTAGTCTCTGTGCTCCCAGTAGACATCGGGGTTGTCTTCTGTGCCCCTGAGAGTCACGGAGATGTGGAGAAGGTATATTCACTTCCTCCCTCTTCCAGGCACACTGCAGGATCTTCACGCCCACTGGCACAAATTATTCCATTGAGCCTTTTGCCTTCTGAAATCACCTGAGGAGCAGGAACCCTCAATCTTAAAGAGAAACATGTCAAACAGCTCCTTGCTCCCTGGGTTGGTGGGAGTGGTGGGGATGGAGTGGGATGGTGGAAGGGCCGTGGAGCAGAAGAAGACAATTTGTCATCCCTGAGGGATCCCAGAGAGTCATCTTCAAAATTCCTTTAGGCCATCTAGTCTTTTTTTAAAAAAATCAACTTTATTAAAGTGTATTTATTTGAGACAATGTCTCACTCTATTGCCCAGGCTACAGTGCAGTGGCATCATCAGAGCTCACTGCAACCTCAAACTTCTGGACTCAAGCGATCCTCCAGCCTCAGCTTCCTAAATAGCTGGGATTACTGGTATGTGCCACCACACCTGGCTAATTTTTTTTTTATTTTGTGTAGAGATGGGGTCTCATTATGTTGCTCAGGCTGGTCACCAACCCTTGGCCTCAAGTGATCCTCTTGCCTCAGCTTCCCAAAATGCTAGGATCATAGCATGCACCACCATGCCTAGTCTAAAGTGTATTCTTGTGAGATAAAATGTACCATTATAAATATATAGTTTGATGAGCATTAACAAGTGCATACACCCATATAATCACAACAATCAAGACGTAGAACATTTTAATCTGTACACAAAGTCTCCTCTTGCCCCTGAGAAGTCGATGCCTGCTCCCCTGTCCTAGGCATCACTGATCTGCTTTCTGTCCCTTGAAATACAGTGCACATTTGCTAGCATTTCCTATATGTAGTATATTATAATACAGCATGTACTTTCTTGTGTCTGGCTAAGCATAATGTCTCTAAGATTCTTTGATGGTGTTGTTGTAGTTTGTTAGTTTTCATTGTTAAATAGCATTCCATCATATGGATATATCATGATTTGCTTATCCATTCACTTGTTGATGGATATTTGGGTTGTTTTTTGAGGGGGGTTATTACAAAGAAAGCTGTTATAAACATCTACTTACAAATATTTATGTGAATGTATGCTGTAATTTCTCTTGGGTAAATACCTAAGATTGGAATGACTGGGTCATATGATAGTGTATATATAATTATATGAAGTTGCCAAACTGTTTTCCAAAGTATATAATTGTTGTACTATTTTTTAACCCCATTGGAAGTGCATAAAAATTCCAGTTCCTCCACATCTTTGGCAACACTTATTTTTGTCAATCTTTGTAATCTTAGTCTAGTGGGTGTATAATGTATCCTATTATGGAATTAATTTGCATTTCCCTGATGACTAATGATGTTTAGTATCTTTTCATGTGATTATTAGCAATTTGTATGTCTTCGGTGGTGAGGTATATGTTCAAAACTGTTGTTCATTTTTTTAAAATAAAGTTTTATTTTAGAATAGTTTTGATTTACAGAAAAGTTGGCAAGATTGTGCAAAGAGTCCCTATAGGCCACACACCCAGTTTCCTCTACTGTTAACATCTTTCCTTGGTATGGTATATTTGTCACAACTAATAAGTCAATATTGACACATTATTATTAATTAAAGTTCATACCACATTCCATTTCCCTTTCTTTTGACCTAATATTATTCTCTGCCCCCCATCCCATTCAGGATACTACATTAAAAATAGTTGCTATATCTCTTTAGGCTCATTTAGATATCAGTTTCTCAGACTTTCTTTGCTTTTGAAAACATTGACAATTTTGAGAAGTACTGGTTAGGCATTTTATAGAATGTCCCTCATTTGGAGTTTGTCTGAAATTTTCACATGACTAGACTGGGGCTGTGGGTTCTGTGGAGGAAGACTACAGAGGTAAAGTGTCATTTTCATCACCTCATATCACGGGTACATGCTATCAACATGCCTTATGTAAGTGCAGACCCAATCCAATCTGGTTCAACTTTGCATAGTGAAATGTTAAGTTGTTTTTCAGCTGCCTTGGACCCCCAGTTTGCAAATTATATAACCTGAACATGTCCAGATGAACCAAGTGTGCTACCACATGGGGAAACTAAGTGCTTGCACCAAGGAATGGGGACCAAATTAAGAAGCGGACCACATGACATGACCCAGGATCCAATCAGATCAAGCTCTGGCATCACCCTATGGTATGATCCAATCAGATCAAGCCTCCCAGCATTACCTCATTGTAAGATCCAATCATATCATTCCTCATTACTCTCTGCCTATAAAACTTGCCTCAGCCCCCAGCTTGGGGAGATGGACTTGAGCATTTCCTCCTGTCTCTTTGCTAATAAACTCGCAATAAAGCTTTTTCTTTTCTCAAAAGCTAGTGTCATGGTATTGGCTCCTACGTGCATCAGGAAGTGTGCCCATTGATTGTTGGGCAACACTTAATCACTGGTGATGTTAACTTGGTTACATGGGTAAGGTTGAGTTTGTCAGGCTTCTCTACTCTAAAGTTACTCTTGTTTTCTCCTTTTGCATACCATACTGTTTGGAAGAAAGTCACTGTACACAGCCCACACTTCAAGGATGGGAGTAATACCTTACCTTCTCAAAATAGAGTATCTCAATATAATAAATTATATTATACATTAAATTATATTTTTAATATGTCTGTATGGTAGCTTTATCTATTTGTCCCATTGATTTATTTATATGATCATTTCTTTATATCATATGGACCATATGCATTCAGTATTTATTTTATACTTGGGGTATAAACTAATAAATTGTTCCAGCTTCAGCCATTTATAAAATCTTTATAAATGAATATTTGTAATGAATATTTTATAAATAAATATTTTGTAGTCTCCATACAAAAGAAAAATTTTGTAAAATGTTGTAATGAGTATTTTGTAAATAAAAGTACATTTAGCTACAATTTTCCATTTTCTCTATGTATGGCCACTGTTGGGACACTCTGTATAGAGAATTGTTTTGGTTACTTGGGGGAGGCTAATCAGGAAATCACAGAAACTTTTTAAAAATTTTCTTTACATTGAATTTCTTCTAATGCTCAGAATATTGTTTTGGTGTGTAGCTTTGCCTCAATGTCCACCAGTCTTAGAAGAGGAAAATGCCCCCAGTGTTTGCTGTTTCTGCTTCAGTGAGCAACAATGTGGGAAGAATCATTGTGAGACAATTGGAGAAATGCTGAATTCAAAAGTGAGTCCACAAAAGACTTAAGCATATAGTGACTTCAATAAAATCTGAAATGAAGAGAGCATGATTACTTTATATGACATTGAAAAAACTTTATGTCAAATATGGATGCTGCTTTTAGGGTAAAAGCAGAAAAGAAGCTCATGTTTGGAGATAGGTATGTAGCTACCCACGGTCCAGAGAAGGAGGAATGTTGATACTAAAATTCTGACAGTTTTCAGTCCCTTCTGATGACTGCAATTTTAGTGGCATTTTCTCAAAATATAGCAGTAAGCCAAAATATCCATTTCCACACCAACTGAATGTCTACTATGTGTAGGCAAGGCATTATGGGGGAAGAAAGATGAAAAAGTAATTCTCTTTTCTTGTAAGCTTATGATTTGGTACAATGATTTCTGGATTTTTGAATTGTATACACATATTAGTGATTCTTTTTGTGTCAACATGTCCAATATATGTTTACTTAATAATTTATAAATTATGCATATGTACTTTATGTTTCACTTTAAACATATATGAAAATAGAAATTTTAACAGGATGAGGTAAGAAAGGTTATAAATAGCAAATACTTGTTCTAGTACTTTCTCTCTCCAATTCATTGGATCATCTAGCTCACTGCCAGGGCTGTTTGCACCCCTTTGAGGGCTACTGCTCTACTGGCCAGAAAGTGTGTGTGTGTGTGTGTGTGTGTGTGTGTGTGTAGTGCTGAAAAAAAAGTTAAAAAGTGGAGAATGGAGATATTACATCTAAATAAAATTAAATTCAGAGGGTTTTTTTTTTTTTTTAAAGAAGGTTGTTTAAGACTCTGAATCTTAGGAAAACCCTGAGACCTTAGTTCTTCCAAGGTCATTTTCACATTTCATGGGCTTTGTATTTCTGCCATCTTATTTTAGGGCAAGTAAAGAACCTCCAAATTCCCAGATGACACTAATGATACTGGCTTAGAGACCTCATTTTGAGAACCCCTGAATATAAATTCTATTTATGCATCCACAAAGAAACTTTGAAACAGGCCTATGGCACAAAATTTAGACAGTAATGCACTAGAGAAGATGTTCTTATTTCCATCTTTGGCTCTTGTAACTCTGGCTATTAGCCAACAACAACAACATCATGAATCAAGGTGTGTCCTAATCCCAGGTAATAAATTCAATATGATGAAAAGCAGAGTGAATTAAAATCAGTTAATTAATAGTATCGATCCACTATAATTGTCTTGTAAGCTCAGCTTTTATGAAAAATGTCAAATGAGATGAAAATAAGTTGATTCCGGACTTACCTTTAAAAAATGACCAAGGCTTTTACTGTACCTTCAGCAAAAAGTCCTCTGTCATCTATATCAACAGTCTCTGTACAATAAAAAGCACTATTTATACTGAACCTCTATTCTAACATAGTCTAGTCATCAAAGAAAATGCAATGTTTTTTCTAGTTTGCTCTTTTACTAAGGCGAGGAAGCCTTTGGTCCAGACATTTTTCAAATTCAGACTTTTTCAGATTGTAGAAAGATAATATAATGCATGAACAGTATATTATATAATCCCCTAAGCAACGTCTGGGGCAGATCCCATAATCAAACTCATTAATATCTCAAAGTGAATATCTGAATATAGATGGTATGCAGAAAGACTATAAATAACCTCATGTCAAACCAGTTAGATTTTTTCCACCAAGTGATTTTGGCACAAAATGTACTTTTTTTAAAAGACAGGGTTTTGCTATGTTGCCCAGCGGGGCTCGAACTCCTGGGCTCAAGCCATCCTCCTGTCTCAGCCTCCTGAGTAGCTGGGACTACAGGCATGTGCCACCCTGCCAGGCTTACCAAATGTATTTTTAAAAAAGAAAATTTCTATTTCTAGAGACTTGGGAATTTTGAAATTGCAAGTAAGAGGTTGTCAAACTGAGTTATGCTTGAAATAATTTTCAACAAAAAAGTTAAAACTAGAAGGAGATTTGGGTCATCTATCAATTAATCAAAATAGTTCATCAGTCAAAACATCCTTATGTCCACGCAAGATAGTGATTTGAGGTAGGTCCTTCACTAACATATGTAGGGGGTGGAGTGAGAATCCAAATCCCCATTCCACATGCTAACAAACTGTTTAATAAATCTGTTCTATCTGCCTATCTTTTTAAGGATATTTTCATAATGAAAATTTTAAAAGACAATTGCATCCTATTATTTTTACATATGGACTGAGTGTCCTGGTTGGGTGAATAATAAAATAATTCATAAATTATTATTTACTTGATCTATATAGTTTATTTTTTAAAATATAAAAATACAAATTACGTTTTTTTTATAAGCAAGTTTACACATGATTGACAGCAATGAGCTAATGGGTTAAAATTTTGATTATAAATAAAAATGTAAAATAAAAAAATTGAAATGTAAGAAAGTTAATATAAAAGATTGGCAAATAAAAATTTTTATATGTTTTCCAAAAAACATATTTTTTGTCTAATGTGTTGAAACATAGCTATTAAAATTGAAAGGCAGAATATGAATTATATGATTAAAAATAAATTTGAAATAAAAATGTATACAAAACTAAATTTTATTATTTAACTTTAAAAATGTAATTATCTTTTATTAAACACACTTGTAATGAAACAATCACAATTCTAACATTTGATGTCTATCTAGTTGCCAATGCAAAGAATCAGTGTCTTGATTCTTACATGTTATGTCTAGACCTACATATGTACATTAATGCATATATACACATTTAGGAGTAATTAGAACTTTTTAACATTCCAAAGTGTTCCTTAGCCACTATGTGCATATGCTGTGAAAACCTCAATAATTTGTGAGCCTTCCTGGCCCATGAATTAGATAGAACACAAAGGGAAGCAGGAAGGTGCACTTTTAGCCCTACTGGCAAAGGATGATTCTTTGTGTAAGAATCTATAGCATTTTTGTTATGTGGGAGAAAAGATTTGATGAATTAATTAATTTGCATTAATTAATTTCTCTGCAGAGAAATATTTGCCTGGGGCTTAAATGGTGCTCCCAGGGAAAGAAGTTTGGGTGACTGGTAGTCCAGTGACAACACTGAGTATAATGAGATCCTGTATGTCAGATGCACACGTGTCCTATAAAAACTATGTAGTGTTTATGGTATGCAGAGCTCTCTAAAGCAAAAGTCTAATGGTGGTAAAATGAAGGAATTAAGATATATAAGCCAACCCAAACAAGTAATTGCCCATTCTGTTTTTTAAACCCTCCAATCATGGAGCATCTCAGCCAACTCTTCCAATGTTTAAACAAGTTTTTCCTCTGGATGCTCTATATCAGTGGTCAGTAAACCATAGCCCACAGGCTTTTTGTAAATAAAGTTTTATTAGAACACAGCCACTCATTCATTTGTGCATTGTTTACGCCTGCTTTCAGGCTAAAATTGCAGAGTTGAGTAGTTGCAAAGGCTGAAATATACATAACCATAATATTTGTACCCCCATAATATGCTGAAATAAAAAAAAATTAAAAAAAAAAAGGCTGAAATATTTACTCTCTGGTCCTTTTCAGACAAAGTTTGCAACCACTGCTCTAACCGAAATCTTACACAACAATTGAAGGTCAATTCCTTCCGTTATAGCCTCAGGGGAGACAGAAAACAACCAGTCAGTACCATCTCTATAAGTAGCCTTCATATGAGAAATCTTAAATACTCACTCTTAAAATTAAGTAACACTGATTGTCTAATCCCCTTGATTTAAACTTCTCTCTCCTATCTGGAACCAAAGTTTACAATTCCCCCACATGCTTAATTGCTAAACAGGTTCACAGGTTAGGAATACATATGCAGAAGCCTAAAATGTTGATCACATATTATTCAGAAATTTAGGAACAATACTAATTTTCTCCCTAACCAGAGGCCCTTAAAGTGAGACATACCTAGAAACCCCATGGGGCTCAAATCATTTCCACTTCTCTGCTTCCCTAAATTCTGAATGTTGTGTTGATTTTCAGAAATGCTTTGGGCAATCCGTGTGGCAAGGATAGCAAGTGCTTTCAAAATAAAATGCAAACTGAAGTGCAACTACTGCAAAACTATGAGGTGATCAGAAAATGTTCTGTTCTTCCTGCTTGACCAGGGCAAGCTCTAATTTATTTCCTTTATTTTCTTCTATGTACATACTTATTAACAAAAATGCAGAGACTACTGAGAATGGCTATGAGAGCTATAAGGAAAGGGCTAAGCCTCCAAATAGCTATTCTAAGTCAAGGACAATGTGACTACCAGAGAATTCTGTTGCCCAAGTCTAGCGGAAGCTATATTTGTCTTTGTGGACAGTGGTTTGGTCTAGTGCTGCGGTCCCCAACCCTCTAGGCCACAGACTGGTACCAGTCCTTGGCCTCTTAGGAACTGGGACAGACAGCAGCAGACAAGCGAACGAAGTTTCCTCTGTATGTACAGCTGCTCCCCATCCCTCTCACCACCACCTGAGCTCCGCCTCCTCTCAGATCAGAGGCAGCATTAGATTCTCATAGGAGCGGGAACCCTACTGTAAACTGCACACGTGAGGGATCTAGGGTGCATGCTCCTTATGAGAATCTTTTTTATTATTTATTTTTTTATTTCCGCATATTACGGGATACCAATATTTAGATTAAATATATTGCCTTTGTCCCACCTGAGTCAGAGCTTCAAGCATGTCCATCCCCCAGACAGTGTGCACCGTACCCATTAGGTATGAATATGCCCATCCCCTCCCCCCCACCTGCCAGACACCAGATGAATGTTACCATTAAATGTACACATAAGTGTTGATCAGTTAATACCAATTTGATAATGAGTACATGTGGTGCTTGTTTTTCCATTCTTGTTATACTTCACTTAGTAGAATGGGCTCCAGCTCTATCCAGGATAATACAAGAGGTGCTAGATCACCATTGTTTTTGTGGCTGAGTAGAACTCCATGGTATACATACACCACATTTCATTAATCCACTCATGTATTGATGGGCACTTGGGTTGTTTCCACATCTTTGCAACTGTGAATTGTGCTGCTATACATATTCTAGTGCAGATGTCTTTTTTATAGAATGTCTTTTGTTCCTTTGGGTAGATGCCCAGTAATGGGATTGCTGGATCAAATGGTAGTTCTACTTGTAGCTCTTGGAGGTATCTCCATATTGCTTTCCACAGAGGTTGTACTAGTAATGCCTGATGATCTAATGTGGAGCTGAGGTGGTGATGCTAGCACTGGGGATGGAGACTTCAACCTGTCTCATGGAGGGACACAATTTAAGCCATAATGGGTGGTGGGGTTGGGGAAGGCAGTGGACCCTGAGGGCCCTGACTCTTCAGGCACCCCAGCTACTTGCCCCTCCCTGCAGTATTGCCTTTGGGCTGTGTGCCTTTAACCTTCAGCCAGCACAACCCCCTGTGGGATCTTGCTCATGATGTAGATTTCTGGGGAGGTAGAGGGGGCACAAGAGCTGCAACCTCAGAATCTGCCTTTTTTTAGCCAATCTGAGAATCACAGCCCTCAGATAAAACAAAAACAAAAAAATAGGGGGGTTGGTCTATTATCAGCCATTTTTGCTATTTGGCGAGAAAATTTCGGATGCTTTTGGAGTTCAGATAAAGATAGGGCAAAGGAAAAAGAGAAGACGTGGGCAACTTGATGTGGGCTAAAGAGAAAAAGGGATTAGAAGAAGGACACTGGGAACCATAGAGGGGAAAAAGCTTCTCACTACTCTATTTTGCCAACACTTAGCCCTGGACACCAGCCTTTATATGGGGAAGCCAAGAGAAATATTTTTCAACTGGGTAATTCCAAATTGGACTGCAGTGTTGCCTTCCGCCCCACGCCAATTAGCAAGTTGGGGCTGAGGGCCCAGCAGGCCAGGACCTGGGTTCTTCATCCCTCTGAGACTCCGGAGCACAAGCTGAGGACCCCTCAGTCAGAACACCGTTATTGGAGTGGATTCTCTTTCTTGCTGACGTGGAGATACTAAAATAGTTAAGAAGCAGTAATAGGGCCTCTCCTGCCCTGCCCTGGGATATGCAGTGTGAACAATAGACTCGTGGGGCACCTAACCAGCCAGTGAGCCCTGTCTGGGCACCACTTCAGAGGAGGGAAGGCTGCTCCTATCTTCTCTGTACACTCTGGGCACCAGAATTTTTATTGCCAACAAGAGTTGGTGGTGGGCAACAGTGGGGGAGAGTGGTCTACCCAGCCTAGATACCTCTCCTTTGTAATAGCTGAAGACACTCTTTTCTCTGGAACTCAATGAAAACAATGGAAAAGAAAACTGAGAGTAATTGAACCAACACAATGAAATGAGTTAACCACAATTCACTATGTGCTCAACAAGCTATGAACAATGCAGAGTTATGCCCTTGATGTATTTCCCGTGTATCCTGCTAGAAAGACCCTGGCCTTCCAAATATCTGAAGGAGAAGCCAGGTCCCTCTTCTTCAGCTTACTGCTTAAGAATTTAGCTTCTTGGAAAATGGTATCTGTTTGGTAGAGAAGAAATATAGAGGAATGGATTCAAGAAATGAGTCATTGGTCTTGAGCAAAGTGGAGAAGAGAGGCTGTCCCAGGAGGAGGTGATGAAGGGACAATCAATTCTGCATTCCCAGGAGGAAGAATAATACTAAATTTCCAAGTAAATGGACAAAGATGCCCCTCTGAGGAAATGGGACAAGGAAGGGAATTCTACTGCCACTCACAGGAAGGGTTGGGCTGGGGGTACAGATGTCAGTGCCCATCAGGGAAGGAGACTTCCGAGGGGAGGGCGGGGAGAGGAGTATATAATCAGTCTTATGTTTCTGTGTTTGAGGCCTAGAACACTGGGATGTGGTTCTGTTTCCCATGGTTGATAAATTGATATAGAATATTGTCACATAAAATAAGAGTTGAACTTGAACAAGTGGAGTTATGAAACTTTGGACTGCTTTTGCCTCCAAGCTGGCCCATGGCAGTGGGATTTCTTCAACTGGAGTGTATGATTTAATAATAGCACATGTCAGTGTAGCATCGACTCTGGCTCTAAGACACCCTGGGTTTGAATCCTAGCTCTGCCATTGACTAGCTGCATGACTTTGGTCCAATTTAATTATCTTATCTGTTCCTTAGTCACAAAGGACTTATCTATAAAATGGGGATAAAAATAGCACCTACTTTAAAGTGGTATAAAATTGAATTCATCTGTATAAAACAAAATAATGCCTAGAACATAACAAAGACTCAAGAAGTATTTGTTATAAGAAAAAGTAATTAGCCAAAATTGCCTTGAAGGTCTGACTTGATTGTGGTTTTGGTTTAAGGCCTGATTCTGCATCGTCTCTGATCCTTCTCTAAATTCTGTACTTGTCCATGTTTTCCAATGTTCCACCAGGATTCATACTGAAGAAGTCAGTCAGGACTTTATAAGAAGGAGGAATCAAATTTCAGAGAATGTGTTGGCATTTGTTCACAGTTCATATTTCTGAAGTCTTTTTTGGTTATTTTCAAATGCGTTCGCCTATATCTAGCTATTTCCGTTTCTATGTGCTACTGTATAGATTTGGGCAATTATGTGTCTTCAGGAGGGGCATCTCTTCTGAGCTTCTTAAAAGTGCTCTATGAAAAATAGTATGGAGATTCCTCAAAGAACTAAAGGTAAACCTACCATTTGATCCAGCAATCCCACTACTGGCTATTTACCCAAAGGAAGAAAAGTCATTTTATCAAAAAGACACCTGCACTACTAGAATGTTTATTGCATCAGAATTCACAATTACAAAGATGTGGAATCAACCCAAGTGCCCAACAATTCATGAGCGGATTAATAAAATGTGGTATATGTGTACATGGAGTACTACTCAGCCATAAAAAATGAATTAATATCTTTTGGAACAGTCTGGATAGAATTGGAGACCATTCTCCTAAATGAAATATCTGAAGAATAGGAAAACAAACACCACATGTACTCATTATTAAATTGGAACTTCCTGATCAGCGCTCATGTCTACAGATGGAAGTAAAACTCAGCAGAAATTGTTCAGGTAGGAGGGGGAGGAAGGGATGGGTGAAATCATACCTACCAGATACAGTGTACACTATCTGGGTGATGGGCACACTGATAACTTTGACTTGAGCAGTACAAAAGCAATTCAGGTAACCAAAACATTCGTACCCCTATGATATTCTGAAATAAAAAAAAATTAAATAATAAAACACAAATGAAAGCATAAAAATATCTGCTTGCAGCTTTCCTAGGAATGCCTTTTCCCACTTACCCTGCTATGGTGGGATGGGTTTGCAGACTCTCCTGGCTTTTCTTGGGAAGAGAAAAACTTCCAGATGAATTTAACCCAGTAGTCCCCCACTACTTATAAATAATTTGCTATATGCGTACTTCTTATATTGGACTCATTATTGCCAGTATCATCTTTTCTTCTTTCCTTTCCACTTTATCCCAGGGCCCTAACCATCGCTTGGCTTTTTCAGTGTAATAAAAATATCCCAGACAGCCCCGTCCAAAACTGTCATTGCTTAAAGAGTTCATGTTCACTTGTCTGTGCTTCATATTCAGTGTGATTTGATGGGTGCATATTGCTGTATCTTCTCCCCAAACATCATCTGTTTTAGCTTCTCCCAAAGTCTGAAATTTCCATGATTAAACACTCTCCTCTGATTAAGGCATCTTCTCCCAAAACTCCTGTGCAAATACGTCCCCTAGGAAAGCTACCACCTTTCACTGGCAATATCCCCATGGTTTGTTAGATTCTCACTTGCTATAAGGTGGCAGCAGGGTACCAAGGGCACCAAATTCATCTGTGAAGGAGGGAGCGGTGTGGTTTGATAAGAAAAAAATCCTTCTGTCCAGCAGGCTCTGTTGGTCCAAGGGATGGATGCAGAGGGGCTGGCCATGCGCAGTGCTACAGTGCTGGGATCATGGCAGTACTGGCCAACAGATGGGGAAAGGGTGGATGGTCCCACAAGGTGAAGAGAGAAACACCAAAGATAAACTCAACTTGTTGGCAAAGGACCCCCAATGAGATACATTATTTGGTTTGGTTTTAATTTCTAAAAGTCATGCTTTATGGTTTAGGGATTTTCTATTTTTTACAACTTGGAAGAACATGTTTTCATTAAGGAGCACTATGCCAAAGATAACGTTACTCAGGATGTTAAAGTTGATGTGCAGACATTGCCTTGGAAAGGATGTATTTTCGTCCCTCTGCTTGCTTTTAGAATCCCTGAGACAGGCTCGCCCCCAGGGCTCAAGGGTTTTCTTTTTTTGCGCAGTTTAATTCTTTTCTCCTTCTTATTCTGCTCTCCCTGGCCTTGGGGCTCTTCTCCCTTCAGCACAGAAAACCGCTAGGTGGTTGGCTCTCTGTATCCTTCCTTATAGAACGTCGTTTAACCCGAAGTTTTTTATTATCATGCATTTCAAGCTCTTTTATGAGAATGAAGCCAATGACAAAAGAACTAGTTTATAGGGCTAAGGTGAAATACACACAGGACACAGAATAATTAAACACATGTGATACAATTCCTTTTTAAATCTTGTATAAAGTTTTGCAGATCTCTGCTTTAGGGTAATTTGAAAATTTTTCCCCTTCTTATTTTCTTTTTAAGAGAAGACAGCAAAGCACTGTAAGAAAACTGTGAGCTATGGACCCAGACACACATGAATTTGAAACCAACTCCATTTCATGCCTGAAGTGTGGCTGGAGAAGTTGCACAAGTTCTTTGTGAGCTGCACCCATTCAACATGTATAGACATCACTATATTGCAGAGTTGTTGTACGGATGAGGAATAATTCTTAAATCCTAAGACTGCTTTGAGGACTAAAACCATTCATGTATAATCAAGTAAGTAGCAAAGTGCCTGGTACTTAGCAAAAGCTCTATAAATGCCATGCACTCTTATTATTATTATTATTATTATTATTATTTGGTTGTGGAGACAGGGTCTTCCTCCATCACCTGGGCTAGAGAGCAGTCATGATCACAACTCACTGCAACCTCAAACTCCCAAGCTCAAGCAATCCTCCCACTTGAGCTTCCCAAAGCTCTGGGATTACAAGCGTGAGCCACCATGCCTGGCCTAATAGTATTAATAATTTCTTATTATTAATAATATTATTAATAAAAAGGATAAACTATAAGGAGTAAAACTAGAAATGGAAAAAAAATTAAGCCCAACAGGGAACAGAGAAGAAATATCAAGCAGGGAGGAGTAGAGCTGTATTCTTTTTCACTGTGAGTTAAGGTCTTAACTTCCACCCAGCAGTGGAAGAAAGATGAGGCTGTCTGTGACAGGGAAAAAGGAATTTGGGGGTAAATGGCAGAGGAGGAGGCGGTTGTATCCAGGCTTCCAGGCAGCCACAGTGTAGCAGTGTTTGGTAATAGCTTGAAATGGGAGATGCAATTATCATAAAAGCATATAAACAAGGAAGTAGAGGAGTATTTGTTGTTTTAAAGTCATTTATCAATAACGTTTATATTTTTGTCTGATTACAAAAGTAGTACATGTTCATATTGAAAAACTGGAATATACAGAAAGACACAAAGACTAAAATGAAAATAATCTATAATACTGAGAGGATCATTCATCATTTAGGGTAAGTCCTTTAGTCTTATCTATATATATTTACATTTCTTCTACAAATTCAAGCTTATTTTATAAAAGTAGCATACTTACCTTTTCACTTAATTATATTATGTGAACATTGTCTCATATCATTAAATATTTTTCCAACATATTTTTTTAAAAGTATTATTAAAAATTTTAAACATATAAAAATAGAGAGAGACTAGAATAGTGAACCTTGCTTACCTATCACTCAAATCCAACAATTATCAATTAATGGCCAATGTTCTTTCATCCATACACTCTATACGTCTCTCCACCCAATTCCTTGAATTATCTTGAAGCAAACCCCAGATACCAAGGAATTTTATATATAAATATTCAGTGTGTGTGTGTGTGTATATATACATATATATATATATTGCCATAAGACATGAGATTCTTCCTAGGATATAATTATAATAACATTATTCATTGAAAATTAATAAAAATATAAATTAACTATTTACTTTTTCCAGGTTGTCAGATCATTACTTAACTGTTTGAACCAGGATCAGATTTTGGTGTGTGATAGAGTAGGCAAAAACTCTTGAGTTTAAATTGGCAGCATTAGTATGAACTCACAATATATTTTATCTAGAAAGCAAAGAAAGTGTGCAAGAATGCTAAGATCATGTCCAAAGGATTCATGATCTTTAATAGACTCCTTTGGCCAAAGATGTGTCATCTGAACACCAAAAAGAAAAACGTCAATGGATTGAAATATATCAAATATGTGTAAATACGTGAGTTCACAATGATACTTTCCTCTCCTCACTTCAAAGTACTCATGGGTCACTTTGAAATAACAAAACTATTATTTCGATAACCAGCAATTAAAAAGAAAAGCATCAAGTGTTCATCTTGGTATTCCTTTAAAAATTGTATCTTAAGATAGTTAATGAGGGGAAGTTTCTCTTTATATAATATTCCAGGTCATAAAAACAGAAAAATGGTATGATTAGAACATCATCATTTTGTAGCCCTTATGATTTGAAGACTTTAACATTACCAAAGAACAAATAAACAAAAACAAACACACAAAAAACACCAAACTATGCAATATCTTTTTGTTTGTAATTACTCATCTCCTCTCCAACCTCACCATGCTTTTCTGGCATGTCCTGTGATTTTGAACTTGGCCATGAGACCACCTTAGTTAGAATAATGGAATGTGAGCAAACCTGACTTTATACCACTTCCAAAGAAAAGCTTTCAGTGCATCTGCATGGTTGGCTCTGCTCTCCTTGGGCTCTGTCCTCAGTCATGAAAGTACAAGTCCCACGAAGGGGTTGCTACCCCACTCTGAGTCCCAGAATGAGAAAGAATGCAGAGAAGACGTGAACACAGCCCCCAGCCCGGAGTAGAGCTGGAACTGAGCTGCAAACGCCGTCAGCAAGAAATTATATTAGTCATGGCAGGCCACTGAGATTGAGGAGTTCATTAATAAAGTAGTCTTGCCAAAAATATCAAACCTGATCTTAGTAAGTCTCCAAAACCAATTACAGAAAATACAAGGGACAGAGGAACATGTTAAATGACATCACGGGGATTCATTTAGCAAAACCCAGACTATGAGAAAATATAAGGCAAACAATCCAGTTGCTTTTTACAAAAAAAATAAATTACAAAAATAAAAAAAGATGGAGAAGGAAACTACAGATGAAGAGACTTAGGAGACATTCAACCAATCACATGGTATATTACAATGTTAATTTATTCAAACTCCTTTGATGGATGCTTAGGTTAATTCTAACTTTTTATTTTAACAAGTAATACTATGACAAATATTGTTATACACATACATCTTTGTACACATTTGTGTTTTTTCCCTAGGAGGAATTCATAGAAATTAAATTCCTTGGTCTAAAGTATGTACACTTTTAAAGCTTGGTACAATATTGTTTTTTATGTATTTTTTATTTGACAAATATTTATTTATTATTGAGTTTCTACCATGTGACTGGCACTCTGTTAGGTCCTATGGTATAAACAAAAAAGTGTGACAGTTTCTCTCCCTGGCAATCCAAGTAGAGGTATAAAAAGAGGATCCCAAATGTCGTCAAATTAACAGGATGGATCATAAGTACTACTATAGCTCAGAGAAAGGAGAGAGTTCTGTGGGTTTGGGTGGTCCAGGAAGGCTTCATGAAGGAAGTAGAATCTGAGTCCACACTTAGAGAAAGGAAAGATTCACAGATTTGTAGAAGAGGATTTAGACCAATCCAGGTTGTAGAACATACATAGGCCAAATTGGAGCCACAATGGGGTTTGATTGGAACAGCTGAGTTTAAAAAGTTATACTTTTAAAATTTTTTATTAGTTGTTAATATTTCAAAATCAAGAGATTTAATATTTTAAAAATCTGTATTTCAGATTTAATCTTAATAAAAGCAAGACCTGGCAAGACCGGGTGGACAGTTTTTCATATGACCAGTTGACTAAAATTGAAAATTATCACCGCCATTTAAACAGGACTTGCTCTCTCCAGTGTGCTGTGGTCCCCACTTGGCCCATCTCACTCACTTATTTGCCTGGTCTCTGTGAACTTGGGGTGTGGTAGATAGCAGGAGTGAAGTTATTGTGGTAGATGAGGAAGATCATACCCCTATGATCTGTAGGTAGACCAAACTGGTCACCGTGGAGTGATCACACCTGGAAGTAGTATGAGATGATATTGAAAAGGTAAGCTAGGCTCAGATCATGAAAAGTCATCCATGTCAGACTCAGAATTGCCCTGAAAGCCTTGCAAGAGAGCCCTGCCCAGGCCCTGTATTTCAGAAAGCTCTGTGTTCTGACCCTCTTGCAGCTATACCCCTCTACACAGGGTGAGTAATCCATAGGGCTAAGAGACCATGTCTACCTTTTTCCAGTACCTTCCTCCCTCCTAGACCATACCCAACTCAGGACCCTGGAATTTGCTGCCTCAGTGCCCTGAACCCACTTCCAGAGCCATAACAGGTCTCTTCCCCTAATCCATCTTCTTAAGTATGGAACATACCACCAGTGTGCATATCCCAAAATCCAAGAGTGGCCAAGAGGTAACTGTTTGCAGGTGGAGGCTGGAGGTTTATGGAAAGCATTTGATTATAGGCTGGGTGTTCACACACACATACCTACTTGGACCCTTGTGGAGGGATGGAATTGAGGATGAGAAGAGGGATAAGCCAAAGATTTTAATTGTACTTTTATTTCAGTACTACAAATGTTAGGGGTTGGCCTGAGTGGTCTAAAGAGTTTCCAAGACATTCAACTGATGAATGTCTGTGAGAGCAGAACAAATGGAATCAGAACCCTCAGTACTGGTTTTACTAGATGAGAATAGACTTGTTTCAATAAGTGGAATAACTAGGTCTTCAGGAGGGATTTATACCATATTCTGTCCTGTACTCTCAAGTCACAGAGATGAGCTTTCATAAGGCCTGCATGTGAGCAAATCAAGGATTATGAATCCACATCTCACTTTCAGGTCATCTGAGGAGAAGTAATCTAAAAAATTCTCTAGTGTTTCCAGGTGTCTGTAGATGTTGGCTGGCATAAAAATTGACAGAGTGTTATTGCTTTTGATTTCAGCTTAAAGAATCACTTCCTCCAGCAAAGGGAAGGTTTTCAGGTTGTTTGTCTCCAATCTTTCGTTCCAGAATGTCTATTTGGCCAAAACGTATCATAGTTTTAAAATAGTATCTATAAGGACTGACTAGAGGGACTTAATGAAAATGTTTACATTATTTTTGTGGCCAAAATTTTTTTCAGGTAAGCCAATGCACAGTGACATCCTTCATGCTAAATGGTTCTGTGAGTGGATTTCTTCTGCCAAATAAAAAGGGTGATGGGTAGGTGGGGGTTCGGAACACTATTCAAAGTCAATAAAGCTTGTATGGAAAATTAAATAAATAAATAAAAATAAACAGTTTCTAAGACAGTATTCAGTAGGCAAGGGGAACCAGGGAAGAGTTTTTGAGCATGGAAGTACTATGATAAGAGCAAAGTTTAGGAAGGTTTCTTTAGCAGCCCTATAGAGGATGGATTGATCAGGCTGGGAAGAGAGGCAGGTAGCTCAGCTCAAAGGCTCTTGCAATAATATAAATAAAAAGTGATGAGTCTGTTGGGATGGGGATGGAAGCAGAAATGCAGGAAAATTCAAACACTGTAAAACTGCATGGTGATATAATCTCCGCTTCTGAAAAAATTGCAATATTGCCCAAATATTCCAGGTCCTCTTCTACCTGATGGTTCTATTGGCAAATCTCAGAAAATCAGGGTTATGAAATGATGATGGTAACTATATTCAAGAATCAGTTTAAAAAGTTTAGATTTTGTACCTGCATATGACTTTAAAGGAGGACATTTGGGGCAGAAGTGAAGTGTTCAGTTAGCAGAGGACACAGTGAGATGGCTACAATAGAGAGTACTTTAATAGCGAGATGTACCAGAAGTTAGTAGGAGAAAGCTAACGGTGAAATTATGGTGATGGAGCAAAGGAAATTTTCAGCAAGGGAGATAGAAGGCAGATGGGAGTACTGTGAAATTAAAGAGGGAGGCAGGGTAGTTATTCATAGCTATTCTTCTGTTATAACTCTGAAATATGTGTGCTTAAAGAATGAATAGAAAGTAATTGATTTGAAATAGAAAAGCATTAAAGCTCGGAAATATGGAAACGTGAGAAGTGACCCTGAATTAAATGTGTTTGAAATGATTTTTAGGGCTTTCTTTGGTCCATGTAAGTCACCTTAACAAAATATTTTAATGAAACATTTTGAAAAAATAGTCACTGGACTTTTTGGAAGAAAAAAGCCCTACCATTCAAAGCAAACTACATGACTAAAAATTATGAAAATTGTTGAAGGGCCCTAAAAGGCAGCTTTTGCTCAACATGAGTGCTGGGTTTTGCTCCACAGAAGGTGTTCGTGTTGTCAACACTTACCTTTCCCAAGTCTGATTTTCTAGATGCAGATCCTGAGATGGGTGATGTAACCAAAGGCAATTCTTTAGAGAAGAGGACAGCTAGACATGGTTATTAGCCAGCACTGCAGTTGCTGGGAATCGGGAGCACCAGCTGGGAGGATGCAACTGGGCAGGGCATTGAGAGTATCCACTCTACCACCTGATCACCTTCAATCTGGAGGTGCAGCCTACAATGACAAAACAATGTGCTTTCATCACAAGCAAAATCAAAAGACTGTGAGGCAGCTTGATACAGAGAAAAGAATCCCCTTGATGGAGATACCTGGGAAAAGGTCTCTTTTCCACCAAAGCCATAATTTGGGACAAGTCACTCAGCTCTCAAAGCTTCTTTCCTAATTCATAAAACAAGAAAAATAAAAATGCCTATATTGAGAGTCATAGTTGAAAATCAATATGTATACATAGACAATATATTGATATATGATATACAAGTGTAAGAAATGAAAATATATTCATTTCTTTATATTAATAGAAAAAGGTCTGGAGCTCTATCCACTAAGGTTAACTGTAAGTTATCCCTGAGTGAGGGATATTGTGGATAGTTATAGAGGGAAGTACAATAGTGTGGTCAACAGTGTAGACTTTGGAGCAGGATTATTTTTAGACTCTGGGGAAGTTGTTTAACCTCTCTGGGCCTCAGTTTCCTTTTCTGTAAAATGGGAGTAGCAAAAAACCTACCTGGTAAGGTTGCGTTGAGAATTAAATGAGCTGATGTATGAAGTCATTTTTGATAGTGCCTAGCACATAGTAAGGGCAATGTGTTAGATATGCATACTCTTTTATTTTGTTTATTCCTGCTACTTTTTTTCAACAGTGATTGCATATTGATTTTACAAGAAGAAAAATGCATAAAGCCTAAGAAAAGTTCTTTTTAACATGTGAACTGTTAATAACTGGTAGACATTTTAATTAACTTTTACTTTAAATAGAAATAAAATAATTAAAACTGTTAAGGCAGTACATCAAACAGAGAACAATAGCCACAAGCTTTCTACTGTTCCATTCAGAAACATAGAGGTTGTTAGGATTGAGGTTCATACATTTGCATGAGTTTTTGCTGCTATTATTTTACTGTCTCCCTTTGCACTGCAGTGGGAACCTAAAGTCCTGCCTTGCTTTCTGCCTTGTTCACAGCCAACTCCGTGTAAATGCAACATCAGTATTTCAACTTTCAGTGGTGAGGGTAATCTTGCATAGTTGTCTAGGCTGTGCAGCACTTTTTTTTTTAAGAGTATAAAAAGATGTCTCTACTACAAAAATTAGCTAGGCATGGTGACACATGCCTGTAGCCCAAGCAACCAGGGAGGCTGAGGCAGAAGGATCACCTGAGCCCAGGAGTTTGAGGCTGCTGTGAGCTATGATGACTCCACTGCACTCTAGCTGGGGCTACAGAGCAAGACTCTGTCTCAAAAAAAAAAAAAAAAAGGTATAAAAAGGGTAATAACTGCTGCAGCACTCATTATAGACAAATGAATGCAAAATGGTTGCATCATTAGCAGCTCCTGCCAGACTCTAAGACCTGTAGACAATCAACTTCTCCTGAGACCAGACACCTCCGCCACAGCCTTGTGCATTCATGGCCACTTGTGGACTCACACATTCTCCATATACCAGGTGTCTCTTGTCTAAGGTGTGGTTTCAGGATAGGCAATTGCTGTTTTATTAAGAATATTCAGCTGGCCGAACAAAGCCAAAACTGAAGAAATTTATTATTTGAATTGTTCAGTTCCCTGGGAAGTTTCCTTTTACTGCTCAGGAGGAATGAGGAAATGACAATGCACCACACACACACACACACACACACACACACACAGACAATGCTTTAGGTCAAATTATCATCAAGGAGCCAGTAGGATAGCTCTTAAAATGGGCTGCTGCAATCATGCTTTCAATCCAGCCACTACACTTGGCAGGTAATTGCCAGCCAGGGGCAAGCCACAAATACCATTAAATATAGACATTATCGTTCCTGACGCCCACAAGCACCATCATAATAATGAACTACCAATATACTCAGATTCCCTGATCACATGGACTATACATTTCGCAAGAACTTTTCAAGTCCAGCTTAATAGAGGAATTCTCCAGGCTGTAAGATTTCTTTGGAGACTAGATGAATTCAGAAGGATAAAGTTAATTGAGGTAAAACAAAAATGGCGATGGATTCATTCTAAATTTAGGTAGCAGAAAGGTTTTTCTTTTTCGGTTCAGCTCTTTCCTTCCAAGATTTCTTTCTGTCTTTTTCCAGTGAGTCTATTAGGAAGGCTCTCTAGACCTAATTGGCAAATGGAAATAAATAAATCATGGGCACCCACAGAAGCATTTTGAAGGAATTTACAGCTGGAATCATGTACATATTGATCAAAACAGACATCCTGCCACAGTCGAGGAGATTCCTGGCAGACGGATCTCAGAAAACTGAACAAAATTATAATACCATAAACCATAGAATCACTAAACATTTCAGCACATATCACAAATAAAACATTATGATTTTTATAAGAGGAAATTATTCATGATAGATCTACCAGACTGCTTAGAGATGGTAAGCAAGAGAATATGAGATTCCAGGAAACTCACTTTATTTGCATGTTTGAAAAACCCTCAACAAGGTTTTATTTCAAAGATAATTTAAAACATCGTCAGGCTGAGTTGGGGCAGGGACCCCCTGGGAGGAATGTTTCTTTAAAAGATAATGATTTTGAGACAAGTCAAAGTTTAGGGATAAATGAGTTCTTTTCTGAATGAAGAAGCATAAATAGCAAAGTCTCCTCCCAAAAATGTCACTTAACATATTTTATAAATGATCGGGAAGAGGGAATACAAAAGAAAGAATACCCTTGTGGTTGCATGTAGTTTCTAGGTAGTTTAATGGTATATTGAAGGAAACAATTGAGTCTGTATGGGATACAATATGACATTTGAGCTTCAGAGTGGATAATTCAGAGAAAATACCTTTAAGAAAAAAATTGCTTTCAAAATTGTAGCATCTGACATGATTTGTCCAAGTAATAAATATTCAATGTCCTTTATGCGAAAACTACATGTATGCAAATTCTGGAGAGGGATAATGTTGCATGTTAAAGTGTCCTGAAGATGTGGAGCCAATGTGTTGCTAAAATCAAAAGCGAAAATCAGCTCTGGTTACCATTAGAATGAGAACTAGAAACAAAATGGAAAATCATGTTGTGTGTGTTATCATGAAAACCGTTTCACTTTTGGACATGAAGAAATGCAGTGAAGCAATTGAGTAGGGACAATGTCCCGGGAGTACAGGGGCCTGATTCATACCTAAGAGGAGACATGTATCTTCAACACCGGGCTAAGAGGAAATCAATACTCATTCAGGGAAATTTCAAGGGCGTACTGACAGGGTCTATATGACCTTAGTCTTGATCCTTCCCTTCTTGTGCAAACTCTTTAATAATATATATATTTAACATTCCCAATGTTGATTTTCTTACCTCCATTTCACTCTTCAATCATTTAATCAAGTATCTGCACTCATTGCTCCACTGAAATAATTTTCTAAGGGAATTAACAATGTCCTAACTCCAAATCCCATAGAGAATTTTTTCTTCTCGTTTGCTTGATCTTTTTCAGTTGGTGGTTCCCTTCTTGAAGTTCTCTCCCCACAGAGCTCCTGTGACGCCACCTTCCCTGATTTTCTTCCTGCCTTGGATTATTTCTTATCATTCCACTGGCTCCTCTCCCTCTCTTTGCCCCATCAATTGGGCTATCCTTGCTCTTCTCACCCTATATGCCCACTCAGGACCTTCACCATGCCCAATACTTCAATTCCCACCTGTCCTCTGGTTGTGCCCATAATCCTCCTCTCTTTCCTCCACTTTATCCCTCACCTGAGCTCTAAATCCATATTTTTAATGATCAATTCACGCTGATTTCTCCCTTCTATCTTCCAGCAATCCCGCTACTGGTTATTTACCCAAAGGAAAAAAAGACATTCTATAAAAAGACAACTGCACTCAAATGTTTATAGCAGCACAATTCACAATTGCAAACATGTGGAAAAAACCCAAGTGCCCATCAATATATGAGTGGAATAATAAAATGTGGTATATATGTATACCATGGAGTACTACTCAGCCACAAAAAAAACAATGGTGAACCTCTTATATTATCCTGGATGGAGCTGGAGCCCATTCTTCAAGGTGAAGTATCACAAGAATGGAAAAACAATTACCACATGTACTCACCATTAAATTGGAACTAATTGATCAACACTAACGTGCACATATGGAAGTAACATTCATCGGGTGCTGGGCAGGTGGGAGATGGGAGGAGGTGATGGGTAAACTCACACCTAATGGGTGTGGTGAATACTTTCTGGGGGATGGGCACGCTAGTAGCTCCGACTTGATCAGTGAAAAGGCAATATATGTGACCAAAGTGTTTGTACTCCAGTAATATTCTGAAATTAAAAAAAATTATCAATTCCTCCAGCTGTATGCCCCACACAAATACAAAGACAACATGTCTAAAATCAAACCCAAGATTTTCCCCAACCCACTTTCCTCAATCCCTGTGCCAACGAACGGAACCACCACCAGAGCGCTTCCTGGCACACACTGGGTCTTGGCTGAATTACAAAAGGCATCACTTCCCTAGGCTGGTGCATCCCTGCACCAAAGTGGATGGTGGTGCTCAGAGAAGACTTTAGCCCTCCCACCCCCTCTGCTGGTTGTCTTTTGAGGGCACAGACTGAACACCTGTTGGTGGTAGGTAGCCCTGCCATCTCCTTATCACTCAAACAAAACTGAAAACTCAGAGTCATCACTTCTGTAATTCCTCAGGCATCAAGTTCTGTCCATTTTACCTTAGAAGTATCTGTATTGTATTTCATAATAGCAATATCTGTTGGAGAAAATGCTTTTGCCTAATATATTGACCTTCAATTCATATAATACATATTAGCAAAGCATCATTTCTTTCTTATTTGTTGAAAAGAAATAAGTATCAATACAAGTTCTTATATTTTCTTTTGTTAGCCTAGTAAATGACTCTTTGGGGTAGACTTACATATCCCACTTTGGAGACTACCAGGAATAAAGTCCAAACCCACACAGCATAATGTCCTAGACCTTTTATAACTAGCAATAAAATACCTTTCAGCCCCCTGTTGCATTCCTCCGTGCTCATGCCTGCAACCAAAAGCATGATACTGGGTGTTTCTTGACTGAATCCACACAGCTCATGCCCCTGTACCTTTGCACATGCCATGGCTCTCTGGAATCTCCTTACCCCTCCCTTCCTCAGTGCACTCCTCCTTCTCTTTCAAGGCTTAGCTCAAATATTACTTATTCTGTCAAGCTTCCTCCTATCCTTCTCTCACCCTCTACCTACCCAGCTGCCACCCAAGGAAGAATTGCTACCTCCCTCCGCTGTGGCCCCATAGCCCCTTCCACATGAAGTACGTGCAGAACCCTTTCATACTAGTCGATTACTCATTTTTTTTACCTGACTTTCTCCCCGATTAGATTTTAACTTTCTTTGAAATAGAAATCATGTCTTATCCATCTTTGTATATACCAAAGACTTAGAATTGTTTGAAAGGTTATAGGTACTTCATGAAGAGCGAATGAATAAATGCATGAATGAATATGTTTAATTAAATAAGTTCTCTTCAAATATACTGGGCAGAAAGTTCCCTTTCCCTGTGTCTAAGCAGAGGTTGATAGAAGGATATCAAGTATCGGCCGGGCACAGTGGCTCACGCCTGTAATCCTAGCACTCTAGGAGGCCAAGGTGGGAG
>VBSM01000272.1:63765486-63785054 GCA_008086735.1 Cheirogaleus medius
AGTAAATGATTAAAAAAAAAAACCCTCAAAGATCAAAAAGCTGTGTAAGAGATACTCCAAGGACCCAGATTATATAAATGCTTGTAAGCTACGAGTGTTTTCATACAGTGCTATTAAGGAACCTGCAATTAAGGTGTTGGAGGTTTTGCTTAAACACGTGCACATACACATACACATACACTCACAGGGAAATCAATCCCCTCTCATAAAAGAACAGTGGTAGGTGTGCAGCACCGTTCCTGTGCCTCGGGAAGGCACAGCGCTCCTCCTGGAAATGCAGCTCCCTTCTCAAGTCAAGTCAGTCTAACCTGTGGAAAGATATAATTTGCTGCACCACCAAGAGCTCGCAGACAGCAACACCGCCCTAGGAGCCTGCCACTTCTACGAACTCCAAACAAAGAGGTATGGAAAAACCCTGCTGCTTAGCAGGAGAAATGTGTTTTCTTATCTAGAGCCAAGGCAGGGATTTGTGTGACACTCCTGTCATCCCCTAACTAAGTACACGTGTGTGCTGCACACCTGCAGCCTCTCTAGCAGCAAAGCTTTGCTGCTGGGCGTGGCCAGGTTGCCTTGCATAAAGGGGATCCTTAAGTTACAGCAAGCCCAAGGCCATTGCCAGTGTTCTTTTCCCGGTGCCGACTCACAAGTAAAGTGTTTGAATAATTTAAACTCACTGTCATCTAACACAGCAGTCCAGATCATGTGATACTTCAAAAAATGAGACCCACCCAAAAAGGTGTGATACCGAGAGAGCCAGAACTTCACATCATTTCCTGAGGACAGTAGTTCTCAAAGTGTGGTCCCTGCACTAGGAGCATCAGCATTAACTAAGAACTTGTAAGAAATACAAACTCTCAGGTATATATATTTCAACATGCAGTAAGCAATAAATACAGACATTTTTTATTTGTCAATTTAAAAATTTTTAAAAAAATTCTCAGGCCCCTGCTCCAGACCTCCTGAATCAGAAACTCTGGGGTTGGAGCCAAGCAACTGCATTTTAAGGAGCCTTTCAGGTGATTCTCAACATAGGTTAAAGCTTGAGAACCACCGCCTTAGAGATTTGAGTCGCGCACGATCCCACTCTATAGCTATTTATAGAATAATATAAATGGTAGAGGAGAACTAGGTTATTTCCAAAGGTTATAAAGTAATTATGCTTCTACATTTTCAGATGAGAATTTATGGCTTCTCGTCTTACCTAACTTATATCCCAGAGAATATCTATGGTTAAAATCCCAGAGAATATCTACCCCTATTTGTTAGGCTGACTGCCGCTGCGATGTTTGCGCAGCCCGCATCTCCTAATTTTAAACTTTCTAGATTTGTGTTATAACTGAGTATAGTTTATCTCATTTCACATTGGATTAATGCTTTCCTAGAAGCGAGGGGCACACCGGTAGTGCCGACTGTATATTGAGAATAGGTAGCTGGGTTTTGGCTGTGAAAGTACACAGAGGCCCGTGGAGAGGAAAGTGGTTGTCCAGCAACAAATAGCCATGCCCGGGCGTCACAGAATAGCACTAGATTCAGGGCAAAGACAAGTAGAGGCCCATGATATTATGGTTTCATTCCTTCCTGTCACTCAAACTTCTTTGTTTAGAAAATGTAAGCTTTCTTCAGAATCAAAGAGGAGGAAGACCCATGGCTTCCACTTAAATAAAATAGCCTCTCGATCCAAGGCTCTCATAGCTATTAAGCTAATGTTAGTACAGCGCTTCTGACTTACAAATGCAAAGAGCTAAATAACTGCATGTGTAGTATTATTGTAAGCAACAGGAAGCAAAAATGTCAGGGCAAGAAAAAAACACAAATCAAATATCTCATTGTTCTCAATGTGCTTACCCTGTCCCACGGGTGTCATTAATCCCGGGGAGTGGAGCAGTAATTTCTTTCATCACAACCACCTAGCACTACAGCTCTGAAGGTAAGATTTTTTTTTTTTCCTCCTAATGTGTAGTGAAGGAGATTTGTGCAATCTGGACATTATGTCCAGATTGTCATGGCAATCGTGTGACCTAAACGGGACAACTTGAGGATGAAATGTGATTATGTTGAGGATGACTAAGTGAAAGAATAGAAAGAACCAGAATCACTAGAGATGTCACTGAGTTGCTGGATCACATTTGGAATAGCCTACCTCCCACTCATTTATATGTAAAGTGATCAAATGTCTTGATAAGACATCACTATTTGCAGACTGAGTCATTCCAAATGGAAATATATGCCACAGGTCAGAAATCGTGTTTTAGTTTTGGGTTTAGAAAATATCAAGGTACCATGGCTAATCAACAAGCCATCGAAATTTCCTTTGGGATAGCTTTCCTACATGTTTCTTTCTCTCTATTCATGCTGTCACCTTATGCGATATGTGAATCAAAACCTATTTTGGCCTAAGAATCTATTTTATAAGGAAGTTTAATATTAATTTTTACTTTAGAGACATTATGGACAACAAATTAGGAAAAAATAAAATAAAACTTATTGAGCAATGTGTATATATCAGGAGCTTTCATTTTAACTTCCCCATAAATAATCATAATTGTTGTTATTGTTGTTGTTATACTTATCATTATTTTTATTACAGATGAAGAAACCGAAGCCCAGAAATGTTGAGCAACAATATGTCGAAAGTTTCTATAATAAGGGTCAGAGCCAGGATAAGGCCCACAAGGTGTTGGAAGGCAATGATGCCACTATTTCCTCCTCACCCAGACTCTCCTGCTCCCACATTCTTGTAGAACTTGGCTTGTTCCATTCATGAAACTCTTTATATATTGTCATCAAAAATAGATATTTGCATATGTGAAAAGTGTCCACATAACCATTGGCAATATAATGAGCACACAGTCAAAATGTTATATTTGTTTATATACGTTTCTCCTTTTCACAGTTTGAGCCTTTGAGGGCAGGACATGGACCTGAGGACTCATGTCTGTCCACTGAGGCACCAGCACCTAGAATGCCTGGTGCTTGATGAGCATTTCAACTCCTGTGAGGAAAAGTGTAAGTTCATAACCGCTACTCTGAGTTAGAATTTTTATAACAAAAACTGTATTAAAGCCAAGATTGATGGGACTTTTAATTTTAAAAATTAGGAAATAAAACCTTGGGTGACAAAGGTAAGAAGTTCGGAATAAAATATCTTGCAAGGTTGAGTTATTTTCTCACCATTAAGAATGATAGGGCATAGAATAATGTGTTTTTGAATAAGACTGTAAGTAGAAATTTGCCATGTTATATATTCTATAAAACTCTTGGTACCCTAAGGACATTGGTTAATGGTTATTATCACTCATAAAAATAGCAGTGATGAGATTATCAGACACACTGTCCAATCTAAAATCAGGGGAAAAAAAGAATTAGCTAATGTAAAAACAAAGTACAAGGAAGGTACCTCAAAATTGTATTATCTGCTAGAAGGCTTAATATATGTATACACATATACTTCAGATAACAATTGGGCTTAAATAAGGTAAAGACTCAAAATATCTTTCATCTCATTCCTTAAAAAAAAATTCCTCACTGGTATTATTTTAGGTAAACGAACATAAGAAAGGAGTAAAAACAATACCCTCGACTTGAAGACTGTAGTACATTTTTAAAACCATCTAGCCCATGTTCTAACTGCCTAAAAATAAAAATGATTTAGGAACAAGAAAGTTTGAAACAATCTTTAAGTCAAGTAGTATATAAAAGCAATTATAGGGGGTAACACATTCTAGGCTGTGTGGGGAAAAGTACATAAAAATGTCAAAATAGTAGCAATAAAATGTCTATAAACTTCATCCTTATGACCAGTCAGGAAATGAAAAATCTTTGTTCAGGCTGTGCTTTGAAAAAGTTAAAAGTGCTCTATGAGTTAAAGACATTGTAGGTCATTACTACTATCCCAGAAAGGATAAGGGGGAAAAGTATATACAACATAAAAGTGGTTGTTTTAGAACTTTCTTTCTATTTCTTAGTACATGGGGCTTTCATGAGGAAAATAAAAGGCAGATAAGTTTTTTTCTCATGTTTCTTTAGGTACAGACAAGCTCTGGACAAAATGACAGTGTAGACATACATCCTTGTCTTCCTTTATGGTGTTTTCTGCACTTATACTTCCCTTCGGTGTTGTACCCTCTGTCTCTGCACGGTGCCACAGCTGCTTGTAGACCTCACCTGTACCTGCCTCCCAGCCAGGCAGGTTTACCTTCTCTCATCCTGTCATTCCTTACCAGCATTTATCTGCCCTGAACTCCATTCTCCCAGAATCTTCCTAAGTAACTTGCCAATTGGATAAATAATATAAGCTAAAAATATTTCCCACTGATAATAGCAATATGTGTTACCCAACCTAGAAGACATTTCATGTTAATGCCTTATGCCAAGAAGAAAACGGCATAGACATTTCTAGCAAGGCTAATAGAAGGAAACTTTGTAGGTCTTTTGAAACTTCTCCAATTAAACCTTCTTACTCATATTCCTAAATCCCCCTAATTCAACCAAGATTTGACATTTTAGTCTCAACTAGTTCTACCAGCAAACACTATATTTTCGAGTCTGAGATCTCCCTACCTTAAAAATGCCTTCACACATAAATATACATATGTGTGTTAAAAATGTAATAAATCGAGGCGTAAGTAAAAATTTTATTTATGTGACTATATTTGTTTTCTATTTCCATGTAACAAATTACCACAAATATAGCAACTTTAACTAACACCCCTTTATTAGCTCAGAGTTCTATAGGTCAGAAGTCTGGGCAAGCCCAACTGAGTTCTCTGCTGAAAGTCTCACAAGGTTGAAATCAAGTGTCAGTTTGGGCTTTTATTTGGAGCTTCTGGGGAAGGGTTGCTTCTAAACTCATTGAGACTGTTGGCAGAAGTCAGTTCCTTGTGGCTATAGGACTAAGATCTTCATTTCCTTAGTGGCTGTCATTTGGGGACCACTCTCAGCTCTTAGAGACCACACTCAGACCACACTCAGATGCTTACCCTGAGGCTCCCTCCATCTCAATGATAGATAGCTTCCTGCACTTTCATTCTCTCTCATGCTTTAATCTCTCTGATTGCTCTTCTGCTACCAGCCAGAGAAAATTCTTTGATTTTAAAGGGCTCATTTGATTAGGTTAGGTCCGTCTGGATAGCTTCCTTGTCCTAAGGTCAACTGATTGGTAACCTTAGTTACATCTGGAAAATCCTTTTGTACCTTGTAAGATAACATAATTTAAGGAGTACCATCAGAAGGCAAAGTTCATGGGAACCATCTTAGAACTCTATCACAGTCATCTTACAGAAATTTGCTTGTAACACTTCTATGGTAGTCTTCGCTTTTGCCTTTTATTGTAGGTGATTTATGTATATGTTTTAGCTATCTCTAATAGAAAGATAACTCCTTAAGAGCAGGTAAAATGTCTTCTTTCTCAATAAGTTACTTTAGGTTATAGCTGAGACAAATAAAAAAGCAAAATATAAACAGGGTGCTGAATTTGTTATGTCAAACAAATCAGGTAGCAGAAATATACATTGCAATTTAGGGGATTCAGAATTCTGTCTGTGAACATCATATAATACAAAGTTGAAAATTTAGGTAAGGATGAATCTTGAAAGACACATATGATAAATTAAGTTGTGAAACTGAATTTTATTCTAGCTGAAAACTGCAAGCTTAGAGTCTGCCAGGGATGAAGTATCTAATACCAGATTATAGGAAGGGACTTGGAGGTTGTTATTCTGTGGCTTATGTAGTACCATCCTTGGAGTAATACCTAGGTACCTTTCCCAGGTCACATTCCCTACCCCAACCTGAATCAGTAACCTTCTCATGGTCCCAAGATTTTAACCAAGTAACCACGGTGGGCACTTGATAGTAGTCTACTCCTCTTAGTTAGGTAACTGAGTGTCTAACTCCAGGAAGGTAGAAATTTAAGCAGAGCTGATCTTTTTTTGTGTAAGCTATTTTATAGTTATTGTGTTGTTTCATATATGCTTTACCTGGTTTTAGACATTCAAAGGAAATAAGAGAATCTACTAAATTTATTCTGATTTGTTAAAGTCTTAAGAGTTTTGTAAAAATTGAATATGTCTTACATTTAGATTTATAAGTTTGCTTATTAGGTGTTTGAAATATTTGAGAGAGTTGGTTTATTAAATTGTAAATGATTGTTTAAAATGTCTTTAAAAATAAAGTTAATAAAGTTTCTAAATATTGTTAATACTTAAGGGATTTGATTCATCAAATTTATAGGCTAATTGAGCATTAATTAAATAACAAATGAAGTTAAGTGTTTAAAATTATAACACAAAATTATTAGATTAGCAAATATAGTAACAAGATTTGTGGGTTGAAAGTAAATGCTTATAAAACTAGATTATAAAATTTATATCTTTTATCAGTTGAATATTAACACAAACATAAGAAACCATAAACATTATCTTCTGTGCAAAAAAAAGGCACCTTTTGGTTTCTAAAAACTCAATTACCATTATTAAACACTGAAAAGCAATATAACTGCAATAGATATAAATTATAATAGCTATTATTTATTATGCACCAAATACATGTCAATACTGTGATAGGGTGTGGGTTTGTGGATTCGCTCATTTGTTTGTTTTCAAAGATAAATAATAGTATACCTAAAGGCTTTTTCTCATTAAGTGTATGTTGAACTAAACTGACAATTTTGTTAAATCTAAAAAGATTACTTCACATACTAGTTGGAATTCTTTTGGTCACAAGTAACAGAAAACTGGTCAAAGTGTTTTAATAATAATAATTATAACAGCAATAATAATAACATGAGGATTTTGTGGTTCAAGTAATTTAAGAAGTCCCGAGATAGGAGGAGGTGTAACTCTTAGATCTTCCTCCAAAAAAGAACAAACCACACCTCTGTGAGGAGTGCAGGGAACCACCAGCCACCAGTGCCTGGACATTGAGGTTCTCCACAGTGCTGAGCTGAGGCCACAGTATTGAGCTTTCTGGACAGTTCTGGCCAATTAGCACAGCAGGAATACTAATGTCTGGACATTTCTGCCCAAAGTGAGATTCTTCCAGCCAGCGATCTTTGCTCTGGAGCTCCCTTTGGGGCTGCCCAAGACTGTAAAATTTGCTTCACAGTCGGAGGCTCTCTCTGCCCAACCCACTTCTTCTCCCTTTGTTTCCACAGGTGTCGTGTCTGCATCAATGTCTGAGAGCTTCCGCTGCCCGTACACACACTTCCTCCACCTTTATCGTTCACAGGCATCACCCCAGTAAAGCTTGGACACTGGGAACCCCATCTCTGTCTGCTTACCAGAGGACCTGAATGGACCCTTGGGCAGAGCTGGTCCAGCAGTTTAGTGATGCCACAGGGCCCACTTTCTTTCTGTGTCTCTGCTCAGCCTTCCCCAGTGTCAGAATAGCCCTACAGCTGTCACTCTTCATGACAGCAACCTGGTCACAAGACCAGCTGGAGCTATTGCTTCCTCATTCACAACCAATGGAAGAAGGACCATCTTTTTTGTGCGTTCATGAGAGAGGGAATCATTTTCTTCTCCAGATGCTCTCCATCAAACATCTCCTTGCTGTCCTTTTGACACAGATCATAATGTCATCCCAACCATCGTGACTAGGGCCCACTCCTGGAGCTGCTGTGAGATCAGTCCCCACCAATCTGCGTGTCCCCATCAGAAAGAGGACAGAGAGAATGAATGCATGCTCGGAGGCAACCATGAAATTTCCATGTGATGCTTATTTTAATGTACCTTCTCTTAAGAAGTTGAAATAACTCATATTTACCCAGAACAGTAAAATTTTGAAATTGATTCTTACTGTAATCCATTGGTCTATAAAACTGACCTAATGTGAGCACAGTCGAGGCTGGGGGAACAGAATACTTACTTCCATGAACACCATCTATGCGAGACTCTTATTTTAACAATTACCAGGGAACGGCCCTTTTATAGTATTAACAAATTCTTTTAGTTTTCTTTTTCCTAATTCTGATGCCCAAAGTATCACCTAGTTATAGTTGGAGTAACCAGTATGCCTCAATTTACTTTATTCCTCAAGAATATTTTATTCTATATATTGGCTATTTCCAGCTATTTTATAAAAATTGGCCACATCAGTTAAGGTTCTTAGTTCCAGATTAAAAGGGTAAGCATCCTTGAACATCACACCACAGGATTAGTCCCATGAAGACATCACTGCTACCAAAAATGTGCACAGAGATTGGCTCATAAACTGCTAATAATGCAGACAGCGGAGGCCAGAAGCTACCACTGAACTGTGCCACTGCCGTTTCTGGAAGCTGGATGTCCCGTTGCCTCTGTCCCCAGACTTGCCAGAGTAGATTCTGCAGAGTTCCTCCTTCTCCAAGTCACCAGTTTCCCATTCAAACAGGGGCCAGTGCAAACTGTGGGCAGAGCCTACATCTTGAGCCAATGCCCCGGCTGCAGGGGAAGCAGGGGACAGGTTCTGTCTGTTAATTTCAGTTTCCAGAGTGGGAGGTGAGCTCTGTGTCACAAGGTGGAAGATCCAAGATGCTGGATTCTTTTGCATTTGTTTTTATTCTGGTAGAATCTCATGTGTGGATCCACAGCAAGCCTTTATGAGAGCTTTACTCAGCGCCTAAAGTCCATGAGAAAAGAATACGCTAGTGCTGAAATGTCTTGGGCAAGGCCGAGGGTCAGCCACAATGGTCAACGATCCCACTCAGTTTGGACTTCTTTAGGGAAGCTGGTTACCATATTAATAAATAACATTTGTATTCCTTTTTGTTTTTGTTAGAAAGACAAAAATGTATTGCCTTTATTAATGCCAAACCCGTAGACTTTATACAGAGTAGTTGCCACAGTTCCTATAAACATTCATCTTGGAAAGATTAAATTCAGCCCAGCAAATGTTTATTCAGCACATAATAAATGCAAGACCTTGTGCTAGGCACTGGGGGATGACAAATTTGTCTTGACTTGTCACTGTGGTGACTACTTAGCTGTTATTTTAATTCCTTCATCATGGAAGAATTGAGTATTAACTATTCATGATCTACTTTTATATTTCACTGTCAATTTTCCATTATTTCCAATTCTACAGAAGAGCTCCAAAATCTCCACAATACATTTTGAGAGGTTAATCTTTACTACAATTTCTCATTTGCTCATATTATGAATATCATACTGGAATCCAAGGCAATACATATGTGAATACAAAATGCAATTGTTAAAGATGTTAATTATTCATATGCTAAAGTTATTACTATTACTATTGTGACAAAGGAATGTTAGAAATTCATAAATGTATGCATGTGTTTGAGGGGATATACTGTTCATGCTCGCTTTGGTGCTAACGTGATATTTAGTAAGTGTTAACAGCAGAGGAACCATATGAGAAAACATCGATCAGAGCTCTGTTTTAATGCTGAAGCTTGGCACAATCCTATACTATTTGAACTGGACAAAAAGGTAAAGGTCAGGACCCATCTTTGAATTGATTCTCATCGCCATCATCACATATTTGTCACTTTGTGATCCACTTCAGTTTGTTCATATTGATTCTACAGAGGCTTTTCATGTTATACTCTAATCTTTTAATTTCTCCATCTGAAACCAAAGCTATCACACTTGATCACGGGGTGATGAGGTTATACTTTTTGCTTTTATTTCCAAGGTGGTTAGCCATTAGCTGGGGATAAGTCAGTAGTAGCTACAGAAGAAGTAATAGTTAAAACCTCAGTCTCCACAGTAAAACAAACCTGCATTTATCCCCAGTGGCCATGGAATTTTACGCTATTACAAAACCTCTGTAAGTCTTAGCTTTGATCTCTAAAAAGGAACTAACAATACATTACTAATACTTTCCATAAATGACTTCCGGTGAGGATTAAGTGACATAATATATTTGGCCACCATAAACCTATACACATTTTTTTAGCAGTTTTATTCATTATTGCTAACAATACTACATTACTAATACTTTCCATAAATGACTTCCAGTGAGGATTACGTGACATAATATATTTGGCCACCAAAAACCTACACACATTTTTTTTAGCAGTATTATACGTTATTGCCCTAAACTGGAAATAACCCAAATGACCACCAACTGTTGAATGACTAAGCAAAATGTGATACTATGGAATACTATTCAATAATAAAAATGAATAAACAACCAAAACACACAACAACTTGGATGAATTTCAAAAGCATTGTGTTCATTTGGCTCAAAATATTACATACTATAGGATTCCACGTATAGGGCATTCTAGAACAGGTAAAACTATATGGACCATAAACAGTTCCAGGGTTAACAGAGTCTAGGAGTGGAGGTAGGAGAGTGACCACAGAGGGGCACAAGTAAACTTTTTGGAGTGCTGATAATATTCTATTAATATATTTTTATTGAGTGCTGGTTACATGATTGTATGCATCTGTCAAGTTCATAGAACTGTACACTTAAAAGGGTGAATTTCATGTTCTCACCTACAAGTGGGAACTAAGTAATGTGTACACGTGGAAGCAGAATGTGGAATGATGGACAATGGAGACTCAGCAGGGGTGGGGGAGGGAGGGGGTGGGTGATGGGAGGCTGCTTGGTATGTACAATGTGTGTTACTCCAGTGACAGATGCACTGAAGACCCTGACTTCACCACACTGCAATATATCAAGTAGCAAAACTGCACTTGTACCCTACGAATACATACAAACAGTAAATACATGGAAAAAGGATGACTCTTACTATATATAAGTTATAACTCAATAACTTGACTTTTAAAAATAATATCGTGATACCACTAAATATTGATTAAAATTTTTTCAAAACCTCTTGAACAGTGTGCCTAGCACTAAGTGAGCACTTAATGTTAGTTATTGTTATTGTTGACTAAATTGATAAAAGTATGAAAAACCAAAAAAATTAGCAACAGTTCCATTTATTGTAGAACATAGATTAGGATTTAGTTTACTAAGAGTTCAGAAATATTTTGTTTCTATAGATTCAATATTTTAATTCAATAAAGTAAAAGGTCTTTGGTAGAATGTTGCTAAACAGCAATAATCGTTACCAATAACAATTCCATTGATCAGATGTTGAGGTGGATACTTAGAGGGTTATGTGTAATGCCAACTCTGAGGCCAAAGTGACAAAGCACTCAGGAGTTATCAGGGTCTTTTTCCACTTGTCGGATTTGCACGTCTCAGAACTCAATTTTGTTATCAATGCACTCTGAGATGACAAAGTTATAAGAGATTGATTTACATTTACTAATCTCAGAAGGCACTGATGTAAAAACCTGACATCCAGTGCATCACTCAATAGAATAATAACTGCCACTTGGATCAGCATTGTCCTGTGCACTGATCTTGTCATCACATTTTCTCTTTGTGAGCAGATCTAAATGGGAACCTGGTACTAAGTAGTTTCCTCAGTGGGCAAGGGGTCAGAGCTAGGGAGAGAAGTTAGTTCTACAGGACACATAAGCCAGGTCATAGTAAAAGCTTCATAAATCATTGCTGTTTCCATAATTCACCAGATTCAATGTCTTTGTTTATTGAACAATGTGGAATAAAAGATGACATCATCAAGTATTAATACATTACCACCCACTGAATCAGCTTTCTTGATGGCAATCACATCCATTCCTTCCTCCGTGAGATTCTGCCTCTGTTGCATTTGGTGTTCCCAAGTCACCTCTACTCCACACTGACAGATATTATCCAGTGTTACTTCTACAGATAGTTAATTTCATCCTCTCATGGATTGCTTCTGCTAATTTAACAATCAGAGAGTGTTTTGATTACCTGTTTTCCCAAAACAAACCACCCCCAAACTCTGTGGTCTAAAACAACAACAGTCATTTTGTTATTAACCCTCACAACTTTGGGGAGTTGAGTGGGCTCAGTTAGGCAGTATTCACTCAGGGTCTCTCATGCAGTTGCTATCAGACGATGGTTGGTGCCAGAATATTCGGAATGCTTGCTGCTCACACGTCTGGCATGCAGGCTGGGGAGACTCGAACAGCTGGGGTTTGGAACTTCTAGGGGCCCCTAAAGCTTGTTCCTTTGTCTCTGTGTGGTCTCTCCACATGCTGTCTCCAGCACGGCAACACCAGGGCAGCGACATCTCACTGAGGGCTCAGGGCTCCAAAGGCTCATGTCCTGAGTGAAAGGGATCCATGTTGAAGTTATGTCCCCACTGATTCTGCAGCCCTAGAAGCCTCAGAGCATCAATCCCACCATGCTCTCCTAGTCAAGACAAGCACAAAGTCCTACCAGGTCCAAGGAGGGGGACGTAGACTCTGACACTTGATGGGGATGTGGCAAGGTTCAGAGGAGAATGTAGGACTGGAAATATTATCATAGACAGTTTTGGAAAATATAATCTGACACAAAAGGCAATCTTAACTTCTAGTTATTAGAGGACTGAGGGTGTTTTGTTACATATCAGCCAAATGTCTGCTTTCAGGAGCACCAAATACTGAATATATGGTCCCCATTCCACAGCTCCTCCCCACAGCCCTGTGAGGGGGAGAGTGAAAGGACTAGGGACCGCAAAGGAATAGATAAGGACATTAAGATGACTTAAAAATTGACAGATGTCCCAAAAGTATGATATGAAGATATTTTGGGTTCTCTGACTCTGACCTAAATAGACAAATACTTTTCAAAATGATATTGGTGATTTCCAAAAACAATAGAATACACTATAAACATTCCTTTTAAACAACTACCTGAGTCATAAGCCATATTTCAGATGTGTGCCAGGAAGTGAATATTTGTATGTTTCTGCGTGGTTAGGGCTTTCTGGGCAAATTTTACTGGGACATGTTTAAAAGACAGGCCTTGGAAATGAAATGATGACCAACTAGAAGGGAAGAGATTTATCTCCCAGGAGGTTTGTGTTTACATTTCAGGTGGGGGATGAGCCCCAAAGCCTTGGAGATATGCTAGAGGTTGTAAACTCAGAGATGGTTGTCTTCCTTTTCCTAAAAACATTTATTTATATTTCAAATGGTAGCAACCCAGAATCTTTCTCCTTTTATTCTCAAGGAGAATTTGCTTGCAAACTAAGTTGTTTGTTTTCCAACCTCAGGAGAGGAAATTTTACACTAGCTACCAGATTCATATTTCTGGGGTTCCTCACAATAGTACCAACCCCACTAGGTGTAGGATGACCTCCAGCTCTGGGCACATCACTCCAAGGGGAAAAATTGGGACAAAAGGAACTAAAGAGGTTACTGTGAGTGATATTATAATAATCGTCCCAGCCCCAGAAATTTCATGGCTATATGAATATAGAAGTTAAAAACTCATCAATATGAAAACAGTGCAAAATATGCACATTAAGTATATTATTGCTTAATTCTCTCCTTGTGAAAAATTTAGTGTTGTGTTGGTTTTGCTCACACAGAGAGTTAGAATTCACTGGGGTTTTTTACGCGTACAATTCAGAAGTTTATAGGATAGTCATAGATTTCTGCAGCCATTACTACAATCAATTTTAGAACATTTTTATTACCCCCAAAATAAACCCATATCCATTAACAGTCACTGTTCATTCTCCCCAACCCACTCCCAGCCCCAGGCAGCCACTAACCTACTTTCTGTCTCTCTAGCTTCTCCTATTCCAGACGTTTCATACAAATGGAATCATACAATATGTGAGCTTCTGTGACTGGCTTCTTTCACTTAGCACAATGTCTTCAAGGTTTTTTCATGTGTCATAGCACATATCAGTACTTCATTCCTTCATTTTTAAACAATATTCCATTGTGCAGACATACCTCATTTTGCTTATTCATTCATTAGTTGACAGACTTTTAAATTTTTTCTACCCTTAAGCTGTTATGAATAATGTTATTATCAACATCTGTGTACAAGTTTTTGTGTAGACTTTTATGTTCATTTTTATTGGCCATATACCTAGGTGTGGAATTGCTGGATCAAGTGGCAAAAATTTATGTTTAACCTTTTCAGAAACTGCCAGACTGTTTTCCAAAATCGCTATAATATTTACATTCCCATCAGCAGTGTATAAGTGTTCCAGTTTCTCCACATCCTCACTAACATTTATTATATGTCTTTTTGATTATAGTCACCTTAAAGGTGTGAATGGTAATCATTGGTTTTTAGTTCAAATTGTTCATTTAATATCTTACTTTTATTTGTCTGCATTTTGCAACTTTTTCACAATGCACCTTCACATGAGCTATTTGTTTCAATAGGCTTATGAGATAGATTTTTTTTTTCTAAAACTCAAAAGGGCTGATTGAGTTGCCAAGGTCAAGTCATTAATAAATGACACTGCCGGAAAATTCTTCAGCCTAGTTCTTCCAATCCAACTCCCAGTATATATCTGCTTTTATACCCAAGTAGTCTGATCACTTTGATCATTCCTTTAGATCACAGGATTGAGAAAGGGGGAAATGATTCCTTATGACCAATAATAATCATGACTATTCTCTAAGTCTATCTTTACATTTTGACATTTGAGAATCAGCTGCACAATTTCACCATCTCCTTCCATTCTATCTGACATCGGGGGAACTTGATGAGGAAGTTGCTGGTTATGTAGTCACGTTACATGGAAGGATCATCTTTCCTTCACATCTTCATTGCTCCAGTTAAAGGGAAAATTGCTTTCCCTTTGTGAATACTCATGGAAGGAAACTGTTCATTACATCATTTTATATCATTATAATATGACCTGGTTTCTAAAAATCCAGCTGCCAGTATAAATCCAAGATTGGATTCTGCTTCATACGCTATCTGGCTTAAATTCTCACCCAGCTTTCTTGGGGCTTCAACTTAATAAAATCTAATAAGATTCCATTCCTTCTCATGCTGAGAAAATGTTTTCATGAAAGAAAACCTCCCAACCTCCTCTTCCCGCTATGTTTGAGAATTTTGAAGGACTGGTCCAGTAGGATGTCTCTCAGCCACTGTGCAGATGATCTCTGGGCTCCGCTGTTCCTGTTGACCCAGGCTCTGTCCCCTCCCCTGCACCAGCTCACTGCTGCTCCAATCCCACCTTCCATCTCTGGAGCTGCATCTTCCTGCTGCCTCTGCTAGGCTTCAAAGGACCTTCTCCCACTGTTCCCAGGAGGTTTGCCTATGGCCCCAAGGTGCATGCTTCCCAGGGCTCTGAGTTATCTATTTTGCTGGTACTAAGGGATATTTAAGACAAGGTGTTCCAGAGATTAACCAGGAAGCTATTCACTATAATTCTGAACATGGCACCAATGACCTGCTTTCTGAAGGGGATCAGAATATGCTACCCCAAAACATGCCACTTTGGCATAAAGACTATTTTGAGCTGAAGACAACTGAGAATCAACAGATGCTGGATGAGTTCTCTGTCTTTCCCTTATCTTCGTTATAATCCAGGCCGGACATAAATTCCCCTTTGAGGAAGGTGCCCCCTTCAACTCTGTACCAGGAAAAGTGACTCTTGTCATCAAAAATGAAGAGTCAACACCAAGATGAGTTTGCATAAACAGACCTTACTAAAATAGCCCTTATATTCTGTTATTTCCCCTATATATTTCCTAGTTACTTCCCCACAATTTATCATCTCTTAAAGCCCAAACCCTTCCTTTTGTCAAGAAGGGAATATAAGCTTCCTAGTCTAACCACTCCTTTGAGTTTTACTTCTTTACTGTAAACTCTTATACATGTAAAATATTGATAAAAATTGCATGCCTTTTCTCCTAATTATCTGTCTTTTAGCAGTTTAATTTTTAGGCCCCCAGTTTCTGGATCTAAGAGAGTAGAGAAAATGTTTTTCCTTCCTGATATTTCACTGATGCCAACCTTGTATCCAGAAAGGAAAAATATCTTTTAAATGTATCCATGCCAGGGCACTTTCCCTAGGAACTAAAAGAGAGTCTTCAATATTTACCCTTTATCTGGAAGTCTTAATCCAAGTGGCCATGATTGTAATGCCTAAAGTCCTCTTGACTGGCGTTACCATGGGGTAGAAAAGCCTTACTTCCCAGAAAAGACAGGTACAGACCCAGTTGGGATCAGGGTAGCTATTTTATGTCAGTATAGTATGAGATTAAAAGTTTAGTGGAGTTAGAAATTTTGAATTTGTCTCTTCCACAGTGCCTTTTTAATAAGTTTCAGTTGAATTGAATTCTATTAATCCACAAAGATCCAATTTAAAGACAATGAAACTCTCTGGCCTGCTTAATTTAGTTCACATTTCACCATTTACAGAAACTATTTGTACTAGAGACCACTGTTCAGAAATGAAGTATTTTATTATATTGATGTCAACAGGCAAGAGCACACCATTCCCTCACCCCTAGGTGGGTCTACATTTTAGAGGCATTTGAGGCATGGCAGAAAGCCTAAAGACTTAAAACCTTTGCACATGGCCACTAAATTTCTTCTAATTTTCTAAACTAAGCCACTGAGCTTTTGTCAGTCCCATATTTACTAGGTTTTCAGACAAAGTTGTGGATCTTAGCTACAGAGAAGTGGAGGTTTAAGTCAGGACTAACAGGTTTTCCTCCTAACTATTAGTAGAGGAGTAGCAAGAGTTACAGTCATGCGCCACATAAAGAAGTTTAGGTCAATGATGAACCATATATACGACAGTGGTCCTATAAGATTATAGTGGAGCTGAAAAATTCCTGTAGCCTAGTGACATCATAGCCATTTTAATGTCTTGGCACAACACATTATTCACATGTTTGTGGGGATGCTGGTGTGAAGAGATCTACTTCACTGACAAACTTATAAAAATATAGCACATACAGTTATGTGCAGTACATAATACTTGGTAATGATAATAAATGACTCTTAGTGGTTTATGTATCTACTATAATATACTTTTTATTGTTGTTTAGAATGTACTCCTTCTATTTATTTAAAAAAAAAACGTTAACTGTAAAACAGGCTCAGGTGTGTCCTTCAGGAGGTATTCCTGCAAAAAGGCATTGTTGTCATAGCAGATGACAGCAATAACACGCCTGTTGCTGCCCCTGAAGACCTTCCAGTGGAACAAGATGTGGAGGTGGAAGACGGTGATACTGGTGATCCTGACCCAGTGTAGGCCTAGGCTAATGTGTGTGTTTATGACTTCATTTTTAACAAAAAAGTTTAAAAAGTAAAATAAAATGTATAGAAAAAATCTTATAGAATAAAGCTATAAAGAAAGAAAATATGTTTGTATAGCTGTACAATGTATGTGTGTTTTCAGCTAAGTATTATTGCAAAAGAGTCAAAAAATTAAACAAATTAAAAAGTTTCGAAAATAAAAATGTTACAGGAAGCTAAAGTTAATTTATTATTGAAGAAATAAATTTTTTAAGAAATTTAGTGTAGTCAGTGTACAATGTTTATAAAGCCACAGTAGTGTGCAGTAATTCCTAGACCTTCACATTCACTCACCACTCATTCACTGACTCATTTAGAGCAACTTCCAGTCCTGCAAGCTCCATTCATGGTAAGTTCCCAGGGAGTCCCATTTTTTTTTCAATCTTTTCTACCATATTTTTACTGTCCTTTTTCTATGCTGAGATATGTTTAGATACACATATACTTACCATTGTGTTACAGTTGCCTGTGGTATTCAGTGTAGTTTCATGCAGCACAGGTTCGTAGCCTAGGAGCAATAGGCTATATCATATAGCCCAGGTGTGTTGTACCATCTAGGTTTGTGTAAGTTCACACAAGGATAAAATTGCTTAAAGATGCATTTCTCAAAAGTATGCCCCTACCTGATAAGTCCCAGCACAGGGCCAGCATAGGAGGCTACTCAACTGGTTCCCATGGCACATATCAAAGAGGAGACCCTATGAATGAGTGACAATGCACTAAACTGACAAAGCCCATCCTGGGTTGACTCTGTGCTAAAATGTATGCTGCCCTCCAGCAAATTACATAGACATTCAGGCAGGGAAAGCCAGTTAACTAGCACTTCTTAGAGAAAAGTGCTGATTCTTAAATAAATTACCTTACTTCTTAGCAAAACTTAGTTTTTTCCTCTTGACTCAATTCTTCTCCCTGGCTGAGATCCGATGGTGTTCAGACCACCAGATAATATAATGCGGCTGCCTAGATTAGTGTCCCACCACAGGGCTGTGTTCACGCTGGTGAACTCATGTAACAAATGGTAAATGCACTTTAATTGGTCTCTATTGTTTAAATTTACAATTACTTGTGATTAGGATATGTTTACAGCAAGAAGAGAGTGTAAGTAATCCCACAAAGGAAGGCATTAATATATATTATGCACATGTGTCTGAAAAATTAAATATACCTTCAGAATTATTCATAACCTATTATTTCAGCAAAGCTAGTTGTTCCCAGAATGGTATCCAGCAGTTACAAGATAAAGACAGGAAAGGAAACATCCACATTATAGCTTTATTTCAATGACTTAGGAATTTTCTCATAGGTACAACTTATATATGTTCTCATTTAGCCCTAGTTTAAGTTACTCATTAACAGATACAAGAAGAAAATAAAAAAGAATAAAGAAACAGAAGATCTTTTTTTCAGGATAGCTAGAGAGACTATCTGCCCCTTAAGAGTCAAGCCAAGGGAGGAAACACTCCTAATTTCTTTATGTATTTATTAATTTATTCAGAACACATTTGTTGAACTCTGATACATTGTGGCTGGGAGTGAAAATTGGTGCAGCCACTTTGGAAAACTGGCGATTTCTATGAAAGCTGAAGATATGTAAAACCTAAGATCTGTCCATTTTTGTCTTAGAAATGCAAATGTATGTGCACCAAAACACATTGTTTTAAAAAAAATTAATTGAATGCCATTAGGCTGAGACAGCTCCTTGGGTTTCTACATAAGCAAACAAAAGCCCGATTCAATGTAAACAGTAAAATGAAACAAGCTTAACCAATCAGAAACCACCAAACTAAACTCTAACTAAGGGCTTTCACTTTAACCAATCAAATATATTTTCTTTGTCTTGCTTCCAAGAATACCTTACAAAAGTGTTTCCCTGGCACCTCCTCAGTGAAGCCCAAGTGCTCACAGTCTGATACTGCCCAACTGGTGAATTGTTGTCTACTCAAATAAACTCTTTAAAATTTTAATGTGTCCAAGTTTATCTCTTAACAACATGTATAAGAATGTTCATAGCAACACTATTGCTAATGTCCCAAACTGTAAACCTAAATGCCCAGCAAGAATGGACTAGATAAATAAAATTTATCTAGATAAATTTTATTTATCTAGTATATTTATATCATATAATATAACTGGATATATTACATATGTATTATGGTAAATATATATGGTATATTTATAAAATAGAATATCATCAAGCTAGGAAAACAAACGAACTTCAGCTACACATCAGAAATACTTGGATGAATCTTACAAATATAATGTTTTATAAAACAAGCAAACATGAAAGAATGCAAATTGTATTAATATTATTCCATTTATATAAAGTTCAAAAAATAGGCAAGACGAAAGTCTGTTGTTAGAAGTCTGCACAGGTGTTAGCTTTGGGGAGTGGGAGCAATGAGAGGAGAATATAAGAGGGGCTTCTGGGGCTCTATAAGTGTTCTATTTTTTTTTTATTTCAGCATATTATGGGGGTACAAATATTACGGTTATATATA
>VBSM01000272.1:63785154-63805362 GCA_008086735.1 Cheirogaleus medius
ATCCAGTTTTCCCAGCACCATTTATTGAATAAGGATGCTTTTCCCCAGTGTATAAATAAGTGTTCTATTTTTTAATCTGGGTGCTGGTTACATGGGTGCGTTTGCTATCAGAAATTAATTGAGCTGTACATGTATGACTCATGTAATTTTCTGCACTGTGTAATGCTTAATAAAAGAGTTTACATAAAAAACAATTTGTTGTATGCTGAGTACTCAAGAACAGAAGAGAATACTATATTAAGGCAGAAAGCCCAGGAGCTCACAGTCTTAATGGGAGGTAGGCACTCAAGGGTATGATGTTAGACGATGCTGATGACTGAGAGATGGTGTGGAAGCTCCAGAGCCAGGGGACCTTGATGCAGGCAGTAGGAGTAGGGAAAAGAGTCAGGAGAGGTTCCTGAGGGAGGGGAAGTTCATCTGATGCTGAAATGACAACTCAGAATTAGATGGTCTAATAAAGATGATAGGGTAGCTCTACAGGGAAAACCCTCCAGGGTCCCCTAAAACCAGGGCATACAGAGGAAAGAGCCTGTTAGGTCTTAAAAGGGGGGTTGTTAAAAGTCCTTGCAAGGTCTCTGGCTGTGTCTCAGTTAATAATGGATGAAATCTCAGAAGTTTCTGCATGACAGTTGAGACCACCTATGTCAACATAACTTAACTGTTTATTCCAGGAAATTATTCTGCCCAGGAACATAAGACAGTCACTGGTCACAAAATATGGTATCCCTATAGCATTGACTACTTTGTTCCTAAGTCAATTTATTTTGAAAGGTGCAATGTGGTGAGAGGCACAGACATGGAAAATTTTTGTTTGCAATAGACATGAGAAAGAAGGACTGGGAACTTCCTATTTTCAAAGGTTTAAAGAAATGTTAATCTCTCAAGAGTTCAGTCAATATGAAAGTTGACATTGTGAACCTACACGGGATACAGCATCATATTTGAATGTTCTTCTCTTTTTCTTACTTAAGAGATTGCCTTTCTTCTAATCACTAACACTCCACCACGTTTACACAGAAACATGCACCTAAGGACGTGAGCTTTGTAGGCTTTCTTTAAAGCCAGCGAACTGAAGCTCTTTTAAAGGAAAAGGCATTCTTCATTATGAGCATCTCAAGAACTTACAGCAAATTACTGTGCTTTTTGTAGTTTGATTTATAACGGAATTAACCAATCTCTTGTATGGGCGCCCTTCACTTATTCTCTATAGCCTCTGCCTGCTGGTTCAGTTTCAAAAGAGTGTTTGAAGAATAGATCCTTGTGGGGGACCCGCAGCCACCCCACTCACAGCACTTGTTAAGGGAGTTTGACCTGAAGCCCAGAAATTAAGGTTTTAATATTCTTATCTCATGAAAAAAGAAATACTTAATAAAGTACTCCTTTTAAATACTCAGATAGTAGGCTTCTGTACTCCAACACAATTAGGTTTCTTTCTTGGGAGTTGCAGAGTCATGTCCACCATTCCTTCTTTCAGTAATTAAACTCAGTAAACTAGAATATTTGACAAAATCCTTTAATTCTTCTTCACATGTACCTCCCCCCCCCCATGAGGCTTGGGGCACGTAGGCAAATTAGGTCCCAGGGATTGACCACTTGGACATTCCACGGTTCTTCAAAGTAATTGTGCAGATTTAACTTCAATATGTCTCTGGGTCAAAACTATATATTAATAAAGAACAAACGATTAATATATCACCAAGAAGGAGATAGGATTTGTGAAATCCCTTTTCTCATAAGCTGGAGTCTTGGGATAAGGCAGAGGGGAGGGTGAGAGGTGGATAAAGCTGATTGAGTCAGTCAAAATCTAGCCCAAGATTGCTTAGGATGGGGCCAATAAGGGCAATAGAGACACACGCAAAATAAATTTGCAATGAAGAGTTATTTATGGTACTGAAGAAGATAAGCATTATCAGGATCACAAACAAGAGAAACAAGAGAAGCTGGTATCCACTGAGCTCAGGCAAATCTGTTGGAAATGCTATACCATTGTTGCCTTCCCACTTGGCCCATCACTTGACTGGTGCTGAGCAGCTTCTCATGTTCCATAACACAGTATCTCGGGAAGAGCAGCAAGCAGTGTCTGGGTGACCCAGCACCCTGTCTAGGGCTTTGCCTGGGCCAATGAGATTTCAGGAGTCATAGATCCCACCAGCTCACCAAATATTAGAATAGAAAGATTGGTTAGAGGCTAGTTTAAAGCAATATTATAGACTGAATAATCTAAAAATCCTTCATCTACCAAATACTTTGAAATGCCAGATGGACATAAATGAATGTCCTTATAAATTTTCATCTGAGAATAGTAGAAAGTAAAGGAAATTTCCAGTGGCCAAAATTAAAGAAGAAACTGAAAAGCAGAGTAGAAATGTGTGAGGTGATGCAGCAGCAGTGGAGATGGAATGGTGCCTGTTCCCATTATCCAGGGGCTTGGGCATTGACCCCATAGAGGAATAGGAAATGAGGTCTGGGCCTACACAAGGGGGGAGGGTGAAGGGAGCTATGGCAACCCCTCCTCCACATGAACCCAGGATCCTTGAGAGGGACTATAAAAAGTCTAGAGTCGAGACTTTGAGTTTCCACTTCAACATGTAAAGAAAGAGCTTGGAAGTTGTCACTACTGTCCTTATAACAAACTGAAAATCAGTGATTTGTCTTAAATCCACCATAGACCTAAGTTTACAGGGTAAGCTACTGCCTTGAAATCTGGAGAGGCAGGTGTATCCATAAGAGACCCAGCTGAGATCTGATTACCTGACACAGAAGTTGCTGTGAGACAGTCTTAAGTGATAACCTTGATGAATTTCTAGAGGCTGAGTGTGGAATAACTCGAGGGTCAGAAATTCCTGGAGGACACAGTCTTGGGGGCCAGGGCAGGACATACTTGCAGGGTCTTTATCTCCAGGACCCTACCAGATTCTCATGGTGAAAACCCAGGAGAGATTCCTGATAGCTCTGCCAGGGGGAGGGCAAGAGCAATCATTGGGAAATACCAGGAGGTCTCCTCTCCCTGGGAAAAGACTTTGCCAGAGCCTTATCTCAGCTAGAAAACTCTGGCTTTCTTTAATCTTCCTATCTCACATAAAGAGGGAGGCAGAATATAGTCAATGGAAGTCAGGGCTTTTAGGAAGTGCCTTGTGGAACACTAAAGCAGGAGAGAAGAGTAGGGAACAGGGGAAGAAACCATCCTGCTGGAGAAATACTTCTGAAGGTAAAAGACTTGAGACATAGGCTCAATATGGACTGAGATTTAACTTAATTGGAAGATTACAGAATTCTTTCCCTCCCATACATCTTAGCACCACACCGTAGGGCTCCAGGGTAACACTGGATACAACTAAAGAAGCTGCAAAACACAGACTGTCTCTAAGAAAGAGCACTGATGGAAGCCCAAAGTCAAGAGCAGAGACAGAAACAAAGACACTAGAGGAATTTGAAGCCTCTGGCACTTACAGCTACAGACAAAATTAAACACAATCTGTCTTAATCCATTCTGGCTGTTATAAAAAAATATACTTTAAAGTGGGTAAATTACAAAGAATAGAAATTTATTGCTCACAGTTCTGGAGACTGGGAAGTCCAAGATCAAGGCAGCAGCAGATTTGGTGTCTGGTGAGGGCTTGCTCATAGGTTCAAAGAAGATGTCTGTTAGCAGCGTCTTCACAAGGCAGAAGGGACAGATGAGCATCATCAGCCTCTTTTACAGGGGCACTAATTCCATTCATGAGGGCTCTGACCTCATGACCTAATCACCTTCTAAAAGTGCCATCTCTTAATACTATTGCATTGAGGATTAGGTCTCAACATATCAGTTGAGGCAGGGGCAAACATTCGAACCATAGCACAACCCAACTCTTAGCCAGATTAACATAAATCCTCATACAGGCCTATTTACCTCAATTCATATTACCTGATACATTTCCAGCTTTCAACAAAAGATTACAAGACATGCCAAAGGGGGGAAAACACAATCTGAAGGGACAAAGCAATCATCAGAGCCCTACTCAGATATGACAACAATATCAGGGAATTTAAAATAACTATGATTTATATGCTAAAGGATCTAATGGAAAGAGTAGTCAACATGCAAAAAACATAGGGCAAATGTAAGCAGACACATGGAAATTGTAAAAAAGGGCCAAAAGGAAATGCTAGAAACCTAAAACACTGTAAAAGAAATTAAGAATATCTTTGATTTGCTCAACCATAAAGTTGACACAGCCAAGGAAAAAATTAGAGAGCCTGAGCACGGGTCAATAGAAACTTCCTAAACCAAAGTGCAAAGAGAAAAGAGAGTTTAAAAAGCAGAACAGAACATCCAAAAACAATTGTGCAATTGAACTGCTAGAAGGAGAAGGAAAATAAAATGAAGCAGAAGAAATATTTGGAGTAATAATGGCTGAGATTTTACAAAAATAATAACACTAAACCACAGATTCTTAATGTTCAAAAAACACCAAGTAGAATAAAAAGTAAAAATGAAAAACAAAAAGTTCTAGGCATATCATATTCAAATTACATGAAACCAAATGAAAGAGAAGAATCTTGAAAACTGCAGAAAAAAAATCTTACCTATAGAAGAACAAGATGATAATTATAAAAGACTTCTAATTGGATGTCATGTAAACAAAAAGAGAGTGGAGTAAAAGATTTAAAATGTTGAAGGGAAAACTCCACAAACCTAGAATTCTATACACATTTTGTAGCAGATAAGTAGAATTATGTCTGGGTCCCTACTGTGACATTAATCATTTGGTGTGAACTTACTGTGTGTAAGGCACAACAATAGGTTAAATTTTGTCATAAAAAGTAATATATGTAAGACAAAATTCACTCTAACACTGTGTAGCAATCACAACGCTAACATTTAGAGGTGGGCACTTACAGATTTACTAAAATGGACCATCTTAATTGAATGAAGCACATCTTTTCTTGAACATAGAAATCAGTAGAGTTAAATGATAAATTGAACTGGTTTGAGAATCAGAGCAGCTATTATTTGGTGGGTGGCAAAGTGGGAATGTCGATTTATGTAGAAATATGCAAAGGAAGAATAAAATAATGTCTATAAACATTAATTTTCCTGGGCAAAACTCTGTCTTCTGGCAGAAAAAAATAATGAAATGCTGCGTCTACTTGTTTAAAAAGAGATTGATGCTGTCGGTCTAAACAGTAGATCTTAAGCCTGGCTGCAAGTTCAAATCCTTTGGAAGGTTTTTTTTAAATGTGAGCCCCTCCGACACACAAATTCATTGACTCAGACTATGTGCGGGTATGATCTGGCAGCGATGGTTCAGAACTGCAGGATTTATTTTATTTATTTATTTATTTATTTATTTATTTGGAGACAGAGTTTCACTTTGTTGCCCAGGCTAGAGTGAGTGCCATGGCGTCAGCCTAGCTCACAGCAACCTCAAACTCCTGGGCTCAAGTAATCCTACTGCCTCAGCCTCCCGAGTAGCTGGGACTACAGGCATGCGCCACCATGCCCGGCTAATTTTTTCTATATATTTTTAGTTGGCCAATTAATTTCTTTCTATTTTTAGTAGAGACGGGGTCTCGCTCTTGCTCAGGCTGGTTTCGAACTCCTGACCTTGAGCGATCCTCCCGCCTTGGCCTCCCAGAGTGCTAGGATTACAGGCGTGAGCCACCACGCCCGGCCCAGAACTGCAGGATTTAAGTGAACAGAAAATTTAGAATTCTCTAATTCAGCGATTTCCAAAATAATTATTTTTAAATTGTTGGAGCCTTTTCTTCAAGCCTAATTAAAGCAAACCAATTAAATAAAATTTGGGCTGTGCTGGCTTAATGAAGGTCAGGAGGCGAGTGTTGGGGTTGGCAAGAGAGGGAATCGGACCCGCGCCTGCTCACACAGTCTACACTTCTTGCTCCTCTCCAAGCCGCCCAGTGGTCTAGACCAAACTTAAAACTTCTCATCTGAGAGTTTCAATATCTCATTCGACGGATTAGGAACTGAAGACCCAGAGGCTGCTCCTTAGTGCTTAGGAGTAGATGAATAGCCTTTCTTACATATCTATAAAGAAAAAAAATCACAACAGTAAGTGCAGGCCTAAGAAAGAGGATAAAGTGTCTTATTCAGAGCTTTACAGCGAGGAGTCATCTGTCCACATTGGTTTCAACATGAAGGCAGTGGACGGGGCCAGATGAACGCATGTGATTGCGCCTTTACATCCAACATTCTGCCAATCAGCTCCTCTTTTAACCAACCACTTCTGGTAAAGGAGCACTAAGGCTACTGGTTTGTTGTTGTTGTCATTTTTTAAGATATTAGCCTAAGCTGTTAATTACTGTTGCTGTTTAATGATTCACTTATGATAATTAGTGTATTAATTCTTTGTACTTGTGCCCTCAAGCAATTCTGTGAAGGGCATAATTTTAAAAATTCCACAAATATAACTACCAAGCAGTAACTGTCCAAGCGGTACTATTTAAGTGCTATTTCATGAATTAGGATCTTTCAATTCCATCAACTTAAAAGGATTAGCTTCCAAGGGACTGTTGTCTTCTGATCCTATTTCGTATTAATTACTCTTGCAACACCCATAGCATCGGAGTTTGCACAGCATCTTTCTTTTGCTGGGTCTTTATTCATATTGAAAGCGAGAGTTTAAAAAAGAGAGGTTGGAATACTCCAGTTCAATTAAACGCAGCCACTATTTATGGAATGCCTACTGTGTGCTGGACATGGAGACAGATTTAATTTTGAGTCACAGTCTGTTGTCCAAGTCAGGACAATGGGCTTTATGATACAATAGCTCCAATTCATTGAGCACCTATAATATGCCAGATCCATGTATATTATCTTTAATCTTCAAGACAGTGGTGCAGGGTAGGAATCATAATCTCTATTTCACAGATGAGGAAATATTAAGAAGAGTTAAATGACTTGCTTACAGCCACTCAGCTAGTATTTGGCAGAGCCAGAATTTGAACACAGGCCTGACTTGCTGAGAAATTCTGCGTTTTCCTAGTAGAATATGTAAGCAGAAGACTCCAAGCAAAATTGTGAAACAGGCAGTGCTTGCCTTTGGTTTCCTTGTCACCCCGACTTTATGTGATCCTATTTCTCTATTGCAGCTCTTCCCCTCCCCCACCTCTTTTCTAGTATTTTCTTTGCTGTTCTCTGGATTCCAAGCACAACATGGAAACAGTCCATTTAGACATGCTCTTTCCATTAAGTTCCCTCTACTCTAGACCAGAGCTGTGCTTTAAAACTGTCAGCAACAATAAAAATGTCCTGTGTCTGTCTGGTATGGTGGCCACTGACCTTGTGAGGCTATTGAGTCCTTGAAGTGTGTGGCCAATGTGACCGAGGATTTATTTGATTTTAATTAAATAGCCATATAGACCTATTGTCCATCGTATTGGACAGCACAGCTCTAAAACACTCTCAACTCGCCCTGTGTTTAACACATTGACTGCCACACCAGAAAAATTTTATTTTCATTGGGGCTGCAGTGTTTTATTACAAAAATAGAATAAAAACTTCAAAAACAAAACAATCCTTTCTAATTTAATGAAAAATGCGTTATATTTTATTGTTTTCCGTGTGTGAGTTATATGCAACTTGAAAAACAGTTCTCGCAGTTCCCAAGGTGAAGAGACATGAGTTACATATGCTTCACAAGGCCCCGGGCTCAAAACTAGCATGAGTTAAATACAACTCACCTGGCAGTTAATGTTAAAATGTTCTTTCCCGTGCTTTATTTTTTGAGAGCCTATTCTGCTAAGGACACAGAATCACTTACTGCATCTAATACATTGATGGTGATTAATTTGTATGTGGACACCCTAGAAAAGATGGTTGCATTTGAACAGAGGCCTTCTGGACAGGAAAATGTAAGAGTTCAGATGAAATGACAGGCCACTGGGGGAAATGTGTTTTTGATCAAAGTGTCTTTTAAATCTCATTAGTTCCATAACATGTGAACAGCCAGATGTTGGGCCTGCATATTTTTGTTACATTCACCTTTTATGATAATCAAGCAATTTGTATCACATCCTTTGACACAGAACTCAGATGTTTTCAAGTGTTTTTTTCAAAGTACTTTTCCCAGAGCACATTTTATTCTGCTTTCTGATTTTTTTTTTTTCCTATACTGGAGCCCAAAAGGTTAACACCAACTAAAGTACCCAGTTTCCTGAAAAATACTGTTGCCAGGAGTAGAAAGGCAACAGTCTCAACCTGTCCCACACCTGTGGCAGGTCTCTGGGAGATGCTACTGAGGCTACAACAGGCTGTCCACACCAGGGATATTGCATTTCCCCCCCAGAATTACAAAATTGAAGGCTTTCAGAGTATAAAATTGAAGGCTTTTCGAGTAAAAAAATTGAGGAGGAACAAAGTGCATAGCTGAGGCTCAAAAGCAGACAATAAGGGCTGACCTCACCCAATCAAGGGACTTTGAGAAAAAGGAAAGATGCAGAGGACGGGGAAAAGGTGAATCAAGGATCAAAGCAGAAGCCGAAATCCAAAGACCAATAAGGCAGCTCTAAATCATGCCCAGGTGGGAGGGGACAAGCCACAACATGCTTACGGAACAACACAAGGTCTTGAAGTTGGTTTTGGGTCCATTGGTTTGAGAGTCTTTGCTTTCTGGAAGATCTCCTGGTCTTACCTAATCTCAAAGTGGCCTGAAAGGAAGATCTGTGAGGATTTGCCTTGCTGCAATACACTTTTTGTTTTGTGCATAAAAATTCAGTGCAGATCCCTAAACGGGCCATATGCTGTTAGCCATTAACTGACATGTGTCAACCTAAAACAAACAAACAAACAAACAAAACTCAGAGAGACAAGTTCTCCAGAATAAATGAGTTTATTTGGGAATAGCAGAGGATTGCAATCGGGGCTATGTATGCTATGCCAGATCATAGGCGTGCCCCAGGGTGTCAGGGAAAAGGGGAAGCTTTTAAAGACAAAGAGAAGTCCACGTAAGGTGCTTTGAAACAAGGGTCATAGGTCATAAGCTCATCGCATTTGTTCATTGGTGGAGACAGCCATTGCTGGGGCTGGGAAAGTGTCCTGTGTAAGTGGCTTCTCTGGAATTCTGCAATCTTGAGGAAGTTTTTGAGATAAGTTAAGTCCTGTTACATGTCTATATGCAGGAATGTCTTGTGATAAATCCTGTTACAGGCATGTGTGTGTGAGGGCTGTTTCTTTGTGGCCTCCTCTGACTCCGATTTGTTAGAGTTTGACATAAACGACTCCATTTTGGTACCGGCGACTTTCATACATGGCAAGGAAAGAAAGCCAGGAACCTGCAGAGAATAATTGAACAGAATTCTTAAACAAATGCCTCCAAATTTTTACTCAAAAACAGCTTAGGGACAATCATTCTTATAGACGTTGGCAATGTTTATTCTCAGAAATGTTTTAATTCTTCCGTTCACAATCAGCAGACTTCACTCTGGGTTACTCACATAAAAGCACCATGTAGCTCAATTCTTATTGAAATTAGAGGGTTTCCCTCTGAGAAAAGCATTAAGGTTTACATTTCTATCCAACAGATACAGCTCTTCAGATACCTGCAACCTCTCCCTTCAGGTACACAAAGCACTGTAGCAATAAGTCAGCAGATGTGAAGGACCATGATTTTGCAATGGAAATAATAATTTAGATAAGTAAAATAAAACATCCTTTTAGAGGGTTCACAGTCATTAATTCTCCATCTTTCAAAGATTCCATTCTGCGTTGTTTTAGGCGGATGGTGCGTGCCCTGTGTTCAAGGCTGGGAATGAAAGGACGGGCAATCTATTCCATGGCTGTTTCTCGCGAAGCCCCTTTCTAAGCCTTGGGAAAGGTGATTCTGCTGTGCTCACCGCTCTAACTCTTTAGGTTTCTTTCTGCATACATATTAAAAGGAGCTTATTCTCCCTGACAGAACCTTTCTGATTTGACAGAACGGTGTAAGATATATTCACTCAAGTGAGAAAAAAAGAAATTGAGGTCTGTTTGTATTTCTTTTAGGCCATAAGCCTCTTAACCAGAGACTGTCACATTGTTATCCTTAGTGGACCGGAACGATAGCATAATATTCGGCATCTAATTAGTCATTTCATTAATTTTATTGGAGCCGCAATGGTGACTACTGGCCTAATTAGAAGGAATGGTCCCTGGCTTCTAGGCTTAAAGACAAGCCCTTGGTATGGAGGGAGAAATGCACATTACAAAAGACGAGGCTGTCAGTGGCAGTGGCGCCTCGCTCTCTGCTTTGCATTTCTCATTTCCTCTGTGGTCAGACCTGCGCAGGCTCTCCACCCGGGCTGCCTGCGGTGGGCGTCCACTGGCGGGAGAAGAGTAGGGCGAGAACAAGCTTCCACTGTGTTGTGATCTGTGGCTTTGGGATATTGGGTGTCAGCTTTGCCAGTGGATTATTGTTTTTTAAATTACGAAACAATTTGAATATACACATGTGTGTGCATGTGTGTATATATGTATGCATGTGCACGTGTGTGTTTATATATTTCTTTAAATCAAAAGGCATTACTCTCAGAAAAAGTGATGATTGTTTAAGAACCTTTACCAAGTATATAATATACATACATAATGGTGAATATTCAAACTAACTTTCCAAAATACTATCTAGCTAAATTGTCAAGCTCTTGCAAGAGTGCTCATGATAAGCTTCTGCCAACACCCAGAGGAGTGCTCTGTTGTGTCTATGTCCAACCCAGTTCCAAAGCTAAAAGTAGGAGATTTCATTTTCACACCTCAGGGAGTTTATTTTGCTGTTTTCAGAAGCTGGTTCCTGCCCCCAGTTTTCTCATAACAGTTCATGATAAAAAGGTGACTTCCCAAGAAACAAATGGTTAAGCAGAAAGATTTAGTTGTCCTCATATTTGCATGGTTTTATATTCACTGTCTAATTTTTCCAGTGCAAATTACAATTAACATTTGAATCTGTCTAGCCATGAAGAAATAGAGATTACTGTTATTACCGTAAATAATTCATTTTGGTGTCTTCTCACATCCTGGGTGCCTAATCTTTCCGAGTTCATCTAAGGTTCCCTCTCTCCATGACAACCTGATCCAGGAATTTCTTCCTGCCCTCATGTTTTATTACACATAAGTGAAGAATCACATGCTGCTTTGTATATTTTTGTTAAAAGAAAAAAAAACACCAAACTTTTTTCAGATAGGGCCTGAATTACACGCAGTATTTCTTTAGAAGCTCATTCAGCATCTAAAACAGTGTTAGATACACAGGGGGTTTCCATAAATATCTGCTAAATTGAAACCAGGAGCAAATGTTAAGTCAAGAATAAATTCAGGAATCACTGTGGCTATTAATCATCTTTTACCAAGAATTTAAATAATTTTACAGGAATTGTCTTAAGTCTGTTTTTTTACATCAACGGTAGCGTGTCTCACTGGCGGTAGGATGTCTAGGGTGAGTATTACAGACCTGACCAAGGCTATTCCTGGGACCTGAGGGTTAGGGAATAGGAAACAAAGGGACTCAACTCTTACCAAACACCTAGTGGACTGGGAGCCAAAGGGGACTATTAAAATTGCAGATGGGATCGTATCACTCTTAAAATCAGCCCATAGCTCCCCATTACCTTTAGAAGAAGAGTCTAAGCTCCTCCTTGGAGTGGTACTTAAGGCCCTTCTGGATCTGGCCCCTGATTTCTTTCTGGCCTCATGTCTGGTGACTCCCTGACACACCACCACCAGCTCCATGCGTCAAGTTAAAGCTGCCCTCTTGGCTTGCAGTGCTCTTGCATTTCCTTTCCCTCATTCATTCCCACTTCTTCAAGGCCCAGATCAGGCCTCAACTTCTCCAGAAAGCCCTTCCAGACACCTCTATTCTGGATGAGTTGCCCTTCCCCTATATACCTACTGAGACTTTGCTTAGCAAAGTATGCCATCTGCCACATTACACCATCATTTCCTGTCTTCCTCACCAGTCCTAGCACTCAGTGGGCAGTTTATCAGGTTTTTGTCTTAGTCAATTTAGACTGATATAACAGAACACCATAGCCTGGGTGGCTTATAAACAATAAAAATGTATTTCTCATAGTCCTAGAAGGCGGGAAGTCCAAGATGCAGGTGCTGGCAGATTGGATGTCTGGTGAAGGCCCTATTCCTGGTTCATACACAGCCCTCTTTCTGCTGGGTCCTCACATGGCAGAAGGAGCAAAGAAGCTCTCTGGGGTCTCTTCTCCAAGGGCACTAGTTCCATTCATGAGGGCTCCACTCTCATGACCTAATAACCTCTCAATCACCTCACTTCCTAATACCATCCCATTGGGGATTAGGTTTCAACATATAAATTTTGAGGGGACACAAACATTCAGTCTATAGCAGTATTATAGCAGTTAAGAGCATGAGCCCTGATATAAGATTTCCTGGGTTAGTATTTCATCTTGGCCATTCATGGGCTTTGAGACATCAGGTAGAGTTATTTACCTTCTCGTCCTTTATTTTACTAATTTGTAACATTAAATGATTATGGTGTACCCACGTGGGTTGTTCTGATAATGAAATGATATAGTGTGATTAAATACTTAGCGCAGTGCAGAGAGTATTTAACTTGTACATTTATTTGCTTACTTTTTATTGTTTTTTATTTTCCCTCTGAAACATAAGTTCCAGGAGAACAGAGAACTTGTCCCCTTGTTCACTGCTGTATCCTTAGCACCTAGAACAATGCCTGTGATGCTCTAGGAGTCCAGTGCGTACTTGCATACTATCTGTTGAACAGAGGTATTAACGAATGGCATGTGGCCAGGCGCGGTGGCTCACGCCTGTAATCCTAGGACTCTGAGAGGCCGAGGCGGGCGGATCCTTTGAGCTCAGGAGTTCAAGATCAGCCTGAGCAAGAGCAAGACCCCGTCTCTACCCAAAATAGAAAAAATTAGCCAGGCATGGTGGCGCATGCCTGTAGTCCCAGCTACTCGGGAGGCTGAGGCAGAAGGATTGCTTGAGCCCAGGAGTTTGAGGTTGCTGTGAACTAGGCTGACGCCAGGGCACTCTAGCTGGGACAATAGAATGAGACTCTGTCTCAAAAAAAAAAAAATGCAACTTTAAAAAAAAAAAAAAGGAATGACATGTGAGTCATGGTGTGTTCAGGCCACTGCAGACCAGCCAGTTTTCTGCAGAAGCAGACGTACCCCATCTTCCAGGCATGGTCCCTAAATATAGTAGACATTCAACAAATATTGGTATCTTGTGCTTCCCATTGTTAGCCACAATCTCTTGCATGAGAATGAGACCCTCTGGCAATATCCGCTTTAGAGTTTGGTGGCAGTGACAAATATGAGTACAAATATCAGCAATTGCAATCTCTGTTTCAGATACGCACATATACAGACTTGCTATGAGCAATGACCGTAACAACTATTTCAAAACAACTCACGCAAAGCAACTTCCAGTTATCACTGGTATCTCTACAGATATTGGAATCCAAATCTTTGTAGAGTTTATATCCTCAACAAGAAATTCATATTGTGTAGTCACTGACATCATCATATAACAAATAGGAACTTGACATTTTCAATATGAGAAATTTATTGTGACTACTTTTTTTCTACAGCAGAGATTTTTAAAGCATCTCTAGTAAAACAAGCACTATATGCCAAAAAATCTTTCTTTAGTTCAAGGGCTATTTTTTATAAATGGACTTTGGGGGACATTGTTAAATTCATCAAAGTTTGAACTTATTTTTGCCCAAGCTAACTGGCGATATAGTGGGTAGAAAAAAAGTACTGGACAGGGAATAAGAAGACCAGATTTTACTGCCACTCAATTTTTGCTCCTATCTGGCTACATGACCTTGAACAATGATGTCATTGTTCGATGACGTACCGTGAGGCTACCTAAGGCCCCTCTTCCTACATTCTCTCTAAAGTTCCTCTCTGGGGTCTTCCTGTATCTGGCTTGATCAATTCCCACCTGTCACTGGTTCTAAGGTCCTCTCTAGGGCTGTTAGTAACCAGGAAGGAAACAGCTGTCTTCTCCTCTCTGGTCTCCTCACCTAGTCTGAGGAAATCCCTTCCAATCCCCAGAGGAGCCTTGCAACACCCTTCTTCCCAAATGTGTTGTTTTTCCTAGAAGCCTTCATCCCGGCCCCCGCCCCCAGGCCGAGGTTCAGCTTGCTCACACCATCTCTCTCCCGCTCTGCCTCTCACAGAGTCACATCCTCCCTTGAGATAATGAGCACAGAACTGCCTAGATACCCGAAGGGATAGAAACAGTAATGGAAGATACTGACAGAGAGGTGAGAACATCAGTTAATATTTTATAAAAGTTAATATTTTAAAATCTCGCTACTGCTACCAACAATAATAATGAATGTGTGAAAATAGATCTGGGTTAGTTGAGCTTGAAACAGTCCTCCTACCAAAAAAAAAAAAGTTTCAGGCAGTGAGGAAAGGAAAAGAATAACACATGATCTCTGTAATGTGGTTGCTTTTGAACTTTACTGGATTCATGGAAAGCAGCCTAGTTTTGTCACGTGACTCTCCTACCTCTGGCCTGCCTCTAGGACTGTCTTTGAGGCTCATCAGTATCGAAGGGATTCGCCTGTCTTCTGCCCCTGGTCTTCAGGTCGCCCCTAGGCCAGCATCCTCGGGGCCAGCATTCAATGCACCTTCTGGAGTCGCTGATGAATAAGCAGCCACCCTCCTCCCTCCACGCCTCCTCCCAGGCCCTGCCACTCCTGCTAACCTGGCAGGCTGCATTTTCAATTACCATCTTTGAAACATGCCCAGGTGGACCTATTAAATCAATGAATGCGATGAGCTGAACACAAGGCAATGGTAATTCTGTGGCCTCCCTTGGGATAATTGGTGATAGCATGGGGTGTTGAAAATTCAAACCTGAAAATCATTGCTTTGAAGAAAGGGAGGACAACCAGTGAACTATTTCTTCCATTAAAATGCATAAAATTTAAATAATGTCCCTGTTCTTCTTGGTGCGCCCATCAACCTTCATTTTTTTTTAATGTGCCGAAAAGTCTAAATATTTATTAACTTCAATTTACAGGATTTATTATAGCTGCATTCAGCCAGGGCACATACACATTTTTAAAATATAGGGCACTTTTAAAATAGCATCATTTAAAAACAATTAGGAAATAAGTGTGTTTTTATTTTAAAGACATAAGGTTACTGCCTAGTTTTAAAAAGTAACTGGAAAAAGTGTTCTTGTAGGAGAGCTCATAATCAACAGGTTCACACCAGTGTGATCAGCTAGATACAGGTGGCAACATTTCACATCGGAAAACAGAGTTGCTCAGATGTGGGAACTCACCAGATGGATCAATTTAACTGCCTGGTGTTGTCAGAAAGGCTGGTTACCAAGTCAGCTTGTGGCTAGCCATGTTGCAGGCTGCCTGGCCTTGGTCTGCCACGAGGTCAGAAAGCTGATTTTGTCCTATCATGGAAACAGGTGAGATCCCAGCCCAGACTCTTGTTGCTTGGAGGGTCACCTGGGCACCACCTTTTAATGTGGATAAAGGAGATGTCATGGGTTGGGAAGTAGGAACTCTATCCATAATCTCTTTAAATCACTGCCCCTCTTTTTCTTTCTTTCTTTCTTTCTTTCTTTCTTTCTTTCTTTCTTTCTTTCTTTCTTTCTTTCTTTCTTTCTTTCTTTTTTTTTGGTTTGTTTTGGTAGATACAAGTGTTGCCCAGGCTGGTCTCAAACTCCTGCCCTTAAGCAATCCTCCCGCCGTGGCCTCCCAAAGCGCTGGGATTACAGGTGTGAGCCACCACATCCAGCCTGTCCTTCATTTTTAACATACAGACAATTGAAATTAACATTGCCTCTCTTGTATCTAAAGTGCTATGAAACACAGTGTCAGCCTGTTCCTTCCAACAGATTCCTCCATCGATTCTCTGGGACAGCCTCTTTTCTTTGTATTTATTAATGGAAATTTTCCACAAAAACTGCAAGTGACTAAGAAGATGCTCTGTCTTTTGTTCCTGTCCCCGTCGTCATCATGCTTTCTTACTCAACTAACATAATTTTTGGAGACATATTGGGGGGAAAAAGCCAACAAAGGAATATAATTTGAAATTCCACCATACGAGAAAACCACTTTTCCTAGGGAATATAGGCCTCTTCCAATGCATGCAATCATTTGGTTTTCAAAGGGCTTGAGCAAATCACATTTCATATACATTGAAATGCTTCTGCTGCTTTTATATCACCATTCAGCGTTACCATTCCCTTTTTAAATGATTTTTAAAAAAGAAAAAGGACAAGATCTTTAAAACTATTGAACCACCCGTGACTAGCCACAAACTTTGTACTAGGGGTGCTGTATTTTTCTCTTTACGCCTTCAAATAGACTGCTAGCCTCTGTCCTTATCACCACTTTCCAGTCGTGATTAGAAGGCAGCAAAGGGGAATGACACAAACAACACAGAATTAGCATGGCTGACACCCTGCGATCACAGCAGGCGACAGAGGCAGGTGGGGACAGGGTGAGGGGTGGGAAGCTGCTGTCGGGCTCAACTGTTTACCCTTGCTCCGGGCTACTTTGTGTTCCACACCAGAATGTAAAAGTGTCCACGTCTCTAAAATTAAATTATGTACCTTATGGAGCAATTTGCATAAAACAACTTTGTATCTGTTGTGTGTTCCATAACCTGGGCTACATCTGTATCTTTATAGTGTCTTTTAAAAAAATAGTACATATACTGCCTTTGTAACTTGCTTTTTTGTTGGCACATGCCTCTTTATGTCTATAAGTAAGTACAGACATCGTAATTGTTGATGGCTACAAAATACTCCAGTACCGATCTGTAACAATTTGTTTAAACAGTTCCAAGTTAGTGGATCTTCTGGGTGTTTCCAGTTTGGGCTACCACGGACTGGCTGCCTCTGGTTCCCAGGGTGGTGTTCCTTGGTTCAGCCACAGCGGCAATGGATGGTGTCATGAGAGTTCAGCCTCGCCTCGTGCTGACAGCCCCAGCTCAAGCCAGCACGGGGGCTTTTCCAGTTCCGAAGAGCCTAGAAGTAAAGGAGAGAGAGTTATCCCCCTGCTCCTGGACAGCCTTCAACCAGTGGGGGACAGAAGTGGTTGGTGAATGACTTCGGGAGGCCTTGGAGTGATGCTTGGGAGGCTGCTGTGGGGTTGAGCCCTGGAGCCCGCAGCATCGACTTCACTACATTTGCTCTTCCTCCTTCCCTACTCTCCCTCCTGCTTCCTGGGATCATCCTGGAAATGAACTCTTAATACTTGTATCTGGGCAAGTTCTCCTCTCTTAGGCTCTGAGCCAAAATAGGGACTATTATAAACAATGTTGCAGGGGATATCCTTGAATGTGCCTCTCTGTTATGTATCTAATTATTTCCTTCAGATAAAGCCCTAGAAAGGTACCTTGCTGAGTAAAAGGGCACCGACTGTTTTTTGTTTTGTTTTGTTTTGTGACAAAGTCTCACTCTGCCCGGGCTAGAGTGCCATGGCATCAGCCTAGCTCACAGCAACCTCAAACTCCTGGGCTCAAGCGATCCTCCTGCTTCAGCCTGCTGAGTAGCTGGGACTACAGGCATGCATCACTATATATTTTTAGTTGTCCAGCTAATTCTTTCCTTCCTTCCTTCCTTCCTTCCTTCCTTCCTTCCTTCCTTCCTTCCTTCCTTCCTTTCTTTCCTTTCTTTCTTGTAGAGACAGGGTCTCACTCTTGCTTAGGCTGGTCTCGAACTCCTGAGTTCAAAGCATCCACCCTCCTTGGCCTCCCAGCACTGACTTTTAAAAACATGCTCCACTGAGTGTTCTGTTTCACAGAGCTCCTAACTATAAGGGGATTGATTTTACTGTATTTGCCTTTGCCTATTAAATCCCAGAGCTCTCGTGAAGCCGCCTCTTCCATCAAGAAGCAGAGCATTGATACTCACTTCCTGTAGTCTTTTAAGCCACCCTCTCCAGAGGCCCCAGAAATCTCTGCCTTTTACTCTCCCGAATACATGATGAATGGAATAATTGGAATGCACACCCACTGTCTCCCAAATAGACATCTCACTTTATTGCTTGGTAGTTATTAAGAATGAGTAGTAATTTTGCTGCTGAAAAGACTACTTATGGGGAAAGTAAGAAATAAGAAAAACATTCACTCATAATTTAAGCCACGAGGAAATAAAACCAACTGCAAGATAAAATGTCTGTTTCTCAGACAGCTCAATCTTTGTATCACTAGTTGCATTGGTGCTCTTAATTATAAGTAGTAAAATCTCTGGATTGTATTTTGTACCCAGCATTCGTGGTCAGAAATGTATAAGTCAGTGCTCAGCGTAGTACAAAAGGGACTCTATAACACGCAGGCGCCTCGGTGGGGACAGCAGTAAGTGTGTGTGAGTCACCAGAGGGGCATGGAAAGACGGCGTCAGCTCCAGATTTGGATTTAGCCACAGCCTTTCCACGGTGAGGACTGGTGAGCATATGTTTGCAAGTATAATTTATACAAACATATATGTGACTATTTTTTAAAATAAGTGAACTATTCACAAATCCTAGCCATTTAAAGAGGCAGTGTATCTTTCTGACATCTCCTTTCAAGAAGTCTGTTTTTAAATCATATATAAAACCTTTCTCCTGGCAAACACTTGCAGGTTCTGCCCTGTTGGATGGCTTCCCTAAAAAGGGGGAAAAGGAAAGAGAAAAAAAACCCCTCCTTGGATGTGTTTGCCATCAACATCAATAACTACAGCAACGGCATTCTGACTGCTATTTATTCTGTTATAATTACTAACACCAAACTTGCATGATTACAATGTTAGTGATTTTGTTGATTATAAATAGCACTAATGCTGTCACACATGAGCACAGACTGGCTGCATTATGGAGACAAGGTCCATACACACATGGAGAGTTGTACCTTTGAGGATTATAATTTAAACGTGTCCCGGAAAATGGTATCCTCACATGGCCTCTATTTCCAATCACTCCAATAAAGGCTTCATTTAAACATGACCACTATCCTCGCTGCTCAGTGTTTCTGTGGTCTTCTCAAGTGTCCTTCATGCAGTCTAGGCTGTGCTTGGTATTCAAAAGATAATCTCTTGATAGTATATGGACCCAATAATGTCCTAGTGTCTTAAATTTGCTAAAAGCAGAGGCACTGGATTGGGAAAGCCCAGTAAAACCATTTCTATTTTAATAGTGATATGTCTTCCTTTTGGCAAGAGTCCTACTGAGGGAATTCTTGTAGTCTTGGACCCTTCTGGTTTTTTTAAACTTGTTATTTTGTTTTTTGAGGAAGTAGGACAAAGGGTACAATTAGGCCTTTATTCAAAACACCCACATATCACAGAGGGAATCAATCTACTGTGTAATTTTAGTTTTGGGAATTTATTGCAAAGAGTCACCTGGGTAAAGGGAATTCCCCTGCAGAATAGTACATTTCTGCCTTCTCCGAAGCATACTCGCTTTCTGAGGAATGATGCTTTCATTTAAAATGGTGTGTATTGAATAAAGCTGATACATTTCCTATTTTGCAGCTATCTGTCTGATTCTTGGGAGCATTTTTTTTTAACATAAAGCTTTCTTTATTGATTCAGAACTAGAAAAATGTTTAATGCAGTGGTAACATTTAGTAACAAAGGGAAGTGTGTTTTTGGCAGTTCCCTAGTTTATAGCATGAATGTAGGAGTCTGTATGTGTGCATAAAAATTCATTTGATTCATCTCAAGGTGGATTTTTAAAAAAGTTGATATAGATAAATTAATATCCTGAAAATTGAGGCAACAATTTGATATTTTTACAATGTCCTTTTCTGTTCGCATTCAGATACAGTAACCCTACACCTTGAAGTTTTCTAGGATAATCAAAATTTTAAGTATTCTGTTCTGTTAGATCATTTGTCCTGATTTGAGGGTACAAAAAAGATGTCATCTTTGTCCTAAAGACTGAAGAGAAGATGATTGCAAAACATGATAAAAAAACACAGAATGTAAGAAAGCCTTATCACAACCCTTTATTGCAAAATATTTATTTGTTATACCAGGAAGAGTTTTGGTGCAAATCTTCAGATTGTCCCCTAAATTTATTTCAAGTTAAATTTGTGTTCCGTCTAATCTTCTCACCATTCTGAGGCTATAAGTAGACAAAAAATGGATACAAATAATGAAGCATATTCTGTAACTAGCTGCCTTGTATAAACCAAACTTAAAAGGAACAAAAAAAGTAGATTTTTGGTATTGTAATTTTATTTTAAAAGGATAAAGAAAATTCAGCCCCA
>VBSM01000272.1:63805462-63923939 GCA_008086735.1 Cheirogaleus medius
AGATTTTTGGTATTGTAATTTTATTTTAAAAGGATAAAGAAAATTCAGCCCCATTGTAGAGCTTTTCTGTAGCATGAATTCATCTTCTTAACAAATAAAATCAATCCTCCTTTACTTGACTCTGTCCCTAACAGAATATAGACTCCACCCCCCAAGGGTGAACATTTTTTAATAGAAACAAACTTCAGGTTCTAGTACTAATTGTTACAAATGTAAAGTGGAGAGATTCTGATTTTAACTACTTTAAATATAAAAAGGCTTTTTATGAGGCCCAGAAATTTGGATGAAAAGTAAAACCTCTCCAGTGGCTAGAATCGCTGCTCAGGGCTCGTGCAGAAGTACTCCAGGCCATGACAGTGGATTGGCTGTATGTAACTGCATGTTTGCTCTGAAGATCTCATGACTTGACATGGGGATGAATTCTATTCATTCAAATACTTCTAGAATTCTTCTATGTCCCTGGAGATAAAGGGCAAAAAAGCTTCCAGTGAGAGTCACATACTGCTTACTTTTTTAATTGGAAGAGACCTTGCTCTGAGTGGGCTTGTCTTCAAATCTGAATGACCACGAGGAGATTTGATAATATATTTAAACACCTCGGGAGGCACAGCCCACCCACAAGGCAGGCAGGTCAGGCTGCTTTTTCTTTATTGGCTGGATTCAATCCTCTGGCAGCTCAGACATAACTTAAGCATGATTAAACTTTAGAAGAAGCTGCCAGGAAGACTGTGAAATCTTCATGCCTAAAGATCCCTAAAATTAGGAGCGACAACCACTTGGCTCAGATGGTTGATGAAGGCAAAGGTTTGGGCTGGATTAGTGATTTCTAAATGCCAGTTTGTGTCCTCTGCCAGACCACCTTGCTTCCACCGTTCCTCAGTAAAATGAGAAAAATATGAGCAATAAATATGTTTTTCCATAAGTTAAATCTATTCCATTTTAATTACATATTATATCTGCAGTACAACTTCCTTTGTTTATAACACCATATTGTTGCTTATTGCTGGAAATTAATTTTCAGATGCCTTAGCTTGGAAAATTAAAATGAAGCAGCTCCATATCAATCCCAATTTCTTTTTAAAAAGTTTTAATGGGTCTTGAAATCCAAAATTCTGGCAACTACTGGTCTACATAATCTTCATTCAACAAATGTTCATTCAGCTGCCTATTCTTATGTCATACAAAGGAAAAATAATAACTTTTCCCCATAGGATAATGAAAATAATAAAATCAACCAGTATTCACTGCACACAGCACCATGCTAAGTACTTTACATATGTAAATTATTTTATTTAATTCTTGCAATAAGACAAAGATGCCCAACTAAAAGTGAGGAAGATGGGATTAGTACCAGGTCACTTCTCACACATGATTTCATAACTAACCCGGTTTTTACCCTCCTAAGAAAACAACTAACGACGTTTCCAGGGAGGTGGCATGGTACCAAAAAAACATTCTAAACTTTTAAATGTGTTGCTTTTTCATGAAACCAAAGCTTGAGTAGTGGGATGGCTTGTCCGTGGTGATGAAACAAACAAACAAACAAGACTGCTGTTAGAAGCGCCAGTGGAATTTTCTGATGCATGGAACACCTTCAATCAGGCAGCATTCAGAGTTAATCAGAGACCACTTGTCCAGATGGGCTAATCTTTCAGGCTCAACAGTCCAATCACATTCCCCTTTGTTTCACGTGGTACCTGTTTTCTGCTTCCTGATTCGCACAAGCAATTCTGCATGTGCTGGAGAACCGAATGGTGTGAATAGGAATCTGCGACTAGCTAATGGTGATGGCTAATTATAGAATGGAAAAAAATAATACTTTGCTTTTGATTGAGCCACTTTAATCTTAAGTGTGAATTCAAAGTCAAGGGGAGAAATGTGGTGATATGCCAAAGCCATTTGGAACTACAGTCCTTAAATCACTCAGCCCTAAACTAGGTAAGGTAAGTCATCATTTTGATACTATTTTTCACCAGTAGAGTTAGATGCCTTCCTGAAGATTAAAATCACTTTTTATTCTTTTTATGTAGAAAGAAGAGAGGGCTCAGAAAGCCACTTAAGCTTGGGCAAAATAAGGGGAGTTTAAGTTACCAGAGTGAGTTCTCCCCTATGGGAGGAGAATAGGGTATAAGATCCCCAGAAGATAATCAATTAGCTGTTGTATGGACTGAATTGTGTTCTACACACACAAAAAAATATTTCATATGTTGAAGCCCTAATCCCCAATGTGATAGTGTTTGGAGATGGGGCTTTAGTGTCCTTATAAGAAGAGCAGAGCCCACCTGCTCACTGAAGATGTAAGGAGAAGGCAGCCAGCCGTCTTTAAGGCAGGAAGAAGGCCCTCATCAGAACCAGGCCATGCTGCCACCCCAACCTTGTACTTCCAAGCCTCTAGAACTATGAAAAAATAAATCTGTGTTGTTTTAGGCTCCCAGTCTATGATATTGTGTGTGTCAGCTTGAGCTAATACATCTTTTGGACTGTGAGCAGGTAATTCAATTGCAACAGAAATGAATTGTAACCAGCACTTTTTGTTTGTGGTTTGGAAAAGGAAAAGCGCCCTGACCTGAAGATGAGTCTGTGGGAGGTGAGGGGAGAAAGGTCTGCATTCAAAGGCCCAATTCTGATCCAGCACGTGGAGAGCGGCAATCCCAGCAAGTTAGGCAAGGAATGTCATCTCTGGCCTTCCCTGGCATGGAAAGAGTGTCTAGTCTATCACAGAAAGACTAAGGCCAGGCTGGGGCTGGCTCAGCCTGGTGTGAATGGGTCGGCCTGTGGGGCCAGCTTTCAGCAGAGCCAACAGGCCATAGCAGAACACTGCAGCAGTGATGGTAGCAAAGGAAGGACTTCCAGGTACCAGCTGTTGTAATAGAAATAAAGAAAAATGGTCTTTTATATGAAAACTATCAACTCTGAAGTTCCCTTACCACATGATGTTTAAAAGCATGGCCTGGTACCTCTAGACAATGAGATGTGGCTGACTCCTCTCGTGTCCCAGGTGGCTACAGCATGGGCCAATTCAGTGGGACAGGAGCCCTCAAAGGGGAGACAACAGATTTGCTGCTCATCTGGCATAGGGAACCCTAAGATGGTTTGCATTTTTTTAATTGGAGAAAAAGGGAAGATATGTTCCTATATTTTTACCCTTAGTATATTGAGCTGTTGTAATAGAAATAAAGAAAAATGGTCTTTTATATGAAAACTATCAACTCTGAAGTTCCCTTACCACATGATGCTTAAAAGCATGGCCTGGTACCTCACCACCTGGCCGGCACCCCAGCCCTGCCCCTTTTCCAGCTGTGGAACATTAAGCAAATTTCTTTATCTCCATGTGCCTCATCTGTCAAATGGATGTAACCATAATGCCTTCCTTCAGGAGTTATAGTCTTAAGCATAAAGCATTTAGAACCACACCTTGCACAAAATAATTTCTTATTATTATCAGTTTCAACCCCAATATTTTCTAGCACAGATTACCAAGACTCAGAAGTAAATTCCCCAAGGTCATGAAGCGACTTAGTATCATTACTATTAAGAAGCATGTTAGGGTGACCAATTGACCCAGATTTCCCAGGACTATCCCAGTTTAGCACTGAAAGTCCTGCATTCTGGCCAAACTGGGATGGTCACCTTACAGTGATGAAGGTAAAGTCACATGAAGTGGAATCAGCTGAATGAGGCCCTCGCCGTGGAAGAGATGTTCATTTGGAAGGAGCAATGTTACTACTGAAGATATGACTCCAAATGCAGGCACCTGGTGTGAGACTCTAAGAACAGTTAAGAAAGCATCTGTTGAGTTGTGTGTGACTATGTAAAGCAAAAGTTCTCTAGTTATATGTTAGTTTGGTGGTCAGGAATTTTCCAGACATGCTTTCTATCCTCTGGGGCAATTCTAGCAGTGCAGATGTGGTCTTTATAAACCCGGTCTCATAAACTGAAAGTCTGTCCTGATATTTACAGAATGGAATTTTGAATAATCATCTAAGATTGCATTTGTAGAGCATTTATCTCAAAGGAGCTCAATGTTCTTGGCAGTCATTATTTAATTAATCCTCACACTGTCTCTGTGCGACACAGAGCAGGCAGGTGTAATTATCTCTGTTTTGCAGATTACATGACTTGGAGTTATGCCTGGTTATAAGGTGCCTTGGAAAGAGATGTTCCACTCTGATAATGTGTTTGATTTTATTCCCATTCTTTCTAGTGAGTCTTAGACTTGATTTTACTCTGGGGTATCCTAAATGAACATCGTAAATGGTGGTCACCATATTGATAGTTCAGCTCTCTTTGCTTGTCACATGGTATATTTGGTCACTGTGTTGGACAGCTTGTGCCCAACAGGCAGGAAACTCAGCCATGACATGGATCGTTAGATCAGGCCTCTAGAGGTCAGAATCAACACTCATTCCATTCTATGCGCTGAAAATGTTCATGCTATGCCTTTTTGTAGACTGCAGAGATCTTTACTGATTGATTAAATAATGGATTAATAAATGAGAAATGCCATAAAACTCAGCCCACACCATTGCCTCAAGAGCTATAAATCCAAACAGGAAGGAGATAAATGAGAGAATAGAAATTGATTTCCCCATCAGAAGAGATGGGCTGATAAAGGTGGTGATAAGAATAACCAAATAGCAACAACAGCCCACATGCACTGAATTCTTAGGACACACCAGGATCCATTCTAAACATTTTATATGTTTTAACTCATTGAATCCTCACCAGTACAGCAGGAATTCATTCTCCAGATAAATAAACTGAGGCACAGAGAAGTTAAATAGTTTGCTAAAGGTTACAGATTGTCAAAGCTGGGATTTGCACCCAGGCATATTGGCTTCAGAGACCATGGACTTAACCACTATGCTGTAGGGGAAGCAAAAATAAAACATTTGATAACCAGCAATCCCACTTCTGGTATATATCCAAAGGAAATGAAATCAGTATCTCAAAGAGATATCTGCACTCCCATCTCATTGCAGCAGTATTCACGGTAGCCAAGATATGGAAACAACCTAAATGTCCATTGATGATGAAAGGATAAAGAAAATACAGTATTATTCAGCCTTACAAAACAAGGAAATCCTATCATTTATGACAACATGGATAAACCTGAAGGACATTATGCTAAGTGGAATAAGCCAGACATAGAAAGAAAAAATACTGTTTGATCTCGCTGACATGGGATAAAAAAGTCAAACTCACAGAAGCAGAGAGTACAATGGTGGATGCCAGGGGCAGGGCAGGGTGGGGATGAGAAGATGTTGGTCAAAGGGTACATTTGGTTAGGCAGGGTGAATAAGTTCTGCAGCTCTAACATTCAGCAGGGTGACTATAGTTGATAATACTGAAATTTGCTAAATTAATATACATGAAATTTCCTAAGAGAATAAGTGTTCTCACCACCACCCCCACACAAAGGTAACTAACTGTGTGAAGTGATGGATATGTCAATTAGCTTGATTGTGGTAACCATTTCACAATGTATTCATATATAAAAACATCACTTTGTATGCTGTATATACATACAACTATTTGTCAGTTATACCTCAATAAAGCTGAAAAAAAACACAACACTTGAAAAAGTAATTTCCTCCTTGTTAAATGAAATTCACATCCTGCCTAAATAATAAACCCAACAATCTCTTGTCCTTTGATCCTCACCTGCTCTGACTTGTGGGGTGTGACTGGCGAGATGAAAGTTTCATCTAACCTGAGACAAGGAGGAGTGACAATACCGGGCACAGCAGCAGGCTTGGTGATTGAAGGCCTTTTCTGGGTTAACTAACATGTTGTTCAGACTAATTGAAAATTAAATTTTTTTATGCCAGTCCCTCCAAATCTATCATGGTCTGCTACCAGGGACACAAGCTCATCACTTCTCAAGATCACAGTTATAGCACTTCAATTTGTCCACCCTACAAGTCAGGGGAAGGAGGGGAGGGAGAAAGGCAGAGCTGAGGAAAGATTTTGGAGGCGCTCAGACCAGAAGGAGAAAAGCCTGTTCCATTTTGGAACATATTGCAAACAATTCCAAAGGACAAGAGCTGTCACCCATGGGTCCCGAGGCACACTGCAGGGTCGGGGCACACCCACGAGCATTTGCAGCTGTGGCTGCAGGACCTCAGGAGCACAGTGCACTTACAGATGACGAGCAGTGTAACTGGTGCTTTGTCAAAAGCCGCGGCGTCCGCAGTGGGGTCCCCAGTTCCACTCAGTAGGCAACTCCAGTCAGTGGACGCCTTTGTGAAACTTCGGAAGTTGCTTCCACTCTGCGGGGGTGGGGACAGTTCAGCACGTTTCCATTTCAGTTTTATCTTTAGAACACAAGCCAACTTAAACCAATATATCCCCTGCCAATTTGGACATGACTCTTACGCAGTCAAAAAAAAAAAACTGTGTGTCCTCAACCCCCAATCTTATTTCAGCTGCTTTCGCCCTTGTGATTCTCTCATTGGTCCCCAGATAGCTTGAGCAGGATGCACATAAGCTGCACAAACACCCATCTTTCCCTGACCACAAATCTCCGCCTGGACACGGGGTTCCTCCTACCCTGACATAGCTCCTTTTCCTCTGGTCCAGACTCCTGAGCCTCCTGTATAGGACCGAGTTCCTTCCAAGCTCTGCCTGCAGCCCTTGAGTGCGGCGATTCCTCAAGCGCCCTGAGGCCCTTACCTCTCCCAAGGCCTGGCGTTAACCGTTCCTTCAGCAGGTGCACGTGTGCCAAGCACTGTTGTAGGAACCGGGGACACTGCGGCGAACAAGACGGACAAAGTCTTCGCCTCTTATGGGCAAAAGGGAGATGGGCAACGAACAAGTAAATAGTAAATGCTCTCATTTCAGGAAGGGAAGAATGCTCTAAAGAAACATCAGGCAGGTTGAGGACGCAGGGAGTGATGGAGATTGCGGAGAGAGGCAGAGCTTAGCCTCAAGCCCTGCCTTGCTGGCCGGGGTCCTATTACCTTAGAAAGAAACATTGCTCTCCCCTACTACCCCCATTTTTCAGGACTGGCCCAGTGAAAACTAAAATTGCCAGGCTCTTTGTTAAGGAATGAGAAAGAATTTTAGGATGGTGGCAGCAGAGTGTCAGCCAGGAGCAGGGCCCTGTGCGTCAGCACAGCTGGCACAGCCCTGACGCCGCCAACCGCCAACCTCCAGGCCTTTGAAGGACCCGCCTTCCTTCCCACTGAGCCCGGCTGCTCCATCGGGAAGCCCTGCTGCTTCCCTGAGCCCTGCCCGCCCTCCCCACAGCCTCCCAGAACCGCAGCCAGGCCCACGCCCCAGAGCTCATTCCCCTGGAGGGACAGGCCCCTTGGCAGGTCCCCTGAGTCCCCTTCCTCACTCCCCTGGCTGCTCTTGGTGCCCGGCTTCTGCGCCCACTCCACCCCACCTGCTGCTTCTCCGTCTTGCTGTCAGCGCAGGACCCCGTCGGTGGGCAACGCTAATGTCGGTGTGGGGCTTTGCGTTCAGAAACTCTGGGCATGTTCTTCTAGGCAGCACTTGAGGACAATGCTCAGGGGACCGCCCACGGTGAGCACATGGCTGCAGGGAAAGTGGTGCTCGTTATGCGGATGCTTAGTGGGCTGTTTAAGGCATTTCAGCACCCAGATTTAAACGCCAGGTGCACCCCTCGATCCTGGCTGCCACGTGCGTCGAAGGGGAGGGTACAACTGAATATGTGTTTGTTAAATCAGCTTCTGTGACAAGAGAGATAACAAACGTGAGTCAGAGGTGAAAGGAATCAGTCTTGCAAGCAGGAAGCGGCCTGGTACTTTTTTCCCTGGATGGAGCGTGGGGCTGAGTCGCGTGGGGGAAGCGCTCCCGCCTGCCACTCGCCTTGTGTGTCAGGAGAATTGATACCCCCCTACTTTAGTAATGAAGGGGATTAAAAATGTGCTTTCGGAACTGTGTGGGCTCTTTTTTATTTTCTATGGGCGTAGCAAGGGATATTCATTAACCTGGGCCCATCTTCCCACCACATAAAAAAGAGATTTCTTAATTTTATGAGCTGATACGACAAGCGTATTAAGATAATCCGAGATGGTGGCCTATTATTTTGATAAGGGAAAACATTAAAGTATGCCATAGATCCCTACTTTAAAGCAACCGTTACCCAAGGCAGGGTTTCCCTCATAAAATCGAGACGAGAGCCAGTGGGAAAGTTTAAGCTGGAAACAGTGGCACCGATTCCTCGGAGCTGAGGGAGATGCCGCGCGTGAGGGCGGACGTGTCGCAGGAAGGACAGCGGAGAGTGTGGAGCTGGTGGCTCAGTGCCAGTCCGCCTGTGGTGTCCTTATTCTGTGTCCTTCCGTTCTCTCCATCCTCCAGTTTTCTGTTTTGTTTTCTATATCTTGACCTTGACCTTGACTTTCCTCCGTCTGGTTTTACGCCTTGATGGATGACGACAGTGCCCTGGGCCCCTGCGCTGGCGATGTTCTCTTCGGCAAGGTTCCTTGCAGCCGTCAGACCCATCCAGCTCCACCCCTTACCCCTCCTCGCCTCCCGTTACTCCTGCCTTGCTGTGGCTGTTCCCCTACCTCGGTTCCGCTGCTACCAGATTTCCAGAGTTCATTCATAAACGTCGTTGAGCAAGAGCAGAAAAAGTATTCTCTACCTTCCTGTCTTAAGATAGTATTTTTCAAAAGTAATATATTTTTTTTTTCTGAAGCCTGGATTCTATGAGTACAATATGTAGACATGCCTTGAAAACTGTGAAGTGCTGTGCAAACATTAGCTACTCTGTTCCACCCGAAGGAACCGTTCTGTAACAGCAGGTAGAAATGAAGCTTTCACAGGGGTGCATCTACTCACTTTGGGTTTTGGTTTCTCATAAAGATTCTTAAAATTCAAACACCATTTAATGTTTGAAAGTTCCCCTTATCCGTAGTTGTGATCATATCTATCTTCTCTTAAGGAATTCTATTCGCAGTACTTGCCTGTTGTATGAAATCATAAATTACCCTGGAGTCCTATAGGTCCCTCACAGGCAAGGCTGTGAGCTAACTAGAACTTTCAGCCTTCTGGTTAAAAACTTCCCTAGCCTCATTTCTATCAGAGATCCCTGTTATACCCAAAGGGAGCTCAGATGTAGGGTTCCCAGGGCATGTATGTAGAGAAACACACCCGTGAACCCTTCGTGATATCTACCCAGTGCTTTGTTTCAGTAATTTATCAGCAAAAAACAAAAAAAAAAATTCCAAACCTATTTGCTTATTCTGTCTTTATTGATCCAATGTGATACATGATAATATAAGATTTAATTCTAAATAAAGGTTTTATAGGCTTTTTAGTGATGACATTAATTTGAAATGAGCCTATTTCATCTACAAGGCTTTATATTGCTCCCTTGTTATAGTCAATAACACATTTGTTTATTTAGCTTCTCTCTGTTTGTTCAACATTTTGTTCACTTCTTGTAATACAAGTACCTTAGTGAGGTTTGAGTAGAACAAATTGAAAAATATTTGGGAGTGCAATTTAATGAACCCGAGTGCTATTTTTTTAAGTATGCAGTAAGAATTATTTTAAGAAGATATTCATAGCCTTACAAGTACTATACGTGCTAACAATCAGAGCTATTGCTGGTGTAATAGTTAAGTCAATAAGTGCATTTAAAATTAGGTCACAGTCAACATTCAGCAGTTGGTGTTATGCTACCTTTGTATTTGGCATAAGATTTTCCATGTCACACTTAACTTTGATATAAAAATAAAAAGGTACATGTTTCTAAGAAAAAAGTCCACCAGATTTAAGTCATTCTCAGCACATTAGAATCACCTGGGAAGTCTTTAAATCCTCAGTCCTCCATCTAAAACCAATTAATTCCAATCCTCTAGGTTTGTGGTTCTCAAAGTGTGGTCCCTGGACCAGGAACTTCAGCATCACCTGGGAACTTGTTGGAAATGCAAATTCTCAGGCCCCACGGGATGGTAACTCGAGGGTGGGTGGGGACAGGGTTGAGGCCCAGCCATTTGCATTTAACAAGTGCTCCAGAGGATTTTGATGCTGAAGTTTGAGAATCACTGCTCTACCTATATTTGTGTTTTTTAAAACCTCCAAAGATTAAAATATGCATTGAGGGTTGACAGTCATTGGGCTATGACTGCTGTGTGACTTCAGAGGCATAAAAGAGGAAGAAATAGCTGGATCAGAATGGCATATAAACCTTCTATCTATAGGGGAGCTGCTCCCTACACTCCAAATGCTCTCTGAAGAAAATCGGTCAGCGTGGCTTGCGAGGTCGTGCATGGTGCATGGAATAGATGTGGCTATCTCCCCTGCTGGGGCATTAACCCATGGCCCTGGCACCCGACCTGCTTCTCTGGGTCATTCTTATCACCTGCCTCCTGACCTGGGATTTAGGACTCAACTGCAGGCTTAGATACATTAAAGCTCTGCCTCTATAGAAAGCATTTTAGACCTGATAGGTGAATTTGGGAGCTTATGTACACAATATTTTATATGAATCTTTACCTAACAAGTTTCATTGAAATAAATATTCCAAGTAATTATCTTTAAGAACATTCAGATAAATACATAATTATGACAAAGCAATAAATGCTTCCACTTCATTAAGCATTCAGATTAAAGACAATAAATCATTTTCAACAATTATTTCAAAACTCATTGCCTCAGGAGTGTCTATAAAAGGCTGATAACAGGCATATGGAAAAATACCAATTTGAGTCAATTTTCTAGCTAAATTCTTTACAGTTAATTCCCCTTACTAAATTCTTGGTAATTAAATGTATTAAAAATGACCTATTTCATTTTCCCTATAGTTCAGTTTCTAAAGTAAGTGATAGTTAAAAGTTTGAGAGTTCTACATAAATAAATACATGAATGAATAAATATATTTTCATATGCATGTGGCTTATATATATATATACACACATATATAAATATACACATATATTTTCCTAGATGTCAACAGAAGTTTCTTTGTAAATTATTCAGTATTTCTAAGCTCACCTTTGGCACTTTAGGGTTAAATAACTTTTCACTGAAATCACTTCCTTCAGAAAGAAAGGGGGCCTAATATTTATACCCAGTAAAATACGTTTCAAGAATTATTTCAAACAGAATTGTCTCAGAAAGAGTAAGGAAAAAAGGTGCTACGATGAAAGCCTCCTAAATTCCACCTTCTCATTAGTCTTCACCAGAAGGCCACCTCCTCCCGTGTGCTCTCATTGCATGCGGATGAGATTGTATTTAGTGCCATTTTTAATTCTACTTTGTGTTTGGGAAAGATATCATCTGGTGTCTGAATCCTCTCAACTATGTCCCTCTCCAGTTTCCAGCTGTCCCCAACCCCTGACTGATCACCTCCAGTCACATGACACTACCCCATTCTGACACAGAGGCTGCATGCTATTTTTGTTCTGAAGGGTAGAAAATTACTTTTTCATATTGACCCTTTCTGTATCTTTCTCTTGCCCATATCTGTCTTGCTTCTAGCCCCTGGCCACATAGACCATGTCTAATCCCTCCGCAAATATGCCAAGCCTTCACATATTTGAAAATTGCTACCAAGATGAAATTTTACTGAGATAAATGTAAAGTTTTCTACTGGGGCTTAAGAAACAAGCTGTTATATAAGTACAAGATTGGAACAACATGACTCAGTCCACATATTTTAGCTCCAGCTTATAGAAGAGGAAGCTGAGGCTGAAAAACATAAACTAGCACAAAGTTGACAATGCTGGTCCCCAACGAGACTAAGGCTTGAGCCCAGAGCTTGAGCCCAGAAAGAGAACTTCTGTTCTCTTTCCACCTCCCCATGATGCTGCACTATGGTCTGTTAAGATCTTTTAGAATTTCCATGTTAGTATCCAGTTTATTTTCTTCTCATGCCAACACTTTCTATATGGTAAATTACCTCTGTGTCTTCCCTTGCAGCCCTTATCAGGATGTTTCATCTATTCTAGAATTTCCTATAGTATCACACATATTGAGATTTGCAAAAAGTAATTATTGAAGGGAAACAAAAGGTCAGGTATCTTCCTGTTGACAATTTACTGTCTACAAAAGAAACAAAGATTAATATAAGGAAAAGGAAAATGTTCTCAATCTAGAAATATAATTCCCTATTTTAAAAAAATATGGTCTTAAATAGCACACAATTGCTGGTGCCAAAGATACGTCTCAGTTAAAAACGTATAACACTTATATTTTTCCCTAAAGATGTGAATGCTTTAAGTACAATTTAACAAATGCCTAAATATTTTGCATCTGTCTATTTCTCTGATTAAACATGTTTTCTGATCAATTTCTCTGCTTCCAAACTTTCTTTCCTCCAAATCTATTTATAAACGCTATACTGCTCTTCCTGCATGAGAGAGAGTCTCCTAACCCCCAGAGGCAATGGCGCCCTCCTTGGCATGGCTCTGGCCGTGCCACCCTGCACATCTGTCTCGCCTGCTCTCCCTGCAGACGCCGCATCCAGCCAGACGGAGCCACTCACCCTCCTCCAAGCCCATGCCAACTTTTCCTGCCCTGCACTTGCCATACTCTCCGCTATCCTGTAAAACGATGGCATTTTAGCAGTTCCTTACGTGACAAGATTTAAAGAATAAAGCATGGTTCAAGCAAGAGAGTGAGGACCTGAGAAACAAGTGTGCTGTGCTGAGGACCATTCTTAATTTTTTCTTTTTTGAATTCATTTTTTTGAGTAAATTAGCTTTGTTTGTTTTTGATTCTCTTTCAAACTATTTTTGAAATTTCCAAAGAGCAATCTCCAAACAATAGCCTCATCTGGTTTTTCCTATGACTATAAACCCTGAAAGGGACACGTTTTGACTCCTGGCTAGTCCTCGCACAGGGAGGGCACTGGCACAGAGACTGCCCGCTGCTGCTGATTCGGTCCAGCTCAAGCCTCCTTGGCTATCATGGGGAAAAGCGTCCCTACTTGGCTTCTTATGCACATCCTGTTCTATCCTTGAGCCAGATGCTGATGCGGAGGAGACTAATGAGGCAAATAATAATAGCCAACTTTTACTGAGCTTGCTATATGCCAGGCACTGTTTTAAGGTCTTTACAGTCTTATCCACCTTCCTCTATAGCCCTACAAAGTGGGACAGCCTTCATGAGAAGCCCTGGGCTCAGAGAAGTTACCTTATTCAAGGTCACAGAGCTAGGAGATGGGGGAACAGCACCGAAATCCATGCAGTCTGATCCAAAGCACCAGCTCGGAGAAAAACTGCCTCCCCAGCACCAGGGTCTGTAAACACCTGCTTTGGGTAGATCCGATCACATGATATTTCCCTTGAGTATCAGGTCTGTCCTCAGCACCAAAGGCCTCTGGGGATGACTCCCCGCATTACTGTGCACAGAGTTACTGTGCTCAGATTGTGCTGTGATTTCGAACCCTGGTTGTGTATTAGAACCACCTGATGGGCTCTTTCAGCTACCTTTGCGAAATAGAGATGCCCGGTCCTGGAGGTCCTCGTTAAGTTGGCCTGAGGGGAGGGTCTAATAGCAGTCATTTTTAAAAGCTAGGGGTTCTAGTGAGGATCACTGTGGTGTCCAGGTAGCCACAAATAAGGGGACCGACTAGACTTTAATTGCGGAGGAGCCCACGATCCATTCCTCGGTGTGCAGAGAGTATTCTGGGAGGACGGGCAGCAGGATGCCCACTCTCCACTCCAGCCACAATTCCCAGCCAGCAGTTTCGGAGCCTGCTCTGCTGACCCAGAGGCCCAAAGAGAAGCCTGCAGGGGCAGCGTGTAGCTTCCAGCCAGTGGCCACGTCCCTGAGGCACCCACAGCCCTGGCAAAGGCCTAACAGGCAGGTGTAATCAGAAGTTCCCAGGGGACATTCGGAGCAGATCCCTCAGCAAGCACAGCTTCTAAATTTGTCCTCCAGAATGATTAATCTGTTTAAGCAAATTCCTAGGGCATAATTAAGATGCTCTAATCAAGGAAGGAGATTGTTATGCAGCAGCCTCAGGCGCTGATTTGGTGGAAGGAGCTCGTGACCAGAAGGTCTCGATAACCTAGTGGAAATAGTGAAGGTGACAGAGTGGGCTTAGCCAGGGAGGTAGGAGAAGGCTGGCCATGGGGAAGTGGGGAATGTCAGAGGAGGAAAAGGCTGTAAAGGCCAAGGGGTCAACCAGAAACTGCCGAGGGTCAAGGGCAATGAGCCCTGAGGTCACATTTCCAGGTTTGAGGGTTCAGGTTATTAATGGTGTTAGGAACAGTATTTGTGGAAGTGGATGCTCTTCCAAAAGATACAGACTGAGGAAGATGAGGATCAGCTACTTGTGTACCTGGAAGCTTCCAAGGAGAGAAAGAACGTCAGGGTCTCTTGGGGGGTGTTAATGAAAGGGGGTTTGGGGGCAGCGCGCTACTCTCCAGGGATGGGCTGAGGCACAGGTGTGTCTCCCGCTCTGGCCGAGCACGCCTGCCTCTCCCCTGGGGAGGAGAGTTAGACCACTACGCCCAGCTCACGTCTCTGGGCCCCTGTGAGTGACAGGAGTGTACCCTCTCCTAAATAACCCGCAAGCCCTAGCACTACAATGGCATTTGCCTTGTCCCCATTTTGGCCGGGCACTGGGGCTACTCCTGCCACACACATTCTGGAAGGGACACATGGACCTGCCCATGGTCCCACGTCTCAAATTGCAATGACAGGTAGAGCTTCTCCCTCTTCCCCGCTCCCCTGCACAGAGCAGTGCCATATGCAGAGCCCAGGTGCCTGCCCTGCCCTGGGGGAGTGGTGAGGGGAGGGGAGTGGCGAGGGGAGGGCAGAGGGACAGAGCGGGTGTGTTTAATGCCGAGGTCTGCCCTGGCTGCCATCTGTCCTCCCCTTCCTGCTGTGTCACTCTGCACCTCTAGGTAACACTGATGGGGCCACTTTCCTCCTTCCACCCAGATGCCCTGGTCACTGATGAAAACCCGGCTCTCTAATTTCCTTCCTAACCTGCCTGAGGCCGATTAAATTAAGTGCTCTTGAAACTCAGGCTTTTAAAACAGAAAGGGCCCATAGGGCCACATGGTGAGGATAGGAAAGATGGGGGGAGTCCATCTTCCCTGGCACCTCTGCTGGCATCCAGGCCCCTGGGGTGCAAATAAGGACAAGTGAGACGGGATAAGACAGACACAGAGGCACGTGGGCGACGGAGGATGGCATCTCTAGGGCACATTTGCCCTCTCTTTCACCTGCTCATAGCTGAGCTTCCAGCTGGTGAATTACTTTCCCTCCCATGGCATTAGGGCATAGTTTCTGAATTTAGGGGCTAGGTTAGGCAGAAGGAAATGGAGTCCAGTGCATGAGGCCAGTGCCAACAAGCTAGAAATGAGTTTTCCAGGAACTTGGCTGAAAAGGAGAAGGAAAACCTCGCTCTGGAGAAGCACCGTGTCTTTCTCCAGAAGTGGAGCCTTACATACCATACCGCGGACAAATGCCTCCCTCCAAAGGGAAATTGGCGGGAGCAGGAACAGCAGCCGGAGTCTCTCTGAGATCCTTGCTTTGCTGCCATCCTACTGGGTGAATCTCCCTTCTCCAATTCAAGGGCCCCTTTGGGTAGTTTCCACAGTCCTGATTCCTACTGAAGTGTTTTCTAAGGTTTGTTGACTAATATTGAAGACAGATTCCAACTCCCTAAAGAGTACAGCTATGGAACAATGTCAACAGCATTAATGTTCTACAAACAGGAGATATGTTTAACTCAAATATTTAAATATAAATGCTGTGTTTTGGTACTGAGCGCAGATGAAACTGCTCTGCTGCTCTTCACTGCTGAGAGCAAGTGAGAGAGACCAACATTATTAAATAACACAAACATTTTCCCCGGGAAAAATCCATTGGGGTGCTGTGTACTGACCCCGATTATTTTCTAAATGGGCTGTGTGTTGACTCTGTTTTTCTGTTTGTTTGCCGTTTTCTCTCTCCAGCGGGACAGCTTGCCTCCTGCGGTGTGCGTCTCTGTGACCCTGACAGGCTTGACGTGTGCTGTTGTCACCAGACGGACAAGGGGGGTGGGGGGTGGGGACTGGTGGCAGGCAGGGCCTCCTCATGGTTACAGCTCTGCCCTCCCTTCAGGATGACAGCAGAGTCCCTCTCAAGGTCACAGCCAGTGTACTCAGGCAGAACAAAACATATGGTCCCTCCTCTGGAGCCTTTGAAATTCTGGGCACCAAATTGTAACACCCTTGTTCTTCCAGGTCAGACGTACCAAATGAGGAAGACTTTTAGAGGCACAGGAAAAATTATGGCTTCTCTCTAACCATGTATTTCAAAGTAATCTACTAAGATATAAAATAAGTCAAGGCTATTTTGATGCCATCAACGAATACATTCTGTGCCAGATACTTTCCATCCGCCATCAACGAATTCATTCTGTGCCAGATACTTTCCATCCGCCATCATCCTCTTCCAGTCTCCACCGTCTCCACCCTAACCTGTGTCCTGAGAGGACAAATGAACAGACTGTTCCAGCAGGTTCTGTTCCTCCCTGGCTTCCAGTTGGGTTTGGCCAGTGGGGAATGGAGCAGGAGAGTGAGGTCAGTGTCACCATGGGCTGGCTGTGGCTCCCTGTTGCCCTGTCCACCCAGCTGTGGGTCTCCAGGTTATAGTCACCCTCCCAGGACCCCAGCCCTTCAGGCCTTGCGGGGAGGGGCCCAGGGCCCACTGTTACTAATCCCAGGACCCTGCACTACACCTCGGTGAATAGTTCCTTTATGAAACTCAGATTTGCAGAGTTCAATTGTGTCATCTATTTCCTGCTGGGACTTGACTAATACAACATAGATGGGGTTCAGGATATATTATCCCAAAATATGGCACCTCAGCATAGTGAATATTTTAAGATAAAGGAATTTGAGAAAACTGCAGAAGCAGGAAGATCACTCACGTTCCCCAGCTCTGCTCTCCTGAAGCAGGTCATGAAACCCAGGAAAGATTTCCTCACCTTCCCCTGGAGCAGGTCAGAAAGCCTCTCATGGAAGGGGCCCTCCCTCTACCTGGAGGAGGGGATCATCCTGTGTCTGAAGGTGAAGCGTCACAAAGAAGAATCTGAACAAACAGGCCTTGCTAAGTTTCCCCCAGTTTATTACCCTTTTTGCCCTGCCGTATTTCTCCGTGAGTGTCCACTCTTCATCAAACCTGGCATAAAAACACACAGGTTTAACCATTTATTTGGGTCTTCATTTCCTTATGAAGGCTTCCATGTCATGTAAAATGTACACTAAATACATTTGTACGCTTTTCTCTTGTTAACCTCTTATAGGGGCCTCAGCCATGAACCTAGTGAAAAAGATATTTTTCCTCCCCTATAATATGAAACACCAAATTATTTCAAAAATGTTTCTCTTTCTGCCCCAGCTTTGTTGATGTCCTAAGAATACACTGAGTTTTTGTCTTGGTAATCTAGGGCTTCAAGTCAGGGCCAGTGTTTAGTGTAAAAGAACAGGTCTTGATTTCCCAGGCAAGAGCATCTGTCCATCATTAAACCAGAGCAGATACGCTTATGGGCAGATGGCCATTGACAACCAATGTAGGAGCCCAGGGTGGGAATATTAAAAAGCAAAAAAATCAGTAATTTTCTTATAAAAATTCAAAGAGTGATTATGACTTCTCATTTAGTATTACTGAAGATCATAAATAATTTTATTACAAAAATCTAATTAAATAAATGATTTGGATTTCAGCATTGCCAGCTAAAACACAGTAAAGAGCCTAAAACATTGTAAAGAAACTATTATTAAGCTATCAAATTTTGTAACTTTTGTTTTTACTTGGAAATCCATCCACGCCTCCTCTCTCTCTCTCTCTATGCCAGGGTCTTTCTGCTCCCTTCCCTCCAATAGTGAAAGGTATTGGTCTGCCATATTCCTTCTGGTTCTATGGGTCAGAATAAATTTCAGGTGGCTCACCCTGATTACAGGCTAATTAGTCTCAATCTCTGAGAGGCTTTCCTGGCTCTCTCTGGCAATGGGAACAGCTCTCTCCACTGTACTCGTAAAGCATTGAAAACATTATTGCAAGGATCAGATTTCTTATCTTCCCAACCTCCCAACAGATTGTGATTTAGTTGAGGGCAGAAATGAGGCCTTTCCCCCTGGTGTATCCCACGTAAATGCGAACCCCACGCTGCCCCCCTCCACTCCCCCCCACCATTTTCAGTAGGCTCACTAGGTATTTGCTGAGTGGATGGATAAGTGAATCCGTGTGAGAATGAAGGTATATTGCCTTTCAAAATAGCTCCATGCTTCTCAGATTTTTTTCCCAGGCCCTGAAAAATGTCATAGTACTAGCAAACCTGATAGGAAATGGATATTACAATAGTGGCAAAGTTTGAAAGTCATTTTTCCAAACTTAAAACCCTGAAGTGGTTTAGTCAAGTACCACAAGGCTCAACCACCTCCCCTTAGGACTGCATCATGACTTTCTGATGATTACACTTTTAAAAATTCTATTTTATATCTTGAACGAAGCTGAAGTCCCTGTATAGAATGTGGTAGCTGTCCTCCACAGACCTTAACTTTCTTTTTATTTTTATTTAGACACAGTGTTTACCACTCTTTTTTATATATGGGCCAATGCAGGAAAAGTTTATCAATGATTTATTTTTTTCTTTCAAATAGAAAAAAAAATAACCTTGTTGAGTCTCAAAGGAGGAAATTTGTATTTTTGCTCACTTAGTTTACTTTATTAAACAGGAAAATGTCAATGAGATAATTAGCATGGCTTTTTAGCCACTAAATTGTGCCTCTTTCTCATGTTTGAGTAGACACTTGGGGAGGCTTTCTAATTTTTTGTTTAATTAATAGACTATTTTTAGAGTGGTTCTAGATTTACAGAAAATTGAGCAGAGAGTACAGAGAATACCACAGACCTCCTCTTTTCCCCTGACCCTCCCCCACCCCCACAGTTTTCCACATCATTAGCATCCTGCATTAGTGTGCTACCTTTATTACAACTGGTGACCCAACATTGATACGTCACTATTCATTAAAGTTTATAGTTTACCTAAGAGTTCACTTTTGTGTTACACATATTATGGGTTTTGACAAATATATAATGCCATGTATCCACCACCACACTATCATACAGAATAGTTTTGCTGCTCTAAAAATCCACTGTGCTTCACCTCTTTACCCACTCCCCCTAATCCAAACCCCTGGCAAACACCAATTCTTTTACCGTTTCTATAGTTTTGTCTTTTCCAGAAGAGCATATGTATTAGACAAAATCCTATAGTAGACAGCATTTCAGATTGGCTTCTTTTACCTAGCAATATGCACTTACTTAAAGATTCTCGGTGTCTTTTTGTGTCTTGATAGCACAATACTCCATCATCTGGATGTACCACTGTTATTCATTCACCTATAGAAGGATATCCTGGTTGCTTCTAGTTTTGGCAATTATGGAAAAAGCTGCTACAAACATTCATGTACAGATTTTTGTGTGGAAATAAGTTTCAATTCACTTCCGTAAATATCATGGGGACAATTGCTAGACTGTATGGCAAGACTACTTAGCTTTGTAAGAAACTACCAATCTGTTCCAAAGTAGCTGTACTATTTTGTATTCCCACCAGCAATGAATGAGAGTTCCAGTTGTTCCGCATCCTCTTCAGCATTTGATATCTTCAGTGCTTTGGATTTGGGCCATTCCAATAGGGGATACAGTGGTATCTCATTGTTTTGCTAATTTACAAGTCCCCAATGACATATGTTGTTGAATATCATTTCATGTGCTTACTTACCTTCTGTAGGTCTTCTTTCATGAAGTGTCTGTTTAGACTTTCTGCCCACTTTTTAATTGGGTTGTTTCCTAATCATTGAGTTTTAAGAGTTCTTTGTATATTTGGGGTACAAATGCTTTATCAGATATGTGTTTTGCACATATTTTATCCCAGTCTGTGGCTTGTCTTTTCATTCTCTTAAAGCTAATTTTTTAACTACCACATTTGTATGTAGCATTTTAGAGTTCACAAAATTGCTCAAATGTAATCTCATAGCATCCCCAAATGACCCTTGGAGGTAAATGTTATCATGGCCGCATTAGAGATATGGAAACAAAGAGGCAAGGCGATTTGATTCTGGTCACACAGGGGTTCATGGTAGAGCTGGAGCAAAGGTTTGTCCCATTCAGTGGGATTTTTTGGGTCGCTTGTGTGTGTCGAGGTCCTCAGAGTGGTACAAGCTGGCTCCCTTTCCCCTAGCCTGGCTGACTCCCGGGGAATGTGTGTTTTCTGCCTGTACTGGGCTGAGGATTTGTGTTAAACAGGATCCTGTTTCAAGAGTGCCTACTTCTGGCAGTCCTCCCACCCCACATCCCTCACATGGGGTGATCCCATCCCACAGTTCTCAGCCACCATTCTGGGTGCCTGTGGTCCAGGTCACACTGGTGAACAGATATCTTGAGACAAAAGATTTCAAAAGTTTTTTTTTCTGGATCCAAATTGATTGTCCTGGAAACTTCCTCTCCTTTTTAGCAAAACAAAAGAAAACAAAGCAATCAGTGGAACCCTCTCTCTTTAGAACAAACGACATACTGCATTTTGGCTCAGCTGTGAACACATCCACTAGGGGTTGCTGATCACCATGTCCAGACCCTTGGGAGGAGGGTAACACACCTTGAGATTTATGGGCCATCAGGAAGCTGCATAAACTCTTTCAGTGTGAGTAGTACTAGTGTAGCAAAGGAATCATGATATTAACTCTGCACCACGGATAATCCTAATGACACCTTCCATGCACAGGGACTCACACCCACCACTTCGACCCACCTGGATGTGCAGGTCCAACCTAAAGCAACATTGGGGTCTCTGAGCTTTGCATTTTTCCAGAGCCTTGAGATCTGTCCTGTGGCTCTTGCTGAATTAAATAAAGGCAGCATTAACAATATAAAGACTTTAATGCGGTTAATGGTGTGGGTGATGTCAGTAGGAATTTGTCATCATCTGCTGAGGGTAATCTGAGAGGAACAATCAAGAGTTGACAACCCTTCTTTCAGAAAGCAAAATTGCCTGGTTCTGGTGATACCAATTGTTATTGGCTTCCCTGCCTGCAAAAATGTCACAGTAATTCCCATGGCATTGTTTACACAAGTGGAAAAATCTGACTTCTTGATAACACGTTTCAGTTGCAAACCCCTCTAATGACACTCAACGGCCTTCCAGTAAGAGAGAAATTTCCTCCAAACTCAAGGAGAAGTTATCTGGGAACAGTGCCCCTCTTCAGTAGGGTTATTTATGTTCATTGGGCTAATGGTTTTTGTCTAGTAATACATTTAAATTGCTTTCCATTTTACTGTTATGCTTCACTATCACATTTCAGAATGTCGCTTCTCTTTCTCTGTACAGCTGGCAATTTTCTCAAGTATGCGATGAGAGCATTGTCCTTTCGAAGTCATTTGAAATAGACCTGGTCTCAGCCATCTCAGGAGAATATTCTGTGTCTGATAATCATAGCCAAGTGGAATGTACAAATGAACTGAAGCCGTCTAGTAGTTCCTTCCCTCGCTGCTTCCCTGGAGGCCTCATTGCAGGGTGACAGGGCACCTATTGATCTGGGAAGAAGCCAGACATTCAGCCTCTCAGGGAACACACATGAGAAATAGTTCTCCAGCTGTGGTGTAAGACGTGCAAGGAGGTTGAAAGGAGACAGTGTCTTTAAATGATTTACAAACTGAGTCACACTTACCCAGTATGGATGTCAAAGAAAAGGTGGCCCTGCAGAAATGAACATAATTAGGTTTATACAATCTTGTAGCAATGACTGCTCAGTAAAACTAGGAGCTCCTGGACAAATTGGGGGGAAAATCCATATTCTTTCAAAACTGGAAATGGTGGATCAGGCTGTTGAGTGAATTTGAAGCACATAGAATTCTACTGAAACATCTTGGGTAATCAGTGCAACGGATGTGTTATATTTGCTTTATTAAAAAAAAACACACAGAAGTAAAGAGGGTGGGAAGAGAACTACCCATTTCTTAGCTTTTATATTGCATACTGGGAGCACGAGGAGGTCACTGTTCACATGAAAATGGGTCACTTTCTGCCTGATTCTCAAACTCAGAACTGTGCATGTATATTCTAAGTTTAGAAGGTAAAATGGCTTAGGAGAAACTAATCTGAGGTTAACATTCATATTTAAAAGTTTCAACCTCAAAATAAAATTGACTAAGGAAAAAATGAAAGGGTCTAGGAAGTATGAATTGTGTTGCTCATCTGTAGCTTTAATCTTGGAAACTCTGGCTCTGTTCCAAAACAGCCAGTGTTCCTCAGCAGGGCAAGGTGACTGCTCTCTGCTCGGTGCCTGGGGTAGCTTGCACAGCCCCGCCCACTGTGGGATCTTGCCACTCAGTTGGTTCTGCCCTGCCTTTGAATGCGGGTGAGGCCTTGCTATTGCCCACGAAATATTATTCATCAGCTAAATTATGACTTAGTTCATCTCACCACCACCAATTACTGCTGCTGCTGCTCTCTGCAGTAGGCTCAAAAGCTGGGACAAATTCTATCTAAAATAGATCTTTGGCTGAGGAGCAGCCGGCAGTGGTGGCAGGCTAGAATGTCACACAAAGGCAACTTGGAAAAGGAGGAGAAAAGTGCACACCCGGACCAGAAAACCATTTGTTTTTTAAAAGAAGACATATGGAATACTGGATGTGTGGGTAGGAGTGAAAGAGGAACCTAAAAAAAGTAATTCACATGAATAAATGTCCATATATAGAAGAAAAAAATCTTGATCTGATTCCAATTTCAAAGTGTCCTAGGGAGGAATGTAGCATCCTTAATAGAGTCAACCCCCCTGCATTCTGGTTAGAATTTTAGGCCCCGTATCAGGTGGCCTTGTGGAGGTGTCAGAAGAATCACCTAACCTGTTGTTTCAGCCACAGTCCTCTGCACACGAGGTCCATAGGAAATGTTGCTTCATTTTCTATCCACTCATCTAAAGTCAGAAGCAGAGAGAGGAAGCCCAGATGAAGTCTTTTGGCAATGCAGATTTTATTGACTGAGTCTTTGGGGGTCCAAAGACAGGTGCCTGACAAACTTCACATTAAACTCTTTAAATTTCTAAATTTAGCTGAGTATACACATAAAATTACAGTGCAGTTCACATACCTAAGAGAGAAGATCTTGTTTCTTAAAGTAGATGTTTTGATTTGGCCACACTGAGGTGAATGAATGCTTAGTTTAAAAAGTAGACACAAAGCCTTCATTCAGTAATCTCAAAGCAGAAGTAATCCCAGCAAGTTCTTTAAGCACAGGCACCTTCTGTGGTAAAGTCGTTTTTCGAGGCTAAGGATTAGCAAAGGAAGGCTCACATGCCCAACTTAGACGCAAAATGAAGTGGGGGCAGCACACGTCAGAAGTGAGACCCCTTCAGAGCAGTTCCTTTTTGCTCCAGGAATCCTCTTAGAGCAGAGGATTTCTTGAATCATCCCCCCATCCATAAAGACCTTATAGCAATTCTCAGTGAAGAAAAATGTATAAAAAGGGAAAACTAAAAGAAGCTTAAGGGGGAGGGTGCCATCACTGAAGAATTCAACGATTGAAGAAATTAAATTTCAGCAATATGTAAGGGTTGGGACTAAGGCGAGAGAAGGGTAGAGCAAAGGGAGGCGGAAGAGTCAGGGAATCACACTCTCTGGCTACCACAATGACCTTTGTAGACCAAAAGCTGCACTTCTTGACATTCCAAGTACCCCCAGGCCATGCCCAAGCTGCAGCTGGTGGTGTGCTGACCCCACAGTGATATCAGTCCTGGAATCAACACAGCTGAGATGCTCTGTTCCCTGGGACACTATACATAAGGCACACACTGCATCATGGATCTCCCCCAAAGACTCCTATCACATATTTATCTGTCTCAGATCCCTGTGGCCTTATCTCAGCAGCTTTTTTTTCCTGTGCTAAGATCTCTTCTGTAGGAAGAGCTTTAAAAATAATTTTTTTTTTAAGTAGAACTGAAACACGTACCCATTTCTTTCTTAATGTCATCAAAATGCAGATTATGAAGTTTCCTGTGAGCTCATATGTCACTTTCTCCTGACAGCCTTTGACTTCCCTCCCAGGCTCATCTGTATTGCATTTCAACAGACTGTCCCCAGCCTCTGCTGGACTAGACACCTCCAGAAAACCACCTTTGGAAGAGAGTAATGGAATGAAGCACTGTTTACAGGCAATTTTATTCTAACAATAGTTTTGATTTTGATTGACATACAATACAGGTTTCAATGCAGGTGAGGCTAGCATCAGTGTGTTCAATATTTAATATTCTATTTATAAAAAGGATTTAGATATTCAAGGATTCCTGTGCAGAATATTGCTTTTAAGTACTTTTAATACACTGCCAAATGTCCAAGCCAAGATACAAAGCATGGGAAAAGTGAAAATTTTAAATCTTATAAAACAACATCTAAATTTTTCCAATATTTACCTCAAGGATATAATATCTTGACTTGGAGGAAAATTTTTTTATTGTATCAATACTGCTTTTCTATTATTTCAATAAATGCTTCCAATTATATGGCTAATCATTACTTATTGTTGTATCTATTATTATATTGTTTGTACAAATTTTTCAGTGCTTTCATGATTATTTCTGGAGGATATAACTTTTATCTGTTTGCCCTTTCATAAGCACCATGGATATTGATGATGCCAATAGTAGAAAAGATCACGAAAAAATAATCATTATACTTGAGCATATTTCTTGGACATATTTTCATGCTGGCTTTAAAACCATTTTGACTTCTAAACGGAAAACATCGATGACCTATTTGTATGAACTTTTCCTTTTCCTCTTTCATCCTTCATCTTCCTCAAGAGACTTCCAATCCTCACATTTTTCTCTTCTGATTCTCCGATATATAACCCTGCACCAAAATGACCTTTTGCAAAATTCCCTAGGGCAAGGAATCTCCTAGAGGGGTGAGTCAAACTATCATTTTATCTCTTTCAGAAAGGGATTTCATTTTATGTCCTAATTTCTGGCCTAGTGACCTAGGATTTCAGACTTTTAAAATCTTTGGCAACTTGTCTTCTGGAGCTCATGTAAAATTTTGTCTCTACCCCTTCAATACGTTTTCTCTTGCAAGTCTAAGGAAGAAAGAAAAATGCAGCGGGAACAGGGTTGGAGGGAAAAGTTTAAGGACATACTGTTAACACATACACAAAATTGTAAGTTTTAGCCTTTGGGCCTTTTTAATGATCAAGTCTGGGGAAAAAAATCAAAGAAGATACCCCACCCTCCCCCCCAAAAAGACATCCTAAGAAACAGTTCTCTTTGATCAAGTAAGTTTACAGTCTTTCTGGAAACTGGATCAAAAAAAGTAAATATAGAGATAACCTTCACTTTAGCACTTCTATTCTTTGTGTTCTTGGGTCCTTTATGCTTTGGACAACAAACATTTTTGGAACAGTGAGGAGGCAATACATATAAAAATGAAAATTTGTGCATACCAAAAGATCCACTTTTAAAGGCTTTATCTGATCATTTTCACAGATGAAACCTTTCTGGGATGTGCATACCTTCTGAGGTGAGGGTATGAGGTACAGGAAAATGGATGGGATACAGATGAAACAGGAGTTGGGAAAATGTTGGTATTTGTTGAAGCTGGATGATGGGTACACGGGGTTCAAAATACTAACCTCTCTACTTTTGCATATACTGTACTTAAAAATTTCCGTAATTTCAAAAAGATAAAAAAGGTTTATGACAAATTATGACTGATAATCTTCTTCAGTCTTCCTTTTAGTATGGATTGAGTCGGTAGTTTTTGCTCCCTTACTGTTGATAAGAACCACTTTATTTTTCCTTGCAAGAGGCTTCATGTTCTATTGAAAAGGAAAGATGCAACTGTATCACATCTAGGACCATAAAATCACACATATTTATATTCTGTCACTTTTTTTCTAACAGAATTTTAATCTTTGGTATGGAGCCCTCTTCCTCCGCCACACACACACATTTTATTCTCAGGAATAGAAAAGAGGTGTGCTCGAGTATCTTGTATAATTCATTAGGCATACTAACTTTACAGAAAAATCTTCCACAGTGCTACGTATAAAAGTACGAGTTAATTGATGTGAATTTAACCTATTCTAAATTTTCCACACCATCACATCTCCTGAAACAGCTTATCTCTAAAGTGTCAGGCCCTTACAAGTTTACTTTGAAGAGGAACAGTTATACTCAGGATCTCTTGAATATATTTAAAGAAACGTGCTGATCTTAGATTTGGAATAAAAATAATACAACCAATAATTACCGTTTCAGGAGCATTTACACTACAGGCCCCAATGACAACGTTTTTCATACTCTCTTTTCAGCCCCACAGCAACGGTGCAAGGAAGTGCCATCACCACGGTCATTGAGAGGGAGGTTAAAAAATCCAATGGCAAATGGGTGGAGCCAGAACTTGAAGCCAAGTCTGCCTGAATGCAAAGGTCATTCATTTGTTGATAGTTACACTGTGTGTGTGTGTAGTTTCCAAAGGATTAAAACAAAAAACATATCTACGGTTTAGGAAAATTGGACTTGGCAAATTCAAGGTTTGAGTTTCCCAGGTAATGGTCTTAATGATATCACTTCCTCAGTTTCTAGTTCAGGGAAAGATGGTATGTTCAGATCACTCTTCCCAGGGAAGTGCCCCAAAGACTGTCGTTGCAGGTGGCATCCCAAAGCATATGGTCTTTCTTCTGTTGGGCTGATCATTACTCTATAATTTCGGGAAAAAGCAGCCAAGGCTGCTCAGACAATGGTGAATCACAGGCACACACAGTTTAGGGGGAGACATCATTCAATGTTTTGAAATAGTTGAAATATCTTACTTTTATTGAAGTATTTTTCCTAGTGTTTTTTGTGGATATGGTACATTAAATGCACATATTCTATGGCCGGTAGTGTGTGAACATAAAGAAATATATTTGAATAATATCTTTAAAATATTTCAAAGTTTTATTAAATATTTTTATTCAGTTTTAAGATCACAGTTAAAGTACTTTAGCATGTTATACACATGACTTACATGTGCAATTTTTAGAAATATCAAATTAAGTATAAGATTTTGCAGAAAGAAATTATATAAATGTGTATATTGACTTTTACTACACATACATCTAAGAAAGCAATAATTCTGTTGTACCATTAAGTGGAAATCATTTATTACATGGCATGTTTACACCAACTCTAAAGAGAACCAAGCCAATTTCTGAAAGCAAAAAAATGAGCGATTCGGTCATGCTGAAACTGTCAACAGACTCAAGACCTGGTGGTCAAATGAAGCTATGGTTAATTTATGACATGGAAGTAAGCAATTCAAACCTATGAGAAACGTTCATAATCTGGTATGTGGAATCTCAGGTGGTTTTATTCTTTTTCTTGACAAATTCCTGAGAGCAAGAGACTTGTTTAGTGCTAATGAAATGAAAAAAATGTTGCTGAGCAAGTCGCTGAGCTCCAGATGGCACACCTTCCCTACCCCCAGTTCTGCCGCTCTTAGAGCCGAGGCACTAATGTGAGGTGTTGGGGACACAAGCCCACCCCTGTGGTGGGCCACAAAGCGAAATCAGTGTTCATTCAAGAAACACGTGTGTCTCTGTGATTTAGGTTAGAGCTTGTGAGGTAAGATTTGCATTGCGCGTGGAAGGGTTTGGAGGCATGGAATTAGATCCTTGTTACTCAGGAACCAGTTCTGGCCCAAGTTATCAGGAAATCTTTGGAAGGAGTAGTAATGTTCACAATAACTAGTTCTGTGCGTAAAAATCAATTGGAGGGCAGGATCAATTTTGACCACTGACTGCAAAAAGAAAACAATGGCCATAGAACTTTTAACTACAAGGTTTCCTCTCTCAATTTTATAGTACAAATCATACTACCACAGATTAAATTTGGCCAGAAGAGGAAACATTTTTTAAAAATGTAGAAGAAAAGGGTAGCACATACAGATAGAGATATTGTGAGGGAGTCAAATGTATTTGTCTTTTTATTCACTCTTTTGTTGCTTCTTTGTTCTGAAGTGTAAGGAAGACAGTGTCCCCAGTGAAAAGAACAAAGTCATTTAATACGGAATATAATAAACTTAGCTATCACTTCCAAACTAAAGCAAAGCAGTTCATCAAACCCTGAATACTTCGCCAGACAAATCTGGTAAGATGAACTAAACAACTGCTTCTTTTTTTTATTATAAGTATGTTATTAGTCAATCTAAGTAAGATAATTTTTAAAACTCCCAAAATTCAAATAAAACAAATCCAAATCTAATTCTTTGGGAATGCTTGTCTAAACAACAGCAATATCTAATTTAACAATTAGTACACTTTTTTGTAAGGTGCAAAACAAGGACCTATTCGGGGAAAGCTAAATTTTAATTTCTACCTAGCAGTCATTCTGAATACTTTATAGGTTAAATGGAATAACAGCATTTGCTTCTACTGCCCATTTTAAGCAATACGTTGTTCTCTCTGGAGAAGGCGATTTGTGAAGTCAAAACACTGCAGTGGAAAATAGTGGCACCGAAGGTAGAAGCAAAAAAAGACAAACTTTTATAACAGGACTTACTGAAATTAACTTTTAAAGCCGAGGTAGCCCATTAAGATTGGCCTTACACGAGGGCTCTGTGGAGCAGTGCAATCACAGGGGAATCTCCTCAACAGCATCACACACACCCCAACATTCTCGTTACGAATGATGACTCCGGGCCTCCCGAGATTCCCTTCCTCTTCCCCGACGAGGCGGCGGTTGCTTCTCCTTGTCACATGGATGCTGTCCTCCAGCCTCCAGCTGCTGGTCTTCAGAACAGTTACAATTCATACAGTAGTTTAGCAGGCAGCATGGTCCCACTGCTTCACATTAATGCCAAATGCCAAACTTGGAACAGAGCTATTTGGTATTCCCCACCCCACCCCACCCTATAAACAAGACATGCCATTCAGTTTTCAGCTTACTCCTGTTCTGTATCAATTTATAAGTAGCTTGAGATTTTACATAGGTGCAAACACTTCCATACATTGAGCCAAAGACTGCAGAGTACACACAAAATTTTATATGACTTAGAGCAGCATCTGACTTAAGAAAACGACAGGAATTGAACATGTTGGATTCTAAGTACCCAGACCAGTTCAGATGCTCCTTTTTGTTCATAGTGTTTCATCACTACTTTTTTTTTTCTCCAGCAATTTTTATGGCAGGAACCAGAATAACAATGATAACGTGGGAATCATTCAGCATGGCTGAGTATTGGGACATGGCATTGGTAGAAAGCTCATCTGAAAGAATTAAATAAATATATTTCTGATATTTGTGGGAAAAAGACTGTCGGAATTACAACGGTATGATTTATCTTTTAAAAAGGGTTTTAATGATTTAACAATTTTGATTTATAATCTGGGAACTAACCCAATTTGGGGACAAGAACCTGTATTTCCAATGTGGCTATGGGACATGTTTCTTTTTCCCGATCTCACATACAGTACCCAAACAAATAAAAACTTAAAGGATGTTTTACAGTATTTTTTTCTTTCACTCAGCTTCTTAGAGCTGCAGCATCAGTTACTATAATATACTCTACACACTTCAAAATTACATAGGAAATACCCAGAGTAACTAAATAAATAAAAGGCTAAAGAAAACTGGAACAGTACTACGTCTCCATCTGAGACGAAATCTTATACTTCCAGCATCGCAGAGAAGGGCTAGGACAATTTTTTTCAAAAGATTTATATACAGGTTTGAATCCAGAAATTAAGGTTAAAAGCATAAATATTGATAATTTCAACTAAATTCAGAATGGTTTCAGAAAGATATGATACAACAATTTAGAATAAAACAAAGCAGAAGAGCATCATATTTTGGTTTGCTTGAGATTTACATAAGGTGCAACAATTTTTTCTCTCGAGGATGCTGTGGGACAAATGTTAGTGTAGATGGAATTGCTGGCAGATTAAAGTACACACCATAGCAATATGATTTTCCAAAATAAAAAAGAATGAGAGAAATGAAATGAAAATGGAAATGGGGGTTGGGGGGAGAGCACTACATATTGGTCTGAAATATTTGTGCTAACAAATGTTGTTACCTGAAAATACCAACACTCCTCTCCAGCAGATCCAGGGCATGAGAAGCACTATTACCTACTGAAATCAAGACTTCACTCAGAGAGACGACAAGGTGAGTGTCTAAGGAACTATAAAGCTTTGCAGGATTTCTGCTACTCTCAGTGCCTAACCGCTTAAAAATTAAGCATTTCTACAAAAAGGTTTGTTTTTAAAGTATCTGAAAACAGTCATATCCAGTAGGTTGCCCTCCCACCCCTACCCCTGCCTAAGGGAAAAGCCACTGAGGTTTAGGAAAAGCAGATCAAGTAAGATATTAATCACATAGAAAAAAAGTAATCTTTTGTTTTGCTTCTTTTTTAAAAAAGATCCCACGAATATACAGCAATCTCTTAAGGGACTCTAGTGAAATGTAATCGGAGGACTGAAGGAGGGTGCTCTGGCAAAAATAGATCTATTCTAACGTGTTCTATAGAATAACAAGTTAGTACCATTGTCAAGGTGCATGTTCTGCACCATACAATTTTTGTTGTTGGTTTTTTGTTTTTGTTTTTGGATTTTAGCTAATTATAATTTTCAAATCACTGCTAGCAAGTGGTCCAAAACTCCAACAGCCACCAACATTGGGACCCAGCAATTCTCAAACATTCATTTTTTCTATTGAAATTTAGAAAATATTAATAAAACAGCATCATAGTAAAAATATTGCGCTAAAATCTGGAACTGCTCACTTGATTTATTTCTATTTGAATGGGGTTAAGCTATAACCTCTGATTAACCTTTTACTAATTCCTTCTTCCTCCATCCCCACAGTGAATATGCATATTTGAGGACACCATGCCAGTGCTCTGCTGCCCTCTTTATCTGCTTTAAAAAGAAAACAAACCTCTATATATTTTTTCTATCCTGTTAGTATGTTGTACATATTTTCCAGCACCGAAACTGAAGTAATATCTACAACCATGAGGAGCTAAACCTAGTCAGTATTAATAGAGTCATGTTTTGTATGGCTATTAGGTCAAATTACAATTAGAAAAAAAATCATCATTACAATTCAGTCAAGTATAAATAAGAAAGCTAGATAAAACCATGTAAACTGTCACCATTTAGAGATCTAATTCAAAAGCTTCAAACTTGAACTAGCACTATCAAAATCCCGCCAGTTTGAAAACCATTAAAAATTATTGCTGGAATCCAATAATTAAAATTTGGTAGTTTGTGCTGTGATGCAAAAGTGGGGAAATACTTTGTGCTATAGAACAAATACCCTGTGAAATATGTAGCCTCAGACTAATTTTGATTTATCCCTTTGCATCTGTTGCTAGGAAACAAGACACTGTGAACGTCAGGTGGTTAAGTCAATATGTTGAATGTTCTAAGCCAGTTAATCCACTTGGCACTGGCATATGTATGGTTGGTTTTCTGTTCAAAAGCAACAAAATACAAAAAGGAAACAGAAACTTGCAGGTGGGTCTATGACTGAGAGTCCCACTCTGGTCAGGCATACCTCCCTCATCATTGCCTCAATACCTCCTAAACAGCACAAACTCGAAATGGCTCTAACACCTGCAGCGCCAGTTAGGCTGTGCATAGCAATTGCAACCCGTCCGGTCTGTCTGTGATGGATGTAAAAGGTCTGTAGCTCCAAGTCCACAGGAAATGAGTGTCTTCAATGTGTTTAGAATAGTGAAGTAATACTAAGGTCACTTCTGAATAATATTTTTGTCTTTTTTTTTTGTTTGTTTGTATGAACAATCCATTGGTCACTTAGACTCCTGTTAAAAAATAAAAGAATCCTCAAGGCATGAAAACATCAGTAATCTGCAGGACTCTTCCCCTGTCTGGGAAAATATTTGCCACAATTTGCCCCAAGCAAATTCTTCTTGGTCACTCAAGGCTAAGAAAAAAATTCAGATTGTAAGAGTTGTAATGTTTCTCTCTCTCTCTCTCTCTCTTTTTTTTTGCCAGCAAACTACCACTCTGGTGGCAAATATAAAAGTGCAGAATATATGGACCACGAGGCCGAGCATACACCGCTAACAATGGTACATCTGCCTGCCCATGCTGCTTGGGAGTCTTCTGGAACAGGCTTTTTAATATTTATTCTACAATATAAATGTAGGTATAACCTATTATATAAACCATCTTAGAACTTAAATCTCCATGTACAAAAAAGACTAAGAATATCTAATAATAACTAGTGCAGTGCGTCAGTTTTTGTTGTTTTTTTTTGTTTTTTGTTTTCTTTTGAAAGAATAACTAGGTAATATATGAAACTAGTTTCACACTCTCTGGTTGGTAAAAGAGATGCTGGATGAGCTACAGTAAAGACAGCCTTTTACCAAGTTACCACCTATTACCATCAAAAGCCTTCAATAGAAAGCAAAGCTCCAAAATCATTCTGTTTCTGCTCAATATCATCAGACAGATCACATCACCCTCAAAGATTCTGGGTTTCAAAAGAACAAACTGGCCCAGGATGCTAACTTCTGCTTCAAGTGAATCTGGGCCGAGTAGGGCAACAAGCACTTGTTTGCAGTCTCTATTTCCCACCACATGGACTCACTAGCATCCCTCGGTAAAGACAAGGCTAGGGTAGTAGGTAAAGCACAATGTTTTACAAGTAAAGAGCGCTTCACTGGTCAGCGCAGGAAATAAGTACAGGAGCCTGTGGCATTTCTTTTGGCTGTCCATCATGGGTGAGCGGAGTTGACCTCTGACCTCTGTAAAACAAGAGGAAGGAAAAAAAATCAGTTATTCAGAGTATGTTATTAGAGACAGGAGTGGATGAGGAATAACAAATAAAAGCTTTCTAGTATCTTGTGTAACAGTTATTGCTGACTTGTTACTTATATCATCTAATGAGAACTGTTTTTGTCCTTAGAGTTTCTTTTTGCTTTTCCCCTCCTTCTTTTTCCTTCCTCCTTCCCATCCTGCCTCCCATCCTGAGATTTCTTATCTCAGTTCTCCTCATACAACCCAACATTATACCTGCTGGCCCCAAAACTAACCAATTATATTTGAAGAGATGAAGTAACAACAGATTTGGGGCATCACTCTAAGAACTGGAAAACTTTCAATCAAGGACTGAGGTGCTGGGACAACAATCTTCTTGTTGATCCACTGATACTAAAAATGACATGCTCCTTTCATTGACTTGCCTGAAGGGAAAACTCTCCTATAATAATTGGTATCTCTAGGCTCATATCTTAATATATATAATAATATACTCAATTTAAAACTCAAGGCCAATAAAAGCAAAGATTCCTGAAGAGAAAGGGAAATGAAGTGTAACTCAAAAAAAAAGAATGAAAAATAAACAATGAATGAAGAGACTGTGAAATGCTCTGAGCTAAAGAAAAGTCCACGTGTGCATGGAGAGAGAGTGTATAGAGCAAGAAAGCAAGTACTGACTCTGGATTTTAGACTGTAAGAAAATCTCCCGCCTACTTGGGCCAAAATCAACACATGGAGGGAAAACTCCAGACAGGACTAGAAAATTCAAGGAAATTTCCATCATTTGGATTGGAATTATGTCAAACATGGCTGATTTTTTCATTCAGCTTTTGTATAATTTGTAGTAAAAAATACGATTTATTCCATGGTTATGAGAAAACTGTCCAAAAATCGTGGCAATTTCTGCAGAGCTTCTCATTCTAAAAAAATAGGACTGGGCATTTCCTTGACATACGCCAACAGGTCTACCAAGCCTAGCTTCCTAGACAATGAACACTCACTACTCTATCCCCTACAATGGTATGAAGCACATAACACTGTACTGCAAATATGTGAAGTACTAGCAATGTTTTCACTGGCTGACGTTTCAATATAGTATCTTCTTCAGAGTACTTAGAACAAAAGGAGTTATTGTAAGATTCAGATTATATCTGCTCCAAAACTATACTCAAGTTCCTCTTGATGCACAATAAAGAAAAATAATGTAGACAAATTACAACATTTGGAAGTTTCAGAGTCTGGTGATCACTTAATAGCCCAAGATATTTAGGATTTTAAGAAACAGTGTTAGAACTGAATTTCTGGATTAATCTGCTTATTCATGTGTGGACGCTATAAGCACCCCCTGTTCGATATGTTTGCTCTTTTTTAAATAAAGATGAAATTAAATGATATTTTCATCTTTAAGATTGAAATATCTAATAGTATTAAAAGATCCAAAAGAATTTTAATTAGTATTGGAAAAGAAAAAAAAAACATAGAAAAGTGAAAGATGAAAAGTACAATGTAAAAAAAACCACAGAAAGCAGGAGGGAGAGAGAGAAATGGGGGTAAAAGGCCAGCTCAATCAATGAAAAGAGGAAAGGAGTTAGGATCACTATGGGAGAGAACTAACTATGTGCTGCAACTAAGTGATGGTTCTAGCTCCCAGTGGAAGGGTCAGGGGAGAGTCGTCAAGATTTTCTATGATATTGACCTTTGTTTTCTTAGGCTGCATGCTAGAGCAAAGAGCAAAGACCCTGGAGTTCAAATCTTGGCTCTGGCACGAAATAGCTTTGTGCTTTGGCAAGTTAATTAACTGTCTGTACCATCATTAAAATGGGACTAAAAAGGCCCACCTGGGATGGCTAATTTAAGGATTAAGTTTAATGAGCTCTCCTCCTTAAAAACTCCTAGTAAATAAACAGGCTCTTAACAAAGGTTTGTTCCAATTCTATTTTATGCATTTTGTAAAACTGTCTTTCTGTGTTGGATTTCTCAACCTAATGTTTTTTCATGGCAAGAGTGCAGGCAATGTATTTCTATCCTTAACTCCACGGGTCACTCTCTAAACTATGAACCTAGATGATGCCTAAGCAATAATTAATTGGTGTGCAACCCAGGTACAATTACATTAAGCTCACAGGTAGAGAGCTGGCTGGTAGATCGGCTTTAAGAGGTAAGGGCTAACATTACAACTAAGACTTCCCATTGTGATCTATCTTTCTATATATTAGGAACACTAACCATTTGTTAGGTTGATGGTAAAATTCCAGTAATCAATGTTGTTCTTTCTAATGGGAGGTTAAAAAAATAACTTTTACTTACATTATTTTTTTTTATGCCTGCTATCTAACTTAGGCAGCCATACTTCAAGAACCACCTCATTTATTCATTCACCCATTAATATAACAGGTACTGTTTAAGCAAGCTGGAGACATGAAGAATAAAACCAGTGTTTTTCTTTCAAAGTATACTGGAAAGAGACAGAAGCATCAGCAAATAATTACAGGCTAATTTGAGGGCTGGCGTAAGAGGTATGCACACAGAATGCAGGGGCAACATGGAACGTGCTGCCTGGGTATCTGGACTAAGCGCAAAGGACCAGGGCCTAGGGCTGGAGGGAGGAACAGCCATTCACGGGAGAGGAACAAAGGCACAAAGGCAACAACTGGGCTCATCTGGAAAGGAGCAAGTGATTCTATGCAACTATAGAGCAGGGAGTGTGGAGGGCAGGGAAAGGTGAGAGTGGGGAAGTTTGCTGTGGCTCGCTGTGGCTGCAGACTGGGTCATGGGAGGCTGGTGTGTCAACAGAGCAACAGTGTGACCACAGTCATGTTCAGAAAAGAAAGGAGGCAGCAGCGGTGAGGCAGACTGTGTGGTAGCCTTTTCTGAACCCTGAAGTATGATCCCCCTCTGAATTCTTATATCACCTCTTATTTCCACAATTCACAGGGACACTTAGTAACATCCAGGCAGATATCTGCACGTGTGTGTGCATTTGTTCTCTACACCTGACTATAAAACTCCTTGAGTGGAGAAGTCTCTGTGCATTATCTTCCCCAGAGACGTTAGTGGATCTTAACAATGTCAGTCAGCATTCACTTTGCTATTAGGAACTTGTAGTGTACACATGGAAAGGAATTTGACTTCTTGGAATATCTAGAGGCTGTTTGTGAGGAAGCACAAGAGGTGTAACGTGGCAGGTAAAGAATAAGAAGCAAACCAAGCTCACAAGAGGCCTCCAGGTGTCTATTCAAGTTGTGCTAGGTGTCAAGCTCTTTTGTACTGAAGATTGAAAGTCTAAGAAAGTAATTCATCCATAGGTAATCCACTTTGAATAAAAATATAAAATACCTGAATTTACAAAAAGGCTTTTTTTGCCTTCCCGAAGGATCCATTAAGTAGCAGAATACCCAATTACACACTTAGAACTTAATATGCTTTCTGTGGGGCTTTGTCGAGTTCAAAGGGTTTTCACATCTATGATCTCGTCTGATCCTTACAACTTTGTAATTCTTTGGGGATATCATTATGCTCAATGTAAGATGAGAAAACTAAGGTCCAGAGAAATAAAATTACTTTGTAGCAAATCACAGAGAGCTGAAGAAAAATCCAGGCCTTTCTGCCTACCATGAGTCAGATACCAAGATGCTTACTCCCCTGAAGTACCTGTCTTCTGACAGCTGTTACTACCACTGCCACCAACACCATTCTCACATGCCAGCACTGGGATCCTCTATTCATCCCATTTAACACCTCTGAATGAGTGCCACCTACCCTCGTTTTATAGAAGAAAAAACCCAGGGCAGAGAGGTCTTGCTCAAGATCTTTCAGTTTGCAGGTGATGGAGCTAGGACTTAAACCCCAGTCTGTGATATGACTCCAGAGCTCATGCTTAATGTTAGATAACACTGCCTCCCGGCTCTCAGGCTTTTTATGGAAATGAAGTTTAGCCACAGGATAATATATTCAACATAAAATACTTGGGTGGCTATATTTCTTTATATTTTCTCACACTGCTAATTAGCATATATGCTTTTGTATATATAGCCCATATAAATAATAGGGCTCTTGAACCAAGTATGAACCCCAATGCATTGTGAAAAATGTCACAAATCACGTCAAAAAGGTCGATTTGCATTCTGCGTTGCTCTCCGTCCATGTTCCATCACTAACCTGTGCACATTCTCCATGGCTGCCACTTCAGCCAGCGCAGCGAGGCTAAAGAAGGCAGACACGGCAGGCATTTCAGGAGTACTGCTCCGTGTCTCCTCCACCTCGGTGTTGTGTGAGCATTCGTCATTGCAGTCTACCTCGGCTGCTTTAGGGAGACTCCTCTGCAGTTGTTCCTTTGGTTTGTCATCTGTAACACAAGAGAAATCCATCATGAGAAGATCACTTTGTTCTCTCCAGAGAAGAGACTCTGAGAAAACGTTATGCCAGACAATGTGAAAAGTGCTAACATTCTCTACTGTTCGCTTCTGCTATCCATTGAATATTAAGGCTTTTACAGGATCTCTTCTCCCACAGTAACAAAGCTCTTTTATTAAGCTCAATTGCAACTGTGGACAGCACTATGCCCTGAAGTTGAGCTGCAAAGAAACTGTGTTATATCCAAGGTCAAAGAATGGGTCAGTCTTGGAGTGGGATGGAAAATTGAGCACTGGCCAAAATACAATGGAAGGGACTTCTGCAGAGGGCCTGTAGACCTTGTAAAAGGGCCCTTAAAAATCGAAATGACTAAACATTTCTCATGAATCCATAGCATGCCCTACTATGGCAACTTGGACACTGGGTATGCTGTGACACCAACACTCAGGATGGCCCAAGCATCAGATTAATCAATTCTAATGAGATCCCAAGTTGCTATTTTGTCTGAAGACCTACTGGAAAGAAGACAAAGGGTCCTCTAGCATTTATAAAGAGGTGGATGAAATGGTATGCAAACATACCTGCTGGAAATGAGTACACTTTCTTTATCACATAGCCGTAATAAAGGAGGAGAAATTTTTTATAATGGGTTAAAAAATTTTAAATATGGAAAGCAACTGATAAAAGCTATAAATGTTATACATTAGAATATGGAAGTTGTATGGTGCTTTTCTACATAAAATGGAGTATTTTCTCAAATCTTTCACTCTTCCTACAAGTGAAAATGAAACAAGGACACAACAGTCTACAAAATGAAAGTCGCAGAACAGAACCCAGACTGGAAAGGGAAGGAGGGGGCCTGCTGGCCTAAACATGAGGACATCTGGATTCTGGCCCTCATGCTACTTCCACTTCATTGAACATACTTAGAAGAAAAAAAGTTTCACCTTTTTGAGTTTCATGACAGGGTAAAATTCAAGGCCTTTAATATGTTCTATAGTTTTAACAATCTATGTATGCAAAACACAAGGAAAAATGCACAAAATTCCCTAATTGTCCTCTAATTCTAACTTAGCAAACAATTCATCTCTATTAACCCAAATCAGATAAAATGAAATGTTCAAGGTACAGAAAGGTAACAGCGAAGACCACTAATGCCTAGCTGGTATAGCACCCCAAGATTCTGGGGGTGGTTCTCAGTACCACTCACTGGCCCCTCAGGTAATTCTACTGTCATGGAGGCCATCAGGAACAGCAAACAGACCACAGGCCATGATTGAGAATGGGGAATACTGGTTGGTTGGATTAGACAAGAGAACTCAAGAAATCTAGAAGCATTCTCAAGCTCTCTTAGCGGTCTGAATCAGCTTTATAGGAAATGTTAGATGCATTCTAAGGTTTGAATACCTGATAATCTGGTTGCTAGTAACATGAACAGCAGACCATGGAGAAAACGGATTTAACTAGTACCTTTAAAAGTCTAGGCTCTCCTGGGATTTACTTAATCAAGACTTTTGTGCATGTTAAAAAAGAGAAGGGGTAGCTGACAGTCCTAAAAACTACCTTTCCTTTATAGGAATTCAGATATGCTCTTGGAAAAAGAGCTGTGATTTTAAAACTCAGAATTTTAAAACACATTTGGGGGTCTGCAGAAAACTGCAGAACAGATCCATTTTTCAATGAGGAATCAAGTTGGCTGATAGTTACTCACTGGCCACCATGGCCATGATGGTCACCTGCTTGCTCTGGTTATCTCTGTCTAGAGCTCCCTCTTCTTACCCAACGTGCCTCCTGCTGGTGATACCCGGCCATCTGCTGTCCTGACAAGGTGTGTGATCTTGGTTTTCCTTGCTTTTCTCTTTTGGCTGCCCACCAAAGGTTCTTGTGTCGTTGTTGGCTCTGGAGTGTTGGGAATGGATGGGGTATTTTTAACCTTATGAGCAGGCTCTGTGGTGTTTTTGTCTTCTGAAAATATGGCTGAAACAGGACAAACCATATATAGTTACACACAAAAACACAAGGCACCAACACTGCTCTAAGAAGGAAACATTTCTACATGTCTGACTCATCTGAATGGAGAATTTCCATTCAGAGTTTCCAAAGTATTGATGGAAAAAAGAAATAAAACACTGCCTAAGATTTGTTTACTACTTATTGATATTTACTTTGATAAATTAAGTGCAGAGGATTAAGATACCTTTTCTCTTTCTTTTTACATTTTCTAAGTCTTTGGATTTTATAGGTTGGTGGGGGAAGATAATGTATGCAAAGCTGAGTAAATTATGTGCCAAGAGACCACATGTCCCCGTTGTTACCAGGGCCTCTATCTGAGATCCTTTTGGCCAGTTGGTCTAGAGAGGATAGTAAAAGAAGTTTCTTCTCTTCGAGGACAGTAAGATTAAATATGTGATTCTTAAATTTATATTTATGATTGCTTTCAAAAGCCTCAGGTTGGGCTGCTCAGAAAAGAACTGTGAGGCCTGACTTTCTTTTATGCACACGGACTGCTCGATAAGGATAGGACAAACACTGGTGAAGCCAGGATGCAAATGAAAGAAACTCCCATTCACTGAATTCTAGGACAAGATGAATGTGCTTAGTGAAATAATTTAATGAAGTCTCACATATCAGAAGGACTCATGGTGAGGCTAGTTTTAGGTATCCTAATTGTAACACCAATAAATCATTTAATAGCACATTCTTGTATCCTGAGTCACTGGGTCAAGAGTAAGGAAGACACTTGCCACCAAAGACTTTACTCTTGGTTTAAACAGATTGGGAATGCTTGTGTCTTTTCTTACTTACTCATTTACTTAGAAATTCACCACTCTCCCTCATAACTTAAAGTAAGAAAAGAACATGGAGATATGAGGTTAGTAAACATTTAGGGGCATATACATGTAGTCAAGTTTCATGATTGGGAGTTTTTTTTTTTATTCCAGTGACCTAAGGGCTTATGCTCAGGGAAAAAAACATTTTTTTTTAACTATCCAATCTCTTAGGATAAGCACAGAACTCATTTTTGACAAAGAAGAGGTAAGTGTGGATCAGAAAATAAAGGTCTGACATGACCAATCTCCAAGCAAACTAAACCCAGAAGATAAAGGAAGGTGGATCTGAAGGTAGATGTTGGCAATAAAGCAATATATGTATAACATAGGAAGGAATGAAAGCTAAAATAAGAGCAAAAGAACAGAACAAGAATAACTCTGGGTGTGAAAAAATGCACTTGTTGGTATAAACACTTGCATAGGCCTCATTTAAAATTTTTAATCTAGCTCTCTAATGGGTTTAGGTATATCCTCAAGAAAGAAGGGCTACAGATTAATAAGATCTTTTGTGTTGAAAATCATGGCACCTTGTCTTTAAAGGATATCTGAAAAGAAGAGGCTGATTCCAGGGTTCACATTCCAAAACAAGTGGGAAATAATTTCAATTACATCAAAAGAAAGTATGTAAAGCAGAAATCACACCATGATTTGTGGTTTGGCCTTACCTCAATATTGCATAACAGATGGCTGTGTGGGGACAGGCTTAAGATAACAGTTATTTAAAAAAGCTACTTGGCAATGCTCCCAAACACCTTTTCAAGCAAGTAATCAAAAATCAGACAAAAAGGATTATTTTAAATTGCATATCTATACCCAGGTCAAACGGATCTACCTCAAAGATGAACTAATTTACTCACTTAGTCTTAAAATATTTATACTTTGATATCAAGCTTAACATAGGCCAGTGGTGGCATATATTTTAAGATTTTTTTTTAGTTTCAACTTCAATAAAAGTTTCCAGTAAAATAAAAGATAATTTGGCTAGAAACACTCCAAGGATGTTTCATGACTCTGCTTTACCATTAAAATTCAAAGCCTCCTAAAAGTATAAAGAAGTCAACATCTGAATTTAAAATGAGCACTAAATAACTTCTACTGGACATTCACAAGTTTCAACATTTCTAGTTTCTTATCCAGATCCCTTCTGATTACAGAGGGAGTCTTGCTCACCTCTCTGGTATGATCACTACATTGCAGATGGACATTCCAGAAAGAGCATTAACCCCTTTCTACTTCCTCTTCCCAGAAAAATCCAGAACTTGTGAAAATAAGAGTATAGCAGGGTTCTGCAGAGGGAAAGGTACATTATGTCTTACATCAGAAGAACTGACTATAGAAAGAAGTACCAAGGAGGTAAAACAAAAGGCATGGATACTAGAAAAAGCCCAAGTCAACTGGATGACCTGATTTTTACACAGAGACCACAGTGTCATGGAAATAACACAGACATAGAGAGACTGGAATTGTGCTCCTGATTTTTTAAATTACTAACTGCTGGACCATGGGTCTTAGTTTCTTCATGTAAAGATGGAGGTTGGCCTAGGTTAGCTCTAAAGGAGCCATCTAGCCCTAAAATGATGTTGGTTTTGGCACACAGTCTGCAATCAGGGCCCTGGCTGGGGAAAAGCAAGACCTCAGTCAGCTCCAGAATCACAGCCTGGGGAACCATATTCCCTTGACTACCCCTAGATTGTTTTTTTATTTTGGTGAGTTTTCAAATGGTTTTGTTTATATTCAATGATTGTTCCTTTTCTAGTCTGTTCAAGATGAAATAGTAAAAACACAGTAAGAAGCCTAGGACATGGATGCAAAGGGACTGATTGAAAACAGGAGATATGGTTCAGACCTAAAAGCAGACTGGGACTAGGTAGGGAAAGCTCAGAAACCAACAGACGAGGAGCCCAAAGGTCCTAGGCAGGCCAGCCAAAAGACAACAGCAACGCTCATGTCTCAGGGGTCCATATACTGGAAGATGATTAAGGAGTGAATCAGGTTGCAGACCAAGTGGAAGAGGCAAAAAAAAAAAAAAAAAAAAAAAAAAAAAAAAATACACTGGAGTTTCTCGTAAGTCTGTGAAAAGGAGGTAATACCACTTATCTAGAAGTCTCCTCTAAACCTACTGTCAGATCAAGAAGTAATCATAGGCCCTAAAAATCATCCACATTTGGACAACATATGTAATTGACCTTGTTAGAGTCTGGAAGAGGAGGTAAAGGTATGGCCCCATGTTTTGACCCAGGGCTTAACACCAGAATATACTGTCTTGTTTGGCGGTTTAGATGGAGGACAGCCCTCAGGGTCAGCCCAGGGAGAACCTTCACCTAAGACAGAAGAATTGAGGAAGTCAGGTGAGGCTGAGTCCAAGATGGATCTGTATGGGACAAAACAGTATATCTCAGTCCAGAAACACTGGCAAAGCAAAGCTTGGTGGTGAGGAACAAGAAATGAAAAAAGCTCAGAAAGGGAAACAAGCAGGAAAGTTGAGGACAAAGATAACAAGCCAGTTCCACCTCCTCCCTGCCCCCACCTAATGGAAAAGTGAGAAAAGAAAGACTTTGTCATACAAAAACAAATTAGTCATTTCTCTTCCAGCTTTTAATTGAACACACGGAACTACACAAGCACTGCAGAACAAGTCCACAGGGCTAGGTTTTACATTTGACAATAACCATAACACACTTGGAACGTATCACCGGAGAGTGATAATGCGAGCTCACTCCTGGAGCCACATCAGGAGCGCTGCAATAAGTGACAGTCTTGTTTTCCAAACTCTGATCCCAAAATGTGGAGTAAGTTTTTTGGGAAAGCAGCATTGCTCGTGTATCGTAGCCCAGGAGGCCACTAGAGTGCTCCAGAGCCATGAATTCACATTCCAACTGGGGGACTCAAACTTGCACTGAAATTATTATAGCCTGATCTGGAATCTCATTGTCTTTGGTAGGTCTCCCATGAGCTGAAACAGCAGTTAGATGCTGAATGGAACACAGGAAAAAGAATCAAATGAATGAGCCTTATCTAAGATCCTGGGAGACTCTGCTGAAGTTATATAGCAACTATTTTAAACTTGAAAAAAGAGATCAAGTTAGTCTGGGCACTGTGGATCATCTGTAAAAATCTAATTATAAACCAGAGATTTTCCTGCCTGTAATTAGATTTATACATTGTAAAGAAACTAATTTTATGGAGATTTCTAGTCTGAGGTTTTGGGGGTCTTTTTCTTGTAAGATATCATTTATGTTTTCAACATGTGAACTAAATGAGGGTTAAAAATTTACAGATATGCCTGAAAAATTGAAACAGTAATGGCCAATGTGCTTAAGTGAAGACCTGGTTTCTTCCCTTCCTGTTTCTGTTCGTTGGGTTTCAATTCCTTAACATGTATTTGAGGCTGATGAACCCTCCTTCACTTCACTGGGACTGCTGTCAACATGAAATTTAAAAAATATATATTTATGTGAAAGCCCTCTGTCAACTGTAAGTGATAATAAGTATTAATTATCATCATCATTATCGCAATTAGGAACCTCTATTTTAAAGCATGAGCATATGACACCATAACTAGGTAGAAAGATAAACACTGTCGCAGAGGTAGGTGGTCTTGGTTTATTTGAAAATTTTACCTTTAATTTTAGGCAGTAGGAAATCTCTCTCTTTTTTGGAAATAAAAAAAAAATTCCAGAAAGTGGTTTATAACCATTTAGCATTTTAAAAGCATATGGAAAATGCTTAAGACAGATCATAAGCTTAGCATTTAAACCTTAGATTACTAAGCATCTAAAGATTTCTGATATTTTGGGGAAAAAATGAATTGCAAGATAGTTCTACACAAAGTTCTACTTTACACAGTGGTATAAAGAAAGCATAGTGAATTTTAAGTCATCCACTTTAACAGAAGTCAGGAACAACTGAACAGCTATATAGCTTCAGTTGAACCAACATTTCTATTAGATACAACAGCTACAAACAATTCCCATCTAACTTTTGTGTAGGATGGCTTACCCACGTTAAAATTATTCTATATTATGGTTTCATTTTATGTGCCTATATATTTATACCCTCCAAGGCAAAGTTTTAATAAGCACTGATACAGTCATAGGTGAGGATAAAGTAACGTACTTAGATAATTCACAAAGCACATAGTCACTGACCAAACAAGTAAATGTTGAGGATGATACGAAAATAAATAACTGAAAAAGGTTACTTTAAGTTACTAGTAATTTCTGATGCCCAAATTGATTCCTTTTTTCCTGGCCATGTAAAATGAGTTTGCACTCTGCACTAAATAAAGGACCTACATTTTTCAGTGCATGTTCTCCAAAGTTTTATTTCATATAAATTAATAATAAATATAACTAAATATCACCAATAATAACACTATTCCTACTAAGCTTGGGATTACCTGTAAGACTCAAAATTGATTTACTTTTCTATCCCCAGATAAGCAGAAAATTAGGACTGCAGGAGATGGTGCTTCTAGCATCACAACATTTAGTTCAAGGTATCACAATAATAAAATCATCAAGTGTTAGAGGGGAAATAGAATTTATAATCTATGTATTACTACATCTGATCATTCACTCAATCCCTAAACACAAAAATCACATATGTATTTGATGCATTTTGCAATTTAGCCTTCTTGACCACTTATCCATTTATTTTCTTTGACTGTTCTTTTTCTCATGTTTGGCAACCCTCATACCATGACCACATTTTTTTCCACTTCCTGAAATCTTACCAGTCATATTCATATGAGATCCTTGTAGACCTTTTCCTCTACTCCTAAATTGTAACCTATGTATCTCTGCAGGGTTTTCAGTGTTTAAAAAGTGAAACAAAGTATATATTAATAGAACAGTATCATTTCAAGTAAAGAGTAAAGTGGTCTTAAATGCCTTTTAGATTCCTCTGATAGTTCATCAGTGCCTTATATTTACCAAAACTGTGCTGAATATATTTATAAATATATTTTATTTTAAAATATATTTTTAAAAGCTAACGTATCGATTTGGGGATATTAGGACTTACTGCTATGAAGAGCACAATTCATATATTGTTATGCCAGCATTTAAACAGAAATAATATTCCATAGAGGTTGTGAATGTGAATTAACAAGCCAGAAAACAAAACAGATGTACTGCTGGCATTTTCTGTAAAAATAAAATGATATAAAAGCAGACATAGCTGATGTGAACTGTGCCTACTAAACCAAAAATGTTTGTTTAATATTAACTCAAACTTGAATACTTTTGCTAAATATCTTAAAAACATGAGTATTTCTGATAAATAACTTAGGCCAAAGATGCATTTTAATTTTTTTCCTAATTTTCAATAGAGGAACAAGAGCATATTTGGGAGTCAAGAGATGTGGACTAGGTCATTAAATACCTATTTCTGGACATAAATAAATCGAAGGGGTCAAAACTGGATGATCTCTAAAATCCCTTCTAATTTTCAAATGAAGCAACTCCTAATTAAGTATTACAAAAACATTCAGCCCTTTTAAAATTCAGTTCTTTTAAAAATATCTACAATGAAAAAAAGGAAATCAATAGGAAGAAGGGAGGGATGGCTCCCCCTTAACCATCACAGAAATTAGCATTCACCTAAGGGTTCAATATTTAACAGTAATTAGATAAAATTACAAATAAATATGGCTATGGGAAATTTCAAAATAAAATTTGCACCTAGGACTAATAACATGACTAGTTAATACTGGATTTTCTTTGGCTACACCTAAGCCTCAGGGGTGTTCTATTTTAACATATTTGGAGGTACAGGGTGGTGGGCTAGGGAGAACATTCAGGTGACGAATCACTGCAGCAGGCCTGCTCATGCCCATCCAACCAGGGGAGCCCTATGATTCCCTACACAACTCCCCTGAACATAAGCATCTGCTTGCAACAGGAACTGCACGGCTAAGTATGTTTTGTTATAAAGAACTCTCATCTCTGGTTAATGCAAGTCAAAGTTTACAAATTCCCCTTTGACAAATTAACACCACTTGACACATAGCTTGGCAGGAGCCCCCCAAATAGTAGTTTTGTTATGAAAATTAAAAATAACCTAATCATGAACATACAGGTCTAATGCTGTTGGGTGAATTATGCCTTTTTTAAGTCTATAAAAATTATGCCATTTTCAGCTTACACTACCTGAAATTAAACAATGAATACTGCTTGCTTTACCTTCTGCAGGGTGAATGGCATCCAAGAAGAGTTGCTTGTTTGACCATTTATCCCCACTTCCTAAAAAACATAACAAAAAAGGAAAGGAAATTGAAAACTCTACTCTTGGACACACATTATAAAAACAAAACAATATACAAAATAACAAATATGAAACATCACACAAATGAAGTAGAATTTTATTTCAATTATTTAATTCTCAAAATGGTGCTTACCAACTAAAATAATTAGGCTATACAGGAAATGGATTAAAAATAAACATTTTTTTTGTCTTTTATGAAATATACTATTGGATAATTTCTGCAACTTTAATCAAGGTAATTTGAAAATCAGTAAAAGGGAATGACTAAAGCTAATATTTTACCTAGATAATAATGTTTCTTTACTGGAAGCAGAGGAAAAATAATGTCAACATACAAAACAAAATCAAGAAGCTGAGTGGCGGTGAAAATAAAGCCCAAATTATATAAAAGGTTACATATAGGAACAAGCAGGCACATATGTCTACACATAGAATACAGCTGCATTTAAAGCCTCATTCAAGAAACATGAAATGCTTCACATCTGGCCATGCAAGTAGGATGCAAATGGGCATCAGATGAGTAGGTTTATGGTAGTCACGACACTAACATGCAGGGAATTGCTGAAGACAGCTTGACCTCCAGAATGCTTGGCTGTATCGAGCCAGACGGGAAGACTTGTCTTTTATGTGAAAGAAGAAGAGGAGTCCTGAACTATGAGAAGAAAGGATCTTAAGATGAGCCCTGCAGAGATTCAAGGACTCATCAAGATCACAGCAACAAGACAGATGTTCAGAGTAAAGGGTGGGCAGAAGTACAGTAAGTCTCTATTGCCCTCTGGAAATAACAGGTATGTGATTGAAGGAGGTGGGAGCTAACGATGTAGTATAAAGATGGGGGGGAAAAGACACAGGTTACAACTTAGGAGTAGAGGAAAAGGTCCACAAGAATCCTCAAATGTCAGAAAAAGCATACAAATGGTGGGTCTTTCATATGAATATGATTGGCAAGATTTCAGGAAGTGGAAAAAATGTGGTCATGGTATGAGGGTTGCCCAACGTGAGAAAAAGAACAGTCAAAGAAAATAAATGGATAAGTGGTCAAGAAGGCTAAATTGCAAAATGCATCAAATACAGATGAGAAGAAGAAATTTTAGGATTCATATGCAATTCTGAAAATAGAGACAAATATGGATTTGAATAGGATTCCAAGTGAAGGAGATTTGCAATTAGCTGCAGAATCTAGAAAGAATGACTATGCCTGCGTCAGGATGGGATGGCAAGAAGCAAGCACGGGGAGGGAAAGGTGAAGGCGGTGCACGGAAGCATTACTCAAAGATGAGTTCACAATGGAGGTGACCAAGAACCCTTAATGGAGGGTGGAAGGCACCAATACCTTTTTCCGGAACATTAGGCTTCTCCTTTTTGTGCTTATATTTGCTGACAATTTTGTGGAATAAGTTCTTTTTCTGAGACTGGAAAGGACCTACAGACAATATTAATATAAATATATTTCAAATTCACAGTGTTTCGTAAAACAATATTGTGTGTTTTTCAACAATTACACCCTCCTCCCTCCTGTGCAACAAGCAAATTGAGTTGCAAGAAATGTCATCTTGCATCTTCACTCATTAAACTGATGCTCAGCCCCCTTCTTTATGCTTATTTCAAACCCAGTGAGATTTTCTTTAGAAATGTATTGGGCAGAAGCCTCCATTAGGGCTGGGACTCCTACGCAGAAACTGCAGATTTAGTGAGTAGAAACAGACTACAACCAATAATAGCAGAGTGGCTATGGTCTGTAACAAGAAAAGATTTTACTTTAGACTCCTAAATGCCATGAAGGAAAGGACAGCATGTGTGTTTCTCATCTCTCCTAAGAAACTGATTTTTCACAACAAGGACAGCACTTTCAGGCCAAAAGGTGAACTGTCATGACAGCATTAGACAGCTTTCTGGCCTTTTCTGAGAATATTCTAGGAAGAGAAAAACTGATTTTAAAATAGAAAATATTTGCCAAAAATCTTTTTTCTGGGTGGGAGAGGGAGAAGTTTCATATTCTTACTTTTCTCAGATGAAGAAAACAGAATTGAGATTTTTCAGTTAACAATAAGAAACACCAACAACAGCATTGACCTCCTCAAAGCAGGTCGCTTTCTGCACCTTGTAGATATTCCTATGTAAAATTGACTTAATAATTTTATATAATTTTTGTTTCTTCATCTGTAAGTGAGACCATAATAGTGCCTAAATCACGGGTTGGCATAAGGATTAAAAAAGCCAGAAGCTTCATACGCTGTCCCTGCACCATCTGCCCACCTACCAGCGTCTGCCCCTACACGCTCTGCCTTCTGGCCAGGGGTGAATCACCTTATGCTCCCATCTCATCAGTTCCTCCACCTGTGCGTTAGTCCCACCCTCCCCATCTGGCTCAACATCATCATTTCTCCCTCTCTTAGTGGGCCACTCCATCAATATACAAACATACATTATGTCTCCCAACTTAAAAAAAAGAGTGATAGCTTCTGCCCAAACTTCCCTCACGTCAGTTACTGCCCTAGTTTGCGGCAAAATTCTCCACAGAAGGGTTGCCTATATTCACTGTTTCCAATTTATCCCCATCCATTCTGTCTTAAATCCACTCCCCAGGGTTCTGCCCTTGCCAATCAGGGTGATCAATGACACCCATGCTGTGAAGACCATATATGGATCCTTATCCTACTAGGCTGTATGTGTAGCTTCTCAAGTTGCTGACCACTCTGGCCACACCCTTTGTCTTGAATACTTCTGGCTTCTGGGATTTCTTGTTTTCTCTCATCCTTCACTGACCTTTCCCTCTCTGTCTCCTTTGCCTTCTCCTCTTTTCCCTGACTTCTTAATTTTGGAATGCTCTGGGTTTGGTCCTTGTCCTCTTTACTATTTATTCTCATTCCTCTGGTGATTACCTCTAGTCTCAGGGCTTTAAATACCAGCTCCAGGCTGATGACTCACAAATGTATCACTGCCGCTGGATCTCTTCTATTCTGCATATTTGAAAAGCCAGCAATTTTACATTATCCAGCAAGGACTGTGAGAGTCAGAGCCCCATCACCTCTGTAATCTCATATCCTGCCACTCCCCAACTTCGCTTCTCTCCAGTTGCACTGGCCTCCTGCCTGTTATCTGCACAAGCAGTCTCAGTCCTCCTGATTGTAGGACCTCTGCACCTCTAGTACCTCTACCTAGAAAATGATCTTCCCCAGATATCCACGTGGCTAACTTTCTTACCTCCTTCAAGGTTTTGCTCAAATATCTCAAGGTTATCCTATGTAAAACTGCAACCCAAACCCAAGCCCATCACTGGTGAGCTCCCTTTCCCTCACAAACCTATTATTTTATCTGATTGCTAAAAACAGCTTTATTGAAATATAATTCACATACCATACAACTCACCTCTTTAAAGCATACGATTCAATGGTTCTTATAGTCACAGATATTTGCAACTATCACCAATTTTAGAACAATTCATCACCTCAAAAATAAATTCCATATCTTTTATTTTTATTTATTTTTTATTATTTTATTTATTTATTTATTTAATACCTATATTCCCTCTATCCCTAAGCAATCACTAGTCTACTGTCTGTCTCTACAGATTTGCCTATTCTGGAAATTAAAATATAAATGGAATCATATACTATGTGGTTTTTGACTGGCTTCTTGACTTAGCATAATGTTTTCAAGGTTCTTTCATGCTGTAGCATGTATCAGGCTGAATAATATTCCATTGTATGGATATAACACACTTTTTGTTTATCCATTCAAAAGTTGATGGACATTTGGATTATTTCCACCTTTCAGCTACTAGGAATAACATTGTTAAAAACATTCACACACAAGCTTTTGTGTGGACTTATGTGTTCATTTCTTCTTGGGCATATATTATACCTAGAGGTGGACTTCCTGGGCTATATGTTAACTCTATGCATAACCTTTTGGGGAACTGGAAGACTATTTAATGAAGTAGCTGGACCATTTTACATTCTTACTAGCAGCACATAAGGGTTTCAATTTCTCCACATCTTTGTCAAAATTTGTTATTATCTGTCTTTTTGATTATGGTCATCCTAAGGATGTGAAGTGGTATCTTTCCTATTGTGGTTTTCATTTGTACGTCCCTGATGACTGATGATGTCCAGCAAATTTGCATGTACTTACTGGCCATGTACTTACAGCATACCTTCTTTGGAGAAATGTCTGTTCAGATCATTTGCCCATTTTTAAATTGCCTTTTTTTTACTGAATTGTGTTCTTTATATATTCTAGATAAAAGTCCCTTATCAGATGTATAATTTGCAAATATTTTCTCCCATTTTGTGGAACGTCTTTTCATTTTCTTGGTAGTATTCTTTGAAGCACAAAAGTTTTAAATTTTGATACAGTTCAATTTATCCATTTTGTCTTTTGTTGCTTGGGTTTTTGGTGTCATATCTAAGGATTCACTGACAAATCTGGCCACGAAGATTTGTCCCTATGTTTTCTTAGAAAAGTTTTATAGTTTTAGCTCTTATATTTGAGCCTTTGATCTATTTTTAGTTAAATTTTGTGTATTCTATAAGTGAAGGTCCAACTTCATTCTTTTGCATGTAGATATCCATTTGTTCCAGCATCATTTTTTGAAAAGACTATACTTTTCCCATTGAATAGTTTTGGCATCCTTGTTGAAAATCAGTTGACCAAAAATGTATGGGTTAATTTCTAGACCCTCAAATTCTATTCTATTGATCTATATGTCTGTCTTTATGTCAATACAACACTGTCTTGATTACTGTTGTTTTATAGTTTTGAAATTATCTATTTTTTTCTTTTATTTCTTCTTCTCTAAGATTATTTTGGTTATTCTGATTCTATTGCAATTCCATATTAATTTTAGGTTTATTCATCAATTTCTACAAAGAAGTCAGCTGGGATTCTGAGAGGGACTGGGTTCAATCTGTTGATCAATTTGAGGGAATGAGTCTATCTTAACAACATGGAATCCTCCAATCCATGAACATGGGACATTTTTTTATTTATTTCTATCATCATTTTTTAAAAATTTATTTTAAACTTTGCTTTATAGTGTTCCTTGTGTTGTACATCTTTTGTTAAATTTAGTCCTAAGTACCTGATTGTTTATAATGCTATTGTGAAAGAAATTATTTTCCTAATTTCATTTTTGGATTATTCATTCCAAGTGTATGAAAATACAATTTTTGTTTAATAATCTTATATCCTGCAACCCTACTGAACTCACTTACTAGCTATAACAGACTATAATAGTTTTTTTGTGAATTTCTTAGAATTTTCTACATTCAAAATCATGTCATGTGAGAATGGATCCTCCCTCCCTCCCTTTCTTCCTTCCTTCCTCTCTTCCTGCCCCACCCTCCAGATTTTTGGATGTTAAACCAACCTTGCAGTCCAGGGTTAAAATCCCACTTAGTCATGGTGTACAATTCTTATTATATGTTCCTGGATTCGGTTTGCTAGTATTTTGGTGAGAATTTTTGTGTCTATATTTATAAGAGATGTTGATCTGTAGTTTTAATTTCTTATTATGTCTGTGTATCCTGTGATTGTCTTGTAATGTATTTGACATTAAGATAATATAGGCCTCACAGAATGAGTTGGGAAGTGTTCATTCTTCTTCTAATTTTTGGATTCATTTGTGAAGACGTGGAATTAATTCTTTAAATATTTGGTAGAATCCAGTGGTTAAGTTATCTGTGCCTGGGCTTTTCTTGTCTGGGTACTTTTTTGATTACTAATTCAATCTCTGTACTATAGTTATAGGTCTATCCAGATTGTCTATTTTTTCTTAAGTCAGTAGTTTGTGTCTTTCTAGGAATTGTTGGTTTCATATAGGTGATTTAATTTATTGGCATATAACTGTTCATAGTATTCTTTCATAATCCTTTTCATTTCTGTATAGTTGATAATAATGCCCTCTATTTCATTTCTGATTCTAATGATATGAATCTTCTCTCTTTTCTCCTAGTCAATCTAGCTAAATGTTTCACAATTTTGTTGTTCTTTCCAAAAACTACTTTTTGATTTCATTGATTTTCTCTATTGTTTTTCTATTTCTTATTTAATTAATTTCATTTCACTAATTTCCTTTCTAATCATTATTACTTTCTTCCTTCTGCTTCCTTTAGGTTTAGTTTGCTCTTCTTTTTCTAGCAGCTTAAGGTGGCAGAGTAGGTTACTGAGTTGAGATCTTTTTCTTTCTTAATATAGGCATGTAGAGCTATAAATTTTCCTCTCAGTGTTGTTTTATCTGCATCCCTTAAGTTTCATTATGCTGTGTCTTCATTTTTATTCATCTAAAAGTACTTTCTGATTTCCCTTTTGATTTCTTCTTTGACATACTGAAGAGTGTGGTTTAATTTCCATATGTGAGTTTCCCAAATTTTTTCCTACTATTTATTTTTAATTTCATTCCAGTGATCAAAGAACATACTGAGTATTATTTCAATCTTTTTACTGGTTTGTTTTATGGCCTAGCATACGATCTATTCTGGAGATTGTTCCATGTGCACTTGCGGAGAATGTATATTCTGTTAATGTTGGGTAGAATGTTCTATATATACCTGTTAATTCTAGTTGGTTTATAGTGTTGCTCAAGTCTTCTCTTTCCTTGTTGATCTTTCGCCTACTTGCTCTATGGACCTATTCTTTTTCCATAGTATTTTTCACTTTCAAATAAGTGAATATATTTTGCCCATTGTTTAGGCTTATTTATCGTCTGGTCCCCCCACTATAATATAAACTCCATGGCAGTAGAGTTCTTTATTTTCATTCACAGATATGAAGTGCCTAGAATGGTGCTTGGCACATGACAGGTTCTCAATAAATATTTATTTCATGAATAAAGCTCTTAAAGCACTGCTTATCACAAAGTAAGAGCTCAGGAATGATAGTTGTTGCTGTTACTACTGATACCATAAATCTGTGCAAGTGTTTCTTGATGACCTCACCAAGCTATCCTTCTAAATAACCAATAAGCAAACACTTCTGAATTGGCTGGTGGTGGTTTGAAATAGAACTAGAAAATTAACAAGTACAAAGGAAATATATCATATGTATACACTACACTAATACTACAGGTATTCTCTATAATCTATTTGCAATCACTGCTTCGTGTATTTTATACGGCCCAGGAAATTGCATATAATTGTTCATAGGCTGGTGTACCTGAATGATACACAGGCAGTTATGGAAACATATGTAGGAGAAAGCAGAAAAACAATTCTGAGACTTCTCAGGATCATATAGATCCTAGTGATTTACATGTAGGAAAATAATTTAATAATATAATGTATTGGCTCATTGGGAGAAGGATATAAAGAAATGGTTCACAGAAGCAAACAGATTTGATATATAAAATGGGTTAGGAAAGAAGAAAAGGATAAATCTTTTCAGACCCAACATACTCAGAGAAATCTAAAAAGTATAATTTAAAGACAAAGCTAAAGATAGAGCTTATAAATTTTAACATAAAAAAAGAACATTCATAGTGGGTTTTGTATATACAAGAGCTTCTGTAAACCTATATTTTTAAAATTCCTTGCCCCTAGACACCCTCAAAACTGTACCTATAAAACTATTCTAAGTAAATGGCAACTTCAGATAAAAAAAGAAGTGACAAATTTGAAAAGAGAAATAGATAAGATCTAATTGCAGTCACTGAAAAGCAGCAATTGTAGACTCAAGAAGTGAGCAATTTGATTTCTGCTCACCAGCATGGCACATATGTTGGATACTTTGTCTAAAGAAAATAAAGTCAAAATTTATAATAAATAGCAAATATAAGGAAATTTGCTATCTTTTCTTTAGTTAATTGTTATAGTAACACAGAAGTGTCCATGGAGGAGAAAAAAGGATAGAAAGTGAAAAGCAGAGAAAGGGTCTTAGAAGGAAATATTCAGAAAACAAAGAATGGGCACTTGTCCTTCACTCTGTTACTACCTCAAGCTTCCTTCTCATCTCTTTCCCTGTTAAATATCTTGAGAGGATATCTGCAACAACTTCAGCTTCCTTATGACAAAATCCCTAATTGCTGGTATGCTTAGGTCTCCATTTAAGTTGTTGGGCACATGGCCTATATTCTGAAGGTATCAATCTCCTTTGCATCCCATCTTCGCAGCTGGGTAGAAAATATTCAGGCCAAACCAGAAGCCAAGAGAATAAGAGGGGTGCCAGAGAGCCATTAACAATAACCTTTCCAAAACATTATTGTTGTTCAGGGTTTGCTGAAAAATGAACATTTTGGGGGTGAGAAGCTGTGGTGACACAGAAGCCATTTCAGCATCAGCCTGGTATGATACTTTTTCAAGGTCAGTGAGAAAGGTGAATTAAGTGAAACCTGCTCTTTAGAACTGTTGACAGAAACAAATGTCAGTCATAATTCCAATGGTGATAGCTTTTGCCCAGGTTTACAGTTTCATGTTTTAACCTATAAAAGGAGTGTGTGTGGGGGGTGGTTGTTCTAAAACTAGGCTGCCATTTTTATATTAGATACACAGTAACCAATGAAACAATAAATTCCTTTGCAATAGTTTACAACAATGTGCTCCCAGCTGCTGGGCATGTGGATCCACCAACTTGAATTAAGTTCCCTGAGTCAATCAGCCACAATCAAGTTAAGATTTATTGAAAAAGAGAAGCCACCTCATTGGGCTGGACATGCGTGCTTTGTTAAAGAACTCAAGATTATAACAGGTACACCTTTTATATCTGCAAACATGCTGTCACCATGTTCCTGAAAAAGTTTGGTAGGAGTGAAGACTCTCAAACAGTTACAGGCAAAATACAGAGTTCTGCCCAACGTGGAAGCTGTAGCTTCCTAATAGGAACTCAATTCTCTAAATCTGAAAGTAACATCAGGTTGGCCCAGTGACAAACAGGGGAGTCTGTCTTCAACCTTTAATTTTGTAAACGTGCTTCTTTTATTACCACTATGATTTTAAAGAACACCTCAAATTCTTAGCCATTTTTAATTTCAATCTTAAAATAGAAGTGTAGATTGAAAAAAAAAATGAGAAGGACCAACAATATGTTTGATAGTGGGCCAAGGAACTATGTAAAGATAGAAGGGATAAAGGAGGAGAAGTGAAGTCCAGAATCAAGATGGGCCATAGTTTAAACACTTTAAATTGAACTCAATTCACTTTTTTTCCATGACCCTACTTCCATTTGAAAATTACTATTCTGCAGGGACCTCAGACTTCTGATACTTTGTAAACAATACTTCTATATTAGCAGTATACTTAAAATAGTGTATAAGACAAATCTCTTAAAAAGTTACAATTAAATTGAAACATAATTTAAAGCTTTCATTTAAAAATATACTCAAATAACTATGAGAGATAACCCGGAAAACACTATAAGATTGGGTTGATTTAGCTTAACTGTATTGTTAGATGAATTATAATTTATTGGATAATTTATTCTTAGAAGCAAAGGCTACATTCTATCCTAATCATCATGCTCTGTTCTACGACAACACAGTCCAAGCCCAGTTGGAGGAAAGTGGCATTTAAAGTTATTTTCATCCCTTCTCATTGTAGAGTTTTTGACAATACCATTACATAGACGTAAAGGACTGGATAGTTGGGGGACGATGGGAAGGGGGAAGAGACTACTTAAAAATACAGACATGAAGATGGGAAAGTAGAGAAATAAATCTAAGCAGATATTGTGGCTCTGATACATATAACTGTCTAAATGCATATATAACCATTTCTTCTAGAAATTACTTTTCAGAAATGTTTTATATATTTTATGTAACCTGACGTACCTAAAATGGTACCTAGTATAAGTTAGGAAAAAAAAAATATAATGAATGTTGACAAATATAGGAGAAAATAAAATATAGACAACTGGCAAATTGTTGAGGAAAAATGAGGTTTCTGATGGACATATGCTCTTTTACTAATTACCTAATGATCTCATACACAATGTTTGCTTGGAATGATTCATTATGCAAAGGTGCAAAGGTTCTAGAGTCTAAGAAAACAATCTCTATCCCCTAAAGATCAGGCAATTACAGCACAGCTGGTATGATAATTTCATTAATAACTTGTAATCTAGTATATTGGTGCTGCTAATGCCAAATTACAATCAGTCACAAATACTTCTTTAGTTTACTAAATAGAGAATATATTATTTAATTTCTGCTTTATTTTAATTGCATTTTGTTCCATGAGTTGGAAAGTAGAGCCAAATCTAAAGTCTTGGAACACTTCCTATGTATTATGTAATTACTGATATACTACATAAGAACCAGTGACTTTGTGGCTTGAGAGGCATAATACAAGAGTTAAGATGATATTGTATGAAGTATAATCCAAAGCTCCAAAAAGCTATTTCACATCAAAAGAAATACTGCTAATCTCAGCTGGGAGAAGAAAATCATGTAACAGACAACTAAGACCCAAGAGAAGGTCTCATGAAAATAGATCCTAACTTCAGGGTTTTACAGCTTTACAAAAATAAATCTATTGTTACATTCCCTGAGAGATAATTCGGCCAACTTCAGAACTCTAATGTGAATGTTTCAAACTACATGGAGTGGAAGAAGAAACCCTCCCATGCATCAATCAGTTTAGTCCCATTTTATTGGCTTGTCAGGTATTTATCAGCAACTTTAAATCCAAGAATTATGGGAACTCAAGATACCTGGCATCTTTGGGCTCACGGACTACTTTTCCTATTCCTAAATCTCTCCAGGGCAAAAAGACTGTCATTTCATTTGGTAATCCATTACGGTGCTCAGCTACCTATCTGTCAACAAGTCTACTTTATTTCTTTCCTACCTATCTTAGAAGATCTCGATACAATCCTGTGTTATTTTCCCAGATGAGCAAACCTGGTGATGCAACAATATTTCTTTTTTAGTTCTTTATTCACTAGATTTGTTTTTATTAACCACAGAGGAAAACTGAGCTAATTCTAAAAATGACTTTTATGTACCTCCCTGCCTTTAAGCACAAAGGGGGAATTTTCTTCAACCTTTCAGTTCTGTCTTGAGATACAGATTTTAAATTCCTCTTTGGTTGTGTCAATTCAAGTGTGCAAAGGGGTTTAGGTTTTGAGGGAGAAAGGTTTAGATTTCTTCAGAGAAGAAACCATAATTTTCCCTGGTCCATACACCTTAAGCATTCCCTCAAAACACATGAAATTGTATCTCCTCATTAATATTTACATTTGATCTATCTATCTAAAATATACAAAAGAAGGGAATTAATCTGATTTGACATAAAGCAGGCAACAGGCAGCCACTTTTGCAGGATAATTAACATGAACTCTTTCAGCATATTCTGCTCAGAATTTGATCCTGAAAGCAATTACAGCTCAGCCATACCAGTTTTTCACGTCTTGATCCCCTGTCCTTATAGGAGAGCTAATGGAATGAAGTCTCACATCTGTGTGGAAAATTAGAGATTCATTTTCCCCACCATCTTTAGGACCTCACATAAAATCGGAAAAGTTTCTCAACAAGAGTAACATTGTCATTTTGGGCAGAATAATCCTTCATTGTGCTTCAATGTCCTGAGCAGGGCAGGACGTTTAGCATTCCAACCCTTGCCCCACAAACGTCCACAGGATCCCAGGTGTTGAGACCACTGAATATGCTCCCATAATCTTTAAAAACCCCCTTTGGACTACTGTGTTGCCCTTGATGAATCTGAGATCCAACCAAGTCATGCTGATACTTTTAAAAGCTTCCCTGATATAGACAGGGGAGAAGCTGATATTCTTTAAGAAAAAAATATGCTAAATAAAGCATATTTCTAAATTTAACAAAATCAATAAAAAATTATATTGCCAGAGTATTGCAGGTAGTTTTATTTTCATTTGGTCCATACTATCAGTAAAGACTAGCATCTGCTTATCAGGTGAATAGAAGGATTTCACAGTCCCAGAGTTTAAACCTGTTGCAGACACAGGGAACAGAAAAACTAGACTCAGCCAGCAGTTTCTGCTCAAGAAAAGCTTAACACTTCAAATTAGAATTCTGGAGAGCAAGTTGAAGACCATGTGTAACAATTTTTTAAAGGCTTGGCTACACCTTTAAGGGCAAATATACAAACGGAAATGCCAAAGGACAGAGGCTCAGGAGAATTAGAAAGGAAAGAAGGGAGAGAGGGAAGGGAGGCAAGGACCAAAATAATCTTGGAAAGCAACCTGAAATTCTAACTCCCTATTGCCTCAATTCTAAATGCAATTACATATCTGAAGGGAGCTGCAGAAGCTTAACAGGAAGGTCGGTTGAGATTCTGACCACACCGCAGGAAGGTACAGGTCACATCTAACCTTTGCTGGTTTTAGTCGGTTCTGAGGATACGTTTCCAGTCTTCTTCTTTTTTCTTGGGACAGGTACACATTTTCTGTCAAATGTAACAGGACTATATTGAGGAAGGCTGTTGAATTTTTTTTCGAATTCTTCATCCAGCTTTGCAGAGCTATTGAAAGGGGAGAGGGGAATCAATAAGCACATGACTAAAATATTTGAACAGAAAATGAGATATATTTTAAGATACTCCATCTGAAAACAGGGTCTCTGGAAATTAGGACACTTTAAGTAAATTCTGAGAAAGGAAAATAACACCTTTTCAGAAATGCTTGAGAAGATTAATCAACACAGTTTTCTTAGTAAATTCACATGACAGGTTATGTTATTACCTTAAAACAATAGAACCGTTTAAAATATTAGAATATTTTTGAAGTGGGGAGTTTGCCATTCTTTCCATCAGCATGGGAATTTTTCATAAAGTTTGGTATAAAACATACTTTATTCACATAGTTTCTCATTTTAAAGACTTATACACATGAATACACATTGGCTAGCTTATTGGTAATATGATATATTGGTAGTTTTATAAGATTAGTTTCTTTAAAAAATACTTACTGACTAGTGTTTGATTAAAACATACACACCCAAACAAAAAGCAAACAAATTTTGAATATTAGAAAAACATTCTGGGGAGTTGACTAGGATGAGGATAAAATACTCAATGAGCAAAGCAGCAAGCCAGCTTTCAATGAACACTGGCAGAGAGGCAGCACTGCCTTAACTTAAACCACAGATTGCTTTAGAAATGGTACCAGCAAAGTTGGGAAATCCTTGGGCTGGTTTTGATATCTCTAAGGCCCCCACAACAATGGCAGCATGCCTGCTGGATTCTAGGCTGGCTGCTAGCTTTTATCTGGTGAGACTTATTAACTAAGATGCAACCCAGACAGATAGGATAGGCTGCAGGAGAAGTGCTGTGCTTGGTACTTTTTTTTTTTTTTTTTTGAGACAGTGTCTCACTCTGTCACCCAGGCTAGAGTGCCGTGGCGTCAGCCTAGCTCACAGCAACCTCAAACTCCTGGGCTCAAGCGATCCCCTTGCCTCAGCCTCCCGAGTAGCTGGGACTACAGGCCTGCGCCACCATGCCCGGCTAAATTTTCTATATATTCTTAGCTAATTTCTTTCTATTTTTAGTAGAGATGGGGTCTCACTCTCGCTCAGGCTGGTCTCAAACTCCTGAGCTCAAACGATCCACCTGCCTCGGCCTCCCAGAGTGCTAGGATTGCAGGCGTGAGCCACCATGCCCGGCTGCTGTGCTTGGTAGATGGAAAATGGAAGGTGTATCGGAAAGAGGAGAGAGCAACTTTAGTGTCAACTTACAAGAAGCTATTAAATAATATGTTAGGCTGCAAACTAAGAGATATACTACTACAGATGTTTTGTAACTAAACTGTTCTCAGTTTTGGAGAAATGTATGAGAGTTGGAAAGCAGAGATAAGATAGTTAGATGACCATTAGAATGATCAACAGAAAATGGCCATTACAGTAGTTTCTGCTTATGTGAGAGGGATACACTCCAAGATCCCCAGTGGATGCCTGAAAATGAGGATAGTACCGAACCCTATATATACTATGTTTTTTTCCTATGCATACATACTGTGCAGTGTGGATATGCTAGACAAAAGGATGATTTATGTCCTGGGTAGGATGGAACAGACAGCATGAGATTTTATTATGCTACTCAGAATGGCACACAATTTAAAACTTAAGAATTGTTTATTTCTGGGATTTTCCAGTTAACATTTTTGGACCAAAACCATAGAAAGGGAAACCATGGATAAGGGTGGACTATTATACTAAGTTCTCTCAAAGCAGTGGAGGGTAATGGGTGGGGGTGATGCTTCTCCCTTAATAAAATCATCTTTATTCATTCAGTTAAAAAAATGTTTATACTGATAGAAAATCAGATGCTATCTGATACTAATTAGATACTATCAGAAAGCTGTCTATAAGTTGTGAATTTTTCAGATACTCTGAATAACCAAAAGAAAACTGAAAATGTGAGATGTAATTCACAGGGTTTCTTGAGACTTTCTTTTAAATGAGAACAATAATAATCATTTATGTTCGCTTGGAGAAGTCTACAAAATTAGAACTGCAAATACTGAGTGAATTTTTCTTGGCTACAGTTTAATAGGTAGCACATTTCCTGCTATAAAAGGTTTAAAATGCTCATCTACAAATCTCAGAGAAGACTGACAGGGCCTGGTATTTCTCCCTGTGCAAGCACTATCTTGGTGTGTTCTAAACAAGGCAAACCCAAATACTCTGATCCTGAAAGGCCAATATTTAAAGGGAAAGGAGAAAAAGCCACTGAAGTTTACCTTTGATTTAAACCTGTGAAAAATCATGCTTCCAGATAGACACATGTAGCTGCTTCAGATATGACTGAAAAACAAATACACGCAATCCACACACCAATCTTTTTTCAGGGACAGATTTTCAAAAGATTGTTTCACTTATCTTGTTCCTCAAAGAAGATTGGTAAAAATCTCTCTCTCACAGTGTCAGCAGTTTCTTTTTTTTTTTTTTTTGAGACAGAGTCTCACTTTGTCGCCCGGGCTAGAGTGCCGTGGCATCAGCCTAGCTCACAGCAACCTCAAATTCCTAGGCTCAAGAGATCCTCCTGCCTCAGTCTCCCGAGTAGCTGGGACTACAGACATGCGCCACCATGCCCGGCTAATTTTTCCTACATATTTTTAGTTGGCCAATTAATTTCTTTCTATTTTTTAGTAGAGACGGAGGGTCTCGCTCTTGCTCAGGCTGGTTTCGAACTCCTGACCTTGAGCGATCCTCCCGCCTCAGCCTTCCAGAGTGTTAGGATTACAGACGTAAGCCACCATGCCCGGCAGTCAGCAGTTTCTGATGGAAGCATCACAGGAATTTCTGTGGGGGAACCTTAATGCTTGCTTTATTCCCCTAGGACTTCACTTGTCTATAGCAAGATCTGATCATGGTGTGGCGTGCAGACATACAAGACACTGGTAGTTCTTCTAGAAGACATACAGCATTGGTTTAGATGCTTGAGGGTCACTCTTTTAGGATACTCTACGTTTGAAATTATCATTTGAAAATGACAAATGTGAGGATTTTCATCACATTACTTAAGCGTAATGTAAGAAAAACTAATTTGAAGTACTTTGGGCTTTTAAAAATATTAGAAATGAAGTTTGTAAAATTACAAATATATTGTTTCAATATAAATAATCTTGAGGAGCCAGCACTATGGAAAATAATTTCTACCTTTCCTCTTTATAATAACTTGAGAGTCTTAGAATTAGCTGGACTTTAAAGCACTATAACTTCCAAGGAAAAATACAGAAATGCAAGTATTATTAATAAACCAAATACAATATACCCAATGCATAAAATCTGCATATCTTTAAACAAACTTATGAAGAAATATGGAGAATAATAAAATGTACTTATTTTTATTCAATAGATTCTTTTCAAATCAGGCCAATGAGAATTCTCAAAGGATTTTTAAAACAGCCTAACGGAATATGCAGATACTTTCCTCACCAATATAAAGTATTGGCTCTCTGAACTTAATAACAAAATGCTTTATATTAAGATTATTATTAAGAGTCTTTGGCATAACATTAAATATAAAATAATTCTTAACAATTTTTATATTGATTAATATCATTCCTTAGTTCTGTACCTCAATATATAATTAACATATTGAATGTTCTATGGTACCATAATATTCAGCCTAATATTTTTATCTTAGAGCAACAGAATACAGTTTATAAAAAAAAAGGTTAGCCTAAGCATAATTTTATTTACCTCACATATTTCAGCTGTCATATTATTTTCTAAACATATGTACATACATTTAGAAATATTAAATTAAGTACACAAAGCACATACAATGGGCAAAATATAAACAAACTAATAATAGCCATTCTAAGCTTCAGATGGGAAAATGCATCCTGGTAATATTAAAGGATTTACAACGTCACGACACTACTACATTGTGGACACTGATTCAAACCTAGGCCTAACTCTAAAATCTACGTATTTTCTACTATACCTCAAATGTGAATGATATTGTCATTTACATGACTGTGTTAATGGCAGGAATCATGTGATACACTACCCGATTTTTGTTCACTAGAGTACTTGCTAAGGCTATAGCAAGTGCTAAATCAAAGAGTAAGCTTGTGTAGTGATTTATGTTCACCTTGACAATCCTACCCACACTTGAGGTCTGTGCAGTGCAGCTGACTGCTCACAGGCACTTACCCAAGGAGAGAGTCTTCCTTTGGCTTTGTCTTCTTGAACTTCTTGCTTCCACTGGTCCCACACTGGTTAAATGTCCAACTTTCTTCACTCCAACACCCTTCATGATCAGAGGAGTTTCCTTTTCCTGAGCTTCGTTTCCCTAAGGAAATTCAAGAGAAAGGATGTGGTCAGTATATGATGGGGGTTGGGGATGTATCATCTTAGATGCTTAATAAGCAACCTCTTGACTCCTTACATATCATTTGCATGATGCTATTTGCAACTGTTTAGAGTCCTCAAAATGATTTATGCTGGACCACTTTTAACAATGGAACATGCAGAAAAATGACATATAGTCTCTGAGGTAAGCTGTCTTGTCATAATTCAACAGGTATCACAAGACTCAAGAGACAGACTAACTACTACTAGCTTTTCCATTTGAGAACCAGCCTAAGGTACAGGTGGCATTGCTGGTAGACATTATTAATTCTAATTTCCCTAAGACTCACTGGAATGACATCCCTAGAGAACTATGTACTCCCGACTATTTTGGTTCAGAACTTGTCAGAACTAGGACTCACATATCTCTTGTAGTAATATAGCTTAGGAAGATGTATTCCTCTAGCTAGATGCTATATTTTAAAACAGATGAATTTATATGAAATACTCTGGAATAAAGGTGTATACATTAACTGGTTTCTGGATGTTGTCATGTTTTAAAGAGTTTTTCATTGCAATTATAGTTTTGATTACCTAATGGAGAGGCCTACATAAAGTATTTGCTTCTAAAGCTGATACATCAAGATCCTGACAAACACACTTGCTTGATTCTGGAAATTTCATCAGTTTTAAAAAACAACCCCAAAGTTCTAAACATTCAATACTGATCCTTCAAAACAAAAAGCTAGCCCATAGCAGTGGGGGGAAAAAAAGGTTTAAATTACTTTAAATACTTCTATCTTGAGAACTACCTACAAAATGAATACAAACTCTCCTTAATGGTGCTAGAAAACATGTAGGTAAAACGACAAATGGTTACTATAATCTATAAACCACAAAGAACTGCATGAATGTTAAGATATTATTTTGACACCATATTGTTCTTTATGGGCAGTTGTTTTCAACAACTCTAAAGGAGAAATTCTGCTGTTTTCATATTCTTTTCGGGTTTGTAGAAGTCACTTACCTCTGTCAACGTTGGCTCGCAGAGAGGTAAGCATGCCCTCGGACACCAGGGTTTTATAAAGAGCACCTTTGCAAGACCTCTCGGATTTCCTGGAGCCACAAGTCTCTATCTTTCTATGACAGTCACCGTCCTCAGGCTTGGTCTGTCCCGATAGGCTAGGTGGTAGTGCATCCTCCGTGGGGGTCAACAGTTCTGCTTTTATACTCTCTGGCACCTCACCAGAAATGTTCTTGCTGGCAGAAATACTAATGAAATCTGGAGGTCTTGACTCTTTGGTGGTGTCTGAGGATTTCTCCTTTGACATTTTCTTCTCTCTTGATTTCACTTTTTTCTTTGGTGCCTTGGCATCCAAAATGCTTCCCTTGCCACTTGAGGACGTGCGAACCTTCTTGCGAGGGGTTTCTCCAAGTTTCTCAATGCCCCAGTCTCCTTTTGCAACAGCTTCAATGGTGTATATGACACTCTCAATGTCAGACTCCGAAGACTGCCTCTTTTTGCAAGTCTTCTTGGGTGTGGATTTATCATTCCCATGTCGATCCATTTTGCTTTTCTTCTTTTTCTTTTTTAGTTTTTCTGGTTTGTTTAACGCTGTGGGATCCTCAATGATCATAATTCCATGAGGATGGCACATGTGATCCTTTCTACTAGGAACATCACTTATTATTATCTTGCTACTGGCAGAGTATGAAAAATCAGGGAAGTGACATTTTTGATCTTCTAATTCGTCCTTTCTAATTTCTTTGGGATCTTCCATTTTTATAGCCATTATATCATCCATTTGTAGCTCATCAAAATTTCTTAATTCCTTAGAATCTCTTATATTTTCCTTAGGTGATTTTTCAAATTCTGCTTCCTTCTGTAACCTGACTTCATCTGTTTTCTCCATTTTTATCTCTCTTTCTTCCTTTCCCTTCTCTAATTCTTTAATTCGTCCACCATCTGATTCTTTTGCTTTTATTAGCTTTGATTCTTCCATTTTCACCCCCTCTGATGCCAGGCACATCTAAACAATTAAAACAAAAATGAGAGAACACCAAAAAAGTCCTTTTTATTCCATGTTCAAAATCAAAGTGTTTTATTACTTTTAAACAATAATCAAAACAAACTTTAAACTTTATAATAATCAGCCCACTTCTGCCAAACTAACTTAAATGATTCAAATTGATAGAAGCCTATAGGCACTGTGGTATAGTCATTTAACTCTAATCAAACATATGTCTGAATTATCATTTTCCAGCTTCATCAGAAGCTTTTCATTATGGAAACAAGATCTAGCACAAGGAAGGTGGGATCCAGGGTTGAAAGTCCCAAGTCTGAGTCCTAGTTTTACTGTTTTTTCACTCTGTGACCCAGAATGCGTCACTTCACTCCTCACTCCTCTATGGCTCTTGTAAAATGTAAACAATCCTATCTCAGAGGATTTTGCAAAGTCTAAGTGGGATGACGTATTTATGGCAGTATAAGTTGAGTATCTCTTATCCAAAATGTTTGGGACTCTGAAGTGTTTCAAATTTGGGGGTTGTTCTGGATTTTGGAACATGTGCATTATATACTTACTGGTTGAGCAACCCTAAAGCAAAAATCTGAAATCCAAATGCTTCAATGAGCATTTCCTTTGAGCATCTTGATGAGGACAAAAAGTTTCAGATTTTCAAGCATATTGGATTTTTGGATTACTAACCTGGATTATTATTATTATTTTAGACTATTAACTAACCTGTACTTAGTTAATAATCCCAAAACTCTGTTCAGAAGTTTGCCATATCTTTTTTCCAGGGGAAATGAGGAAAATAAAAATTCCTACCTCTCCACTTAAAACGAGATAATATGATGATTCATTAAACAACTAAAGAAGGTTTTGATTAATTAAAAAAAACCATTATAGGTCCACAAATGCTGACAGACAATTGCAAAACAACAAGAACTCCAAGAACAAAGTTTTGTTTTTATTTTTGTTTTCTTAACTCATTTGGTGGCAAATTTTATCTGGTCTGAACTTACTTGGCTGCAAATTCTAACCTGAATAAACCTGAAGCTGCTTAACTTCTTAAAAGGGTTTATTTCAGTTACTGTTGACTATTCACCTGTTTTTATTATCAAAATATTTATACATTTGACTATGCATTGGGGAAATTACATAGTGTAAGATATATCTACTGTATCATTTTTCTAAAACCTGAAAAATTCTGAATACCAAAACGCATGTCGTCTCAATTTGGTTAAGTTTTTAAATTCTTCATCAAAACTCCCCAAATTTCACATATAGAACATTAAAGAGGAAAACTACTGTCATCTTCCTCCCTGGCTCAAGATACCCTGAAACTTTAATATAGAGTTATTTTTTTTTAGAAGGGGATATTGCAGCTTTTTGCAAAAATTTTTTATAATGCCTGAAGTTTTCATTCATAAACATATAACTTGCAAAGCTCCCAAATGCCAGCCCCCATGGAGGATACTAAAGATACAAAAATCAATAAGGTCAGGAACTTGAGGGATTTATCAAGAGCCTGATGATGCTGACTTAGTCAAGGGCAGCACCAGAAGTCTTAGCCATAACTTATTTTATCTGCTCTATACTAGCAGCTCAGAGGGGAAAGACTGGTAGGGGCTTGCTGAGTCAATACAAAATCAAGCATGAATAGGAAACATCTGTTTTTTTTAAAGTCAACATCTTATTAAATGGTATGTTGTCAGAGATAATCAACATCTGCAAAATTAATTTTTAAATGGATAATACATTGAATTAAATATCAGATGCTCTTTTGCCTCATTTTTTCTTACTATTTCCAATGCATCACAAATCTTTCTGTGAGAATTATGTTAAGATTAATAAGTCTAGGAAGAAACTCAAGAAGAGGGAGGGGTAAGCAGACATTGCAATTTTTAAAAAAACGAACATGATAAGAGCACCCAGCCCTTCAGCGCTCTCATAGGGAAGATATGAAATGAGGATTCACAATGCAGCTCTCTTTTTCAGGAACTCAGGTAAACTCAGGAACTCAAGTAAACTTTTACATTTCAGCAAATGGCTACAAAGACTGAGAACTTCCCTTTATTAAACATAACCAGAAATAAGCTCAAAGCAAAATACTATCTTAATTTTGAAACATTGACACACTTAATCTTCCCTGCATGTTTTACTCTTATGGGAGAATGTACTTTTTTTTTTTATCAATTGAAATAATTTTTATTTTCCTTTCTCAATTATTCCAGTCCTTCATGAATATCTATTCCATGTGAGGACAGAAACTATATTAGTTCTAGAAAGAAGGCTAGAAAGGCATTCTCAAAGTAAATTTTAAGATATTTCAATCACTACCACTCTGGTGGCCTTTAATAGGTCACTTGAGGGACCTTTTACCATATAGGGGCTGGTTTTTGTAGTGGTATGCCAACAGTTTGCATTTACACAGGTTCATCTTAGCAAACCTAATAATACTTTGCAAACTCTATTCTCCGCTTCAATATATTTCAAAATGATTCTCCTCATCACCACAATAGGATTCTACATCTAGGAATGAAATGGAACAAATGCAGACATTCACTCTGGGGACATATTCTGGGAAATAGCATAATATTTTTTGTGTAGGTAATTACACCAAACACTAGTCATGCTTTATTTCCTTGTTTCAGGCTCTTAGAAAAGTCTTTTTTCACAGAGTATGTTAATCCTAAATTATAAGAAAAACAATTATATTGCTGGAAGTGAAACTATAAAAGTAAAACATAATTCTTAATTAAAAACTACACATCACAAATTTACCCACTAACCAAAAACCAAATCAGACTCTCATCAGAGTTGGGTGTCACTGTAGGGTTGTGGTCAAACCCCTGGCGCTGGGGACCGGTAGTGGTCCACAGCCTGTTAGGGAACAGGGACTGGCGCACAGCTCGGCACTCTCTGCCACCCCAACCCAGGGTGCACAGCATGAGGTGAGCAGTGGGCGAGCAACTGAAGCTTCATCTGTATTTACTGTCTTCCATGAAACTGGTCCCTGGTGCCAAAAAGGTTGGAGACCACTGCTCCAGAGGTTATTTAATTTAACCTTCTTCCCAATGCAGGAATTCATTTTACTACAGTATTCTTGAGAGGAAGTTATCCAACTTTTGTACAAAGATAGTGAGCATATTCCTCTATTAGAGGGCTGTTCTATTTGAATTGTTTTAATATTGAGCCAACACTGATCATCCTATTAGTCTTAATTCTGTTCTTTGAAGCCATATAAATTAATTCACTCTTTTTCATATGACAGACTTTCAGATCCTTGAAGATAGACTTTATGTTCCAATAAGTCTCTCCTCAGCTCCCTTAACAGCTCATCACACATAAAGGCTTCCAACCTTTCAAAAGTTGGGTCCCTCTTATCCAGATGCAGAAAGGTGTCCTGAAGTGAGAATGGGCCTTATTGAAAGGAACTGGTATCATGACCAAGTGCCCTAGCTTGCCTAAAGCCACACAATGGGCTATATAACTTAAGGCTCGAACCCATATGAGGAAACGGAGGCTGAGAAATGGGGTAATAGTGCATCCTGTACTGGGGCAGTTGTGAGGCAAAAGTGAACAAATGTGTACAAACAGATGTGTGTATCATTTACAACCCTTGTAAATGCTATAAAGCTTTAACAAGTCTTGGGGAAAAGGAATACTTCAATTTAGCAGTATCTTTCTTAAATTTTGTTCCTAGCCTTCATGTAATATATTAATACTAGATGAGAAGTGGAACTATTTGTCAGCTGATAGGGATGCTAGGGTTTGTTTTACAGGGACCCAGAGATGAATTCTTTTTTTTTTTTTTTTTAGATAGGTCACACTTACTAGCTTGTATTGGACTTACAGTTGATTAAAATCCTGGATTTCTTTACTCCCAGAGTATGCTGGGAAGCTTGGTCTCTCCAATTGCATATTTTTTATGATTTATGTACTTTTTGTACCTAGATATGACTTCTTATTTTTCCTTATAAAGTTAACCCTTTCAAAATTTGAATTAAATTATCTTTCACTTTCATGTTATATACACATTTGATAAAGCTGCTTTTTACATCTTTGTCCAAATCTTTGGTCATAATGTTGAGTAGGACGTGGCCAAGAACAGAGCCTTTTGGCAAACTTCTGGAGCCCTTTCATCAGGTTGATTTGAAGATTAATAAACTTCAGCAATCTAAGAATGTTTTATAATCCAGTCTAAATCCCTCCCATTTTGTTCACAAGGACATCATAAGATTATCTGTCAAAAGTCTTGCTAAAATCTGGATACAGGACGCCAACAGCATTCTCTTATCCTATTTTACAACCAACCATAACAATACCAAATAGAAAATGAGGTTGGCTTGTGTACCAGTCAGGGTTTAACTGGGCAAATAGAAACAAAGCGTAAGTAACAGAGGGAATTTAATGCAGGGAATAGGTTATGCAAGTCATGAAGTACAGGGACACCCAAATAGGAAAGAGGCAAGCCAGGGATTAGCAACAGCAGGAAGCCAAAGTAGAAACAAATGAGGGAAAGAGTGTTACTAAAGTCCAGGGGCCAGGTCCCCAGGGGAAGATGGAAGCATGGGGGGCCTATCTGGAGAGAGCTGGACATGGAAGAGATGCAGCCTTCGTTTTACCCCAATGCCTCCTCACCCTTTCCCTGCATACCCTGGCTTCGTTCTTCCTCCCGTCCCCAAATCTCCTGCCAGTGTATCTGGCTGGCTGAACCCAGGTAGAAGCTGGGAACACAGAGCTGAGGAAAGGTGGTCTGTGGCCATTTGGGATGTAAGGTGGTGAGCAGGGCAAACAGACTCCGGACGACACATATGACAATGACCTTTTTCAGAGAAACTTTAATCATTCCCTATTTGTATCTTCTTTTCTGGGTTCAAATATTAAAATAATTTTCAAAAATTTCTAGAAATTTATAGTATACATTTTAGAAATCAGGCTTATTCTTTTTAAAAATTAGAATGTTTTTGTCTTTTTGTTCCTAATGAGTTCTCTTATTTCACACAACTTGTCACAAAGATTATCAAAAGTGAGACTGAAATCTCATTTGCTAGGTTTCCTAGTATCCTCCAATCTGTTTTCTTCTGCTATTAGAAAATCTGGATTAATACACTAAGACCATGTATGTATACTCTTACTTTTTCTAACTTTGGTTTAATAAACACTTACTTATTTCACCTATATTTTCTTGCTTGAACATAATTTCCCTTGCCCCCTCTCCCAAATGGTGACAAAATAATAATTACATACTTTTGCCTTCTCTTGTTTTTGTTGGCTATACTTTCTCTAATCTAGACACAGCCAATTTCTACCTTTATCTAGCTCCAAACAGTTAAAAATAACCTTAAGGGGTTTTTGTTGTTGTTATTTATTTTTGCCAACCCTTACCTCACACTGGATTTTAGAGTAACTTTTTTTCTCACTAGTTGATGCCATTCTTTTGGATTTTTGTACTCCTCCTTGGTTATTTGTTATACAAGGTTCATATTCTTTTACAAATGAATTCATTAGCATTTACGGGTAATCACAACTCAAAAAATATCTTACCCATTCTTTTACTGAGATTGTGTGTGTATGTGTGTGTGTGTGTGTGTGTGAGAGAGAGAGAGAGAGAGAGAGAGAGAGAGAGAGAGACTGAGACTCTCTAATCAATCTTGGGCCTTATTCCATTTTAGTGCCTATTTGCATGTACAGCTTTTTTTTAAAACTCATCTTTCCTTAAGTCTAAAGTATATGTTTGACTCTTTAAAGCATTTTCCTTCTAAAGCATTCTCCTTCTAAGCACCTTCTTCTAAACACTTTAGTTTCTTATTACTACAAAAATCATCAAAGATAAATTCTGATTTTTGTTTTTGATATTTATTCCACTGTATATGAGGCATTTCCACAGACATAAACAGAACCTGGAAACAGCTTTGGATGTAATAACTTTTATAAGATGTCACCACTCCCTACTGTGAGCAAATTCTATATTAAGAGGCAATCTCAAAAGGCATGGATTAGCTATTTCCCCATAACCTTTCTGTGCCTCAGTTTCCCAATCTATAAAATGTGGTTGTCAATATTATATGCCTTAGGAATACTGAGAGGTTCAATGAGTTGCACATGCAATAGATCTTAAAATAGTGCCTAGTACAGAGTAAAAATAATGCATTGTGATAACCATCTCTCTGAGATGACATAGGTCATTTAGAACAAATGTTAACTATTATTATTAATAGTAATATTTGTATTAGTATCATTAACAACATGGTATGTCTTTGGTAGACTAATTGCTCTGCTCCAATTTTTCATTCTAGGATTGAATGATTCTACAGTTGGGGAAAAGACATGCACAACAAAATTAGATTCAAGAAGACTTTAAATCGGTTATCTTTCAAGAAGCAACTTTAATGAACATATAAGTAAGCTCAGTTCTACTTTTGGGTACAAGTAGTATATCTACTTTTGGGTGCATATATCAACACTTTAATGAGACTTACAAATGTGCATACAAACTACATTACACACATATGCATGAATGTGCACACACTGGACAGAAAAGAACATAAATCAATGGGAACTCAAGGGAATAAAACTGCATCATGGAAAACACAGAATTAATGCCTATTATTAATTTAGTCAAGCTGCCCTTAATAGAAGGTTGGTTGTTAATCAGGCCTTGAAATAGTACATTTCTTAGTAAATGACAATTTATTCTTCTATTAGTATTTTAAATTGGACAATAACCTTTTTTAAAAGTAAGAATAGAAAATCATCTGGACACTTTCCAGGGATGGAATTCCCAGGGGTGCATTCAGAGAAGTTAAAATGTTAATGTTTTAAATCAAATGATGGGCATAAATGTTTGATACCTATAATCTATTCCCTCAGGTACTACTCTAATTTTTATAACTGTAACTCAGGGGGCATAAAATATATTCTGTCCACCTTTCTATTCCCCTCCAAGAATATCCTATCACCTTTCAAAAAGAAGGCATTCAACAAGTAATTGTGTTAAATTGGATGGTTCATTAGTTCTGAGGTAACTGATGAATCTAAAATGCATTCTGATTCACATGAGTAGAGTTACTTTTGGTGTCTATAAGAAAAACAATGCTAATTATGACCACGCTACTGCTTGGCTCAGACCAGCAACCACACTGTCCTTACTTATACCTTCCCAAGAGCACCAGTGAAATTAATCATCGATATTTTAATTTTACCTCTGCCAACAGAACCACACTGAGGTTTCTCACTGTTTTGTGTAATCAAAAAGGCCTGACATTGATGTATTGGAAGAAATGTAACTCACTCCTAAAAGAAAATAAAAAATCAGTATGTTGATACTTTGGTCTTAAGGACGTACGTGTCATCCTCTTCAAAATGACTACGAAGAAAAAATTCAATAGAAATTCTGAAGGGGTAAGATAAAATGTGCAGCAAAGCGATTATATTTTATGTTCTTGGGTTCAGGGAGGCTGCCATTTTTTAGATCAGGTAAGACTATACCTTACGTTCAGGATTTGTTATTGGGGATTCACTTTAGAGATGCAATAAACATGTGCTTCACCAAGCTTTTATTTCTTTGAATCAGAGCCACTTTTAAATATATTATTTTCTAACAAATGTTAGGATATTGATTCATCTCTTTAATGTATCCTGCTTTAAAAGACTTAGTAAAATTATGAGTAAAAAATAAGTCATGTGTACTAAATAAGAAGTAATACCATAGAAGTAGAAGCCATCTAACTGGTATAGGCTGAGTATCCCTTCTCTGAAATGCTTAAGATCAGAAGTGTTATGGATGCCAGATTTTTTTGGATTTTGGAGTATTTGCATGTACATAACGACATATGTGGGAGATAGGATTCAAGTTTAAATATGAAATTCATTTATGTTTCATATACACCTTATACACTGAAGGTAATTGTATACAATATTTTTAATAATTTTGTGCATGAAACAAAGTTTGTGTATATTGAACTATCAGAAAGCAAAGGTGTTGGGCATGGTGTTTTCTACTTGTGAGGTCACATCAGCACTGTAAATTTCAGATTTTGGATTTTGGATTTCTGAATTAGGGATGCTCAGCCTGTACTAAGAAATAGTAAGTAGTTCCAAATGTACCATGTTATTTCACTCAATTATACTTTGTCTTTCATTGCCTATTATAAAGGAGAAGTCAGCTAGATTAAACACAAGGTAGCGTGAAAACAGAGCTACCGCCACTAATCAAGAAGTTTCAATTTCAAAATCTCTGCTTTTTAGTACAAAACAAATGTTTTGCAGTCAAGGTATATTTACAATAATTTTGTACTGGCTTATTATCTGCCAAAACAGTGTAGACATAACCCTAGCATGGCATTTCAGCTTTTTCCAAGATGTGCATTTCTTCCATAATTAAATAAAACCATGCAGTTTTTGCCATAGAAATACACACTGGTTGACAGTTTCTGAGAATAGCATTGCTGCTAAGAAAATTCAATTCTCTTTATCATAAAAGATAACTGGTCACAGAACACTGGTCTAAGCTTCTCTCAACACTAAAATCTGGGCATTTTTAATAGTTTTCTATTTGGTTTGCTTAAACAATTGGGCTAGGTGAAATAGTGGTCTAAATATTTCTCTTTACCCACTATTTCTTCAGATATGGTATAGTTTCTGAAGATTCTGGATGAGATGAAAACAGCCTTTGCTCCATAAGACCATCTGCTAAAGTCTCCCCCAAAGATGTTAAGGGCAGTTATTAAGTGTATTCCCATACTTCTGCTCATTCAAAAATAATTTGGTGCAATTGGGAATGAAATGAAAAGTTTTAGAATAGGAGTTTTCTAAAAATGACTCACATTTCTGTATAAAAGGATAAGAAAAGAAACACACTACTTTCAAATAAAAGGTCTCCTTAAATGTACTGTAAGTATTAGAATGCACTTATATGACAACAGTATGGGAGGAGCTGAGGTGGGATTCAGAGGTCTTTGTTCTGGGCTTGAGGGGGGTTATAACTAACAGGATGGAAAGGATAATGCACATCACTATTATATAAAGATACACCAGAAAACTTAAATGGAGTCATACCTCAATCAAATACCACCAATAATTGTTAGTTGTGGATGATCTATGGTGACTTTCTCTGTCATCTGTGCTGAGAGGAACGTAGGTCTCTGCTTTCCAAACTCAACTATTTACTTGGCTAGCAATCTCCTCCCTTCTTGACTTTTCTAGTATTGGATTTCCTCAGTTTTCCCTTCCCACCCCCCACCCCCCAGCATCTTTCAGCTCTTCTTTTCTGCTAACAGGGCTTACCCTTTGCTTTCAAACATGTAGGCTTCCTGAAGCAAGGCTCCAAGGTCAGGATCAAACACTTAGGTTCAGTGTTGGAGTCATCTCTGATTCTTCTTTTTCTTTGCCTCTCACATCAAATCAATCATCGAACCTACTCGACTCTACTTGGTATCTGTTTCTGCCTCCTGTTGCCATAGTTAGCTCCCCAGATCCTGGTTCTTATCTTCTCAAACCTGATGTCCACAGACCCTTTGTCCACAGACACTCCATCCCATGCAGAGCTGCCAAAAGAATCTCTTCCAGGTGCTAATTCCAGATGCTACTTCCAGGTGCTATCATCTACCCCTGCCACAAATCTTCAAAGACTCCTCATTCTTTTCAAGCACACATTTCTTTGCTCTGCACTAAATACCCTTCCAGTTCTGACTTGCAGCCATACTTTACCTTCATCTTCCATAAATCTCCTAGCACAGCACTGTACTCCTGCTAATCTGATTTCCTTGTTGCCATCTACCTATCTCTTTTGCTTGCCTTTATCCCTTTGCCTTATCTCCCACATCTCTCCGTTTCATTATGTGTAAATCACAGCCTTCTGTATATATGGGTGGTCAGGTATAAGGGAGAAGTAGGCAAATGTAAGTGGAAAATGGCAATGACTGTTGTCCTCAGAGTCAGGGCTCATGCGGAAAGGAGAGGATGGTGTCCTTTGGAGAGCAAACACCTAAGAGGGCAGCCACTAATCAGCTCTCACCAATTGTTCTCATGGAGGAAGTCTAGCCCAGTATTTTCAGATCCTCTAAATTTTCAGAAGTCAGAAATCTGTACTTATTTAAAATCTAATTTTTAAATATGCCACTAATTGCAATGTAAAATATGATATATATCAACAAAATGTGGGCAACCTATTTTTGCAGGTTGAGTGTGGCTCAAATGCTGCTAGTTTCAAACTCTAGTGGTTCCTAGACAACTCCTTCATCAAGAACCATCTTCATGCTCTCTCCCCTCTGCTTGGTCCCCAGAACATTCCTGCTAATATTAATTTTTCCCTTCCCTAGTTTCATGCATTCACTTTGTGTATCACCCATCACTAAAGTGGAATTTCATCATTTCATTGCATGATTCCTTATAAAGTCACTTGTACTCTTTATTTACTTATTAAAGCTTAACTTGTTTTATCTATCTGCAACCAGGGAATAAGCTCCTTAAGGACAGGAGTTGTATACCATCATTTCCTATAACCCTTACAATATCTTCCAAAGTATATTCACAAACAGGCACTTATTTAAGGGTGTAAGATACATCCTGGCAGTTTTAAAAGTACAGACATTTTTTAAAAAGAAATTATGAGCTTCATTCTTTGACAGAAGTCTTGAATAATCTGTCATCTTATTCAGCCATATATATATGTGTAGGAGTAAGCTGTCTTCCATAGAGACTTTTATAATACACACACTCTTATAATAAGTAAGTTGCCCAGTCTTTTATATTCATCTAAAACAAAATGACAGAATAGCCCAGGGTTTAAGAGCAGGGGCTTTGGAGACAGACTGCCTGGGTTCCTACCCAGCCTCTAACACTTCCTATCCACGTGACCTTAAACAAGTTTGCCCTTTTGTTTCCTAATGTATAAAAGAAAAATGTTAATAGTACCTATCTCAAGAGGACTGTTGTGAGAATTAAATTAGCACACATAAAGTACTTAGTGCCTAACACACAATTGATACTCAATAAATGTCTGCCATTATTATCTTAGTTTAGATAATAAAACCTACTTGCAGAAAACATCTGCTATTAAAATGTATAATATATTTTGAAAACATTTAAAATTATTTTAGATAAATTAGAACTAATAGTAATACTTTTAGGTTTACACTCCAGCCCCTACTTGTACTTCAAAATACCAAAACTGTACTTGGAGGTAAAGTGTTCCTATGCCTCTCACCTAGAAGGCTTATAGGTTTTAGTTCTCACTGTACTAGAAATATGTGTACATACATATGCAGATAGCTTCAGCAGCCTCACTGTTATTGGCAGAGTAGCATCCTCAATAATTGTTTGTTAGAATAAGTGAAAAAACTGTTTTACTCGTTATAATAGACAATTTTGGCATTAGAGATCTCCAAGTGTAGATTTTTCTTGGCTGAAATGTACAGGTAAAGATATCTTTGACCCCCTTCAGCATGCCCTCCAACTATAGTCACTATAATCACAGTGATCTCCAAGGTGGATGGTTTTGCTATTCTTTGTATGATCTGACCTAATTAATTTCAAAATGAAACAAAGCACATTATAGTACTTGTACAAATTAAGTAACCGATTAACTGAATAGTATGAACCTCATGGAGGTTCAAACAAAAAGCATTATATTTTTCTCAATTCCCTGATAGCAGGAGAAATCTCCCTTCCCAGCTGGATAGATCCTTTAAAAATACCTGAAACAGATCCCAGAATTTTCATGTCACTTTCATTTATTAAAAGTCTACCTAAGTTTAAAATGCCAATCACATGCCTGAATCAGGGCCTTCCCCAGGGTTATCTCCTGGCTCCAGGGTCCAAGGAAATGGGGAGCGATCCTTAAAATGCCAAACTGAGAGTGCAGGCCAATCCAAGTGCCTGCTGCCAACTTCCTCTAATTTTCTTCTTGCCTACTCAGGTGGGTGCAGGGCCTAGCAGTAAATACATTCCTAAAATATTTCTTGCTTCTTACCAAACATTAGACATTTTTTATAAGCAACAACCCCTATCTTTGATTACTCACTGACTCCTCCTCCCAGTCTAGCCTACAGGAATGGAGTTGGGGAACTGTAAGCAGTTAGTTTTGGGCTGGTTCCTGGCCCATCCTTCACAAGGCCTAAAGTTAGCCTCTGGTTTAAAGAACATAAGATAATGGTGGAAGTACAACCAATTGCCCATGGTTATGCCTTTTTTGTGTTGGTTCCTGCTAACTCTATGTAAGACTCAATGACCTTCTCAGGGGATGTCATGGGCAGGGGTGATATTAAAAATATTTAACAGGTGGGGGTGCCACTTGATCCGAAGGGATGTGCCCTCCAGTTGCTGCAAGGGTACTCAGGGAGTTGGGTCACAGGCTTTTTACTGATAACAGGAAGTATTTTTGTGTTTTAATATTAAGACAGCTGTACTGGTACGAACCAGCTGAATATCACCTCTGCTTGTAGGAGGTTTCAGAGGGTCCTGAGCAAAAGCATCTCCATTATATTCTTTGTGAGGGAATGTTCCAGGCCTCCCTTAGGCAACTCCTCCCCATTATTGTCTGATCAAACTCAACTACTGTCTATTTAACCATTTGACCCCCTGAGAAACTTACACATCTTTATAATGCCCAAACTAAGAGTGTAGCAGGGCATTCCAAGTCTCTCTCTGCTGCCAACTTCCTTCAGTTCTCTTTTTGCTTGATCAGATAGGTGGAAGAATCCTCTAATAAATTTATGTCTAAAACCCTTCTTGCTTCTCCCCAAAGAACAAGAAGATATTTATTGCATGTATCACCCTCAACCTTTAACAGTGGTTCTCTTGGAGCTGTCTTCACTTCCCTTGATATGGGACAGGGATAATGAATGGAAAGTACTTCTCTCCCTTCTTCCCGGGACAGACAGAAAAGTCAAGATATTCCGGATGAGTGGACAGCCAATGATATCCCTCCATGTAGGGATGACTTGGGGATTGGAGTTGGGGCAATAGGAGGAACCCTGGAGTGGTAGATGGGATAATAGTTAAATTAGGCCATCTTTTTATAAGTCCCAAGAGAAGGGTCTGGCCCAAATTGGAAGTAGTTTCTTGGTGGCTTTCCCTTTCCTTTGTAATGTGAGAATTTAAGTTTGTCTCTTCAGATGCCAGACAGCAGCATCAATTCTGGGTAATAGGAAAAGTCCTTCTCGATACCCTGTTATATTTATTTACTTAAAAAGGTATCACAAATAATTAAATATTATATTTTGTTAAATAAAATGAATATTGAATACACATGGGATACAAAAATTAAGGAAGCACATCTATTGGTGATTATTTGAAGATGCTGATTAATCCATTGTGCACATATTTAATTAGAAATTGGGAAAGCTTTTGGAAGTTATTCTAAAATACACTGTATTAGTATTAAGACATCACATTCATTTGGTGCAAATAATAATAGGAGAAGATTTTCTTCGTAAATTATTTTTTTAGCAACCCTGTGTCATCAAAAGCATATATTTTTACTCAAATGTTATACAAAACTAAGCTGATTTGCTGTAATTGGAATAGGCTTATTTCAGCCATTTTACCCCTTTAAATTATGATACCAGCATTCAAACATCTGTTAAACCATAGCATCTGTTTCATATTTGGGACGCATCCCTACAAATTAGAAGAGTGTTCTTTTTAATGAGCTCTGATTTAATAAGGAATCCTTTTTTTTCTTTTAATGACTGCTATGCTAAAGAAAGAAAATAAGAAGATGAATTCACCTCCCCCACAGCAAAGTACCCTTCAGGTTCATACATTTTTAACAAAAAGTTGTTTAATAAAGATAAATATTGAAAGTTAGTTTGTTTTACAATTTAGTGTTGTTTAATATTTAAGAAACCACATGTATGTTTGTACGTATATTGTATGCACACACAAAATTATGTAATCAGAAAAAGCAGAGGGCCATATATCCATATTATCCGAGAAAAATAATCATTTTTCAAATAAATTATCACGACAATCTATACGTTCTTAAAGATCATAGACAAATTCCTGACCTCATAGTCTCTGTTTACTAAGATTTGTTTACAACTCTAATTCCAAAGATACTCTTTGTCAGATCTTCACTGTTTCAATTGTATCTGAAGTAATACTTTACACTGACTCATGCAGTTCTTTTTAGAACTATTCCCTTATGTCTTCAAATGTTTTCCTTAGAGCTTTTCAGTCCTTTGTTGCCCTCTATTTGGGTCTGAATTTGTCTTACACAAGAAGCATCTCAGCTGAGTATTAGAAAACAATGGGTTAGTTTGTTCCACTGTTTATATACTTTACTATTTTAGGCCCTTGCATTTTTATATTCTAATTTAGACCTGGCTAAGTTTCATAAGCCTAATTTAAAGATGTTAGATATTTAAAACTCCACAATTTTTATGATACAAATTACCATAAAATTTAGAAATTTTAGAAAATAATAGGTCATTCCATTAAGTTGAACAAACTACAAAGAATTTATAAAAGAACCGTATCACTCACAAAAGAACTCAGAGGAAACTCATTAGAAGGAAGCGAGAGAAATGAGAGAAAAGAAAAAAAAGTTTAGTATAAGAGATTTTTGATCATCCACTTTGTACCTCCTTAAAATTTATGTCACCAATACAGAAAATTAGTACAAGAATGTCCTGATGCTGAAAACATTTCTTCCACATGTTCCCTGGAGGCAGAGCAGTCACAGCCTGGCAGAGAAAGCCATTGCTCATGCCCATGCTGGCAACGACTCCTCTGGCATCGTCCTCCCCGACCCACCCCTCACCAAGTGAGGGCTCTGTCCTTCGCTGGCTTTATAAAAGCCCGTTTTCTCCTTTGCCAATGGCAAAGTAGCATTTTATGCCCGTGTGTCATGTCAAATGCATAACTGATAGATGTTATAAAAACAGATTTTAAAACATATGAGTTTTTCACTAAGAAAACCTGAAATTAAAACATCAACCACCTGACTTAAAAGCAGTGCCTTCAAGAGGTTTATAGATGTTCACAGCAGAGGAAAATAACCTAGGCTATTCTTCTGTGTTTGGGCTGGACTTATTCAACCAATCTCAAAGAGACAAAAACTGATCTTATTTTAAAATACTACCTGTGAAATAGATTTTTCAATATTCTTAGGTACCCTTTTCCAGGCTTAATAACTATTAGTAGCAAAACTCTGTTTTCCCAAATTAAAGGTTAACCCTCTCATTGTTGAAAATTAGATAAAACATGTTTTATGGTCACAGGAGAGAGAGTACAGTTTAAGGAACATTGTTATAATTAAATATTTTGTGATTTTCACCTCTGCAGATCTTATTTCAATATACTCTTAGGAACTTGCCTCTGCCAGTTGAAAGAGTGCAGACTTTCCACAGCGTTTCACAGGCTCAGCACCACCCAACTGCGAAGTGTTTGAAGAAATCTATATTGAAGACAATTCACATACAGAATATTAATTGTGATACCAGAATTTTTGCTTCCATTCATACACATTCAGGGACTTTCCTTAGTTTGTGCAAATATCATTGCTTCCAACTACCAATAACTTTAAACATGTCATGCTGGGGATGACCATTTTGAGAACCATTTTTAGTAAATAACCTCAAAAATAATAATAATAAACAGGTGTGGATTGGGTGGCTGTTTAAAGATAAGGGTATTATCTTGCATATTCTAGGAGTTAAATTTAACTCTATAACCTTAAAGTGAGATATACATTTCAATTTCTATTTAAGTACTAACTCATAAACTGGCCAAAATAAAAGAGATTTAGTGTTATTTTGGTAAATAACCAAATGATTAGTTCAATTTTTAAAGGAATATATTTGGGATCTCTGTGGAAAAATAGCATCAAGTTAGTCAACAAATATTTTTTTAAGCTGAGCACAGTGGCTCATGCCCACAATCCTAGCAACTTCGGAGGCTAAAGAGGGAGGATTGCCTGAGGCCAGGAGTTTGAGAGCAGCCTGAGCAACAGACTGAGATGCTGTCTCTAAAAATAAGATAAGAAAAATTAGCCTGGCATAGTGGTGAGCGCCTTTAGTTCCAGCTACTCGGGAGGTTGAGGCAGGAGGATCGCTTGAGCCCAGGAGTTTGAGGCTGAAGTGAGATATGATCACACCACTGCACTCTAGCCTGGGCAACAGAGCGAGACCCTGTATCTAAAAAAAAAAAAAATTTTTTTTTAGAATCCAATATATATGTGCAAGGCAATATGACAGCAGCTGGGGAAGCTAAGAGTTTTATATGAAACATAGACTCTGGTTTTGAGAGTATGTTCTAATGTACATGTGAGGATTCACAATGAAGAACACAAATCTAAGATATACAGTTGAGGGCCTATCCTATGTCGCTTTTGTTAATGTATCCATGTTATTAATACATTGACTACATACTCTTCTGCAAATTTACCTAAACAGTGGCTGGTCACTGATAAAAGTGAACAGCACTGCCCTTTCTCACTTTTATATGAAAATTTCATTTCCAATTTCTAGCCTTGATAAGAGCTGAGAAGGACATGCATTCTGAAAGATATTTACAAAGCATTCTCCTCCTGGAGAAGTTCTGTCATCATTAGAGTTGCTAGCTATGGTCTAAGCTTTTGACATTCTTTGTGATTCTGAATTCTTTCTCAGTTTAAAACAGAGCTAGTTCTCAATTCTATTTAGGAAATAATCCTGCCTTATGACGATAACCTTACAGGTGACTCCAGTCCCACAGGGGACTCTATGGAGCTGTCAGCCTCAGGAGAGACTGAGTGCTCACTGCTAGAGGAAATTCTCCCTAGAAAACCTGCTGAACAAGATGCCTTTGTAGAACCATGTATTTAATAAGCTACCTAGGCCATTAAAGAGAGTCTAGTTTAAGAAAGTTATGAGGACTTTTTCCTCCTAGGTGCTATCAGTTTTAACAGAGTCCTTTCCTGTATCATTTACTTTTTCTTTATAAGATACATTTATGGGGTTCAATCTTTCTTAAGTTTGGAATATTTTCCTCTAGCCAAATTTTCACTGATAAATGCCACTTCTACTGTTTCTAGACAGGATGAATTCAATTACTCACGTTATCATCAGACTAAGAAAAAACAAACACATTAATATCACCGACGCTTAGTGATTTAAGGGAATGAAGTACTGAACATAAATGCCCGTCCCTTGAATTAACATTGTATAATGGAAAGAATATGGTCTTTGTGCCAGACAGGGCTTCATTACTTTCTGCTGTGTGGACTTCTGCACCTAATTAAGACTTCGAGCCTCATTTACTTCACCTTCAAAATATAAACAATATCTGTCCTTTATTACATTGTGAAGATTAGACTTGATGTTAGTGAGAAGCACAGTGTTGTGGCAATATTATGCTCTCAATAAATGGCACAATTATTAGTAATAATGATTTATCACTATTAACACTAATAAACATAAGCACCTTTTTAGTACAATTCCAAAAACTATACACTGAAATTGAACATAATTAAAAATAGTAATGTTTGAGGTTGATATATACTAAATTTAGTAATTACTAGAGCATTATTATAAATTTGTCACATAATCCAGTGATCAACTCAAGAATTACTGAAGGATGACAAGCTGGGTAGTCTTGCACTACATAGCCCATGCTGTTTTTCTAGTTCTTCCACTGGCTCCCTCTGCTGTCGCTTTTGTTACTATAGGTTTCTGCTCCTTTAGAGAGAGAGAGAGAGAGAGAGAGAGAGTGTGTGTGTGTGTGTAATGTGTATTACCACATTTCCTGTGTTCAATGCAGTGCCTCTTGGTAGAGGCTCAATGAAGAACTACGGACTACACGGATGCAGGATCTGCCCTCAGAATTCATGCGCAGCTGTCTGAGAGGAGGCTTGAGAATGGCTCCTTGTCTTTCAAAGGAACACCCTATGTTTAATAAAAACAGTTTTCCTCACTGCCTCTGGGGAAACTTTTACCTATTTTTAGATACAAAGCAGTATATTAAGTGCTTAAGGTTGCTAGAAGCCTGATTTCCAAAAGGGCATGTGTGGGGGGAGGTTCAATATATTTGAGCAGTCCAACATTTCCTGAATCTCCTACCAAGAAAATTTTCATGGAATGACTTAGTGGGGAGATATGATTTCTAAAAATGTTTTTAGACTCCTTAATTTGTGGGTGGGTGGGTGAGCAGGGGGAACTGGACATATGTTCATTTCTGTGGCTTGATCCTTATCTTAATTTCTCTGCAGCATTTGACAGCGCTAATCTTTCTTTTGAAAAACTCCTCTCTGGGCTTCCCTTACTGCAGGATCCTTGTTTTCCTCCTACTCTCAGGCCACTCCTTGGCTGGCTCCTTCTTCTACAGTGAGCACTTGTTTTTCCCCAGGGTTTTGTCCTAGGGCCTTCTCTCATTTTATGTTACACATCATCTCTCAGGAATCTCATCTATGCTGATGGCTTCAATTTCAAGCATAGCTTGTACGATACTGATTTGTTATACCACTGTTCATTCCTGCCAATATTGTTCTATTTCAGAGACACATACACACTTTCACGTAAGAACAATATAGTTAATATATGTTTTCCAACGACTGGTCGGCTCTGGCGTGTGTTTACTGCACTGGTGGGAGGGGCCATACTGCATAGTATGTTGTTCATGGCTGGCCTTTTTATTTTCCTTAAATTGGATGGTGCTTGCCAATCAGTTAACTCCACTGGAGTCTCTCTTGAATATTATGTAATTTTTGATAAACAGTATTCATTCATAAAGGTTAGCAAGCGGGTGGTTCTAACAGTACATGAGGTATAGCTAAAGTGCTAAGAAAAATGATCACCTTGGATGTTAAATTGGTTATTTTATGGCTGCCTGAGGTGGGTGAGTACATCAGGGAAACAGGCGGTAAAGATCAGAATCCAATTAGGTAATGTTGGAAGTCTTTTGCAATTGCATAAACATTGCAGCTTGGGAGAAAATGACCAATAAGTACTGAATGAATAAATGAATCAAAGAACAAATGAACACTATGAGGATGACTGGTCTTTCTTACCTTAAAAGAAATATTAATGCTTCCAATAAAACACTTAATACATTCACTGATTAGTGCAGTGTAAGTATATGGTGTTTTTAATTGACTGCAATATTCTGTAACATATTGAGCATTCCATCGTGAAAATGAATGCTTTAAATTTGTACCTATTGCTTATACCCAATTGTGACAATATTTTAAATTTAGTGAGATTATAGTTATACTTACATTGGCAAAGTAAATGTCTTCAAGGAAAACTTCACTGTCTAAATCTATCTGTCTAATCTGTGGTCCCCAACCCCGGGGCCATGGATGAGTACTGGTCCATGGCCTGTTAGGAACCCAGCTGCACAGTAAGAGGTAAGCTGTGGGCCAGTCCCACGCCCCATCCCCCTAGTCCATGGAAAAACTGTCTTCCATGAAACCAGTCCCTGGTGCCAAAAAGGTGGGGGACCACTGGTCTACATCATCCAGATTAGCTGGGTCTTCAAAGTAAATATGTAATTTTTTAATGCAAAGATACACTCTAGGTATAACAGCCACACAGCAGAGAAGAGAATATGTGGTTTGGTCATGGCTTGTAGACCTGTTAAATAATGAGAGACAGTAACTCCCTTCTGACATTATATTTGGTCAGTCTTTAATAAACTAGGTCTAAAAACTGACTGATGTGTCATTCTACCTCTAAACAACAAAAGATGCAGATAGGAAACTCTTTCTGACCAAATTAATGAATCAGAGCCTGGAAACACAACATGATGGCACTTCAGATGGGTCAAGTTGAATCTGCATGAAATATCGAGTATCAACATGGAATAGGAGACGGGCTGGAATTGGGGGGGGTGGGTTCTCTGCACTCTGTATTTCTTTCTAGATCCTTATTTTTCTCCTTTTAAATGTAAACACTCATGAGGAACCTACAAACAAAATGTGTTTTATTTGGTTTCAGGGTTTCACATAGGTTAACTTTAATGGGCTTTAAAGTGATCAGATTTGGTTAAGAAGGAAAAATTCCTTCTCAGCTTGTAAGACAGAGACCCATGACTCAGTGAGGAAAGAAATTTGTTTTTCAACTTAAAGAAACTCCCGGGGCTTACTGTTTTTTAATTTGTGTGTTTCTTGGATAAATACTTTACACAATAAATGATCCATTTCCAAGAGAAGATCCAGATAATCTCTTCCTGGAGTAATGAGCTTGTAAATAAAATTAACAGAAATAGTTTCTAAGAATTTTGCATGCCTCATCTTAAAGTGACATTATAAATTTAAATGTTTTTAAAGAAAAAATTATTTGTTAAATAATATAAACATTTACTGCTAAGTGTACATAATAGGACCAGGAATCCCTCTGAAAAGGGATGGGGGGTAAAAAGTGGTCCGCTGGGTAATTTTCTATTACACATCCGTTCTTTCTGCTCTTTACCTTTCCCTTATAAGGTCCCACAGATATTAAAAAGTACCTTAACAATAATGAGTTAATAATTTGCGGGTTTAAAAAAAACCCACAATTGTCTCAAACTGTGGTTCTCTAATAGGAAACTTGTTAGAAATGTAAATTCTCAGGCTCAACCTCAGATTTAAGGAATCGGAAACTCTGTGGGTGGGGCCCAGCAATCTGTGTTTGAACAAACTTTCCAGGTGAGCTGGATGTATTAATATTTTAAAGTTTGAGAACTTTTGCTATAGACTAATTAGAACAAAAACTCAAGAGTCTTTGGGTTTTCTCAATGGTGATAGTGTTTTATGAAATAATTATAAGAGCTTTATTGATATCACAGTTAGTAATTATAGCCTATTTTATTTCTGTAATATATATGCTCATAGCAGATTTTAGTAGATAATTTTATTAGTTTATCTGGGTAACTCTTATTTAGCTTTAAATAAACCAGCCCAGTATTGAGCCGATAATATGGTCAGATCATAATATGTTAGAGACTGAATTCTCTTGGATCAGATGAAGAAAGTGATTAGAGAGGTTCCATATACTTAGGAAACCATGAACTTCTCTTGGATAATCATATATAACATTTATAATTAAATAACCAACGATGAGGTAATTTGTTTAATTTGCTTAGGAATTAGGGCTATGATCAATCTATGCAAAACATAACTAGGAAAAGTAATATTTTTATTGTGGGGGGATTGCATTGGATTCCAGGGCAAAACAGAAATTGTATTTTTTTTTATATTATCCATTTTATTTTGATTTTTTCCATTATATACACCTTCCTGTTTTAATACGTTGAAACAACTCCTAATAGGTTTTCAAATTAACAATTTTTTTTTTAAGTTTCTTCAAATCCTACATATATTTCAGGGTAAAAAATCAAAGAGCCCTTGGGAGATGAGTGCTGTTGAGCAGAGGAGCGACATCTGGAAATGCCTCCCTGCATGACTCTCACCCAAGTAAGTTCTTTTCTTTCCTAGAAAAAAACTTAGTATAATTAAAAGGCAAGGACCAAATCTTCTCATACTTTGAGGAGTGTACTAAGCAGCAAAGAAAAATTAGTTTATGAGAGGCATGGGATCTCACTCTGCAAAATCACAGATAGTGGTTATTACAACATCAAACTGGTCCCTCAGACCTGTCCCAGGGCTTCAGGAGCTCCTAATGAATCTGATGATGATATCGATTAAATAACATTTAATCATGTTAGAAATGCACCAGCACCAGCTGAAATATTCCACACTGGTATTTTAAATTAAGTTGAATACTCTTTGGTAGCTAATGCATATGTAAATATCAGGTGTAAATATCAGGTGTGTCAAAGATGAGCCACTCACTCACTACCTTTCGAATATTTAAGCTACAGAGTGTAGAATTTAATCAAGCAGAATACAGCATATAAATTCTGTTTTGAAAAAAATGTTTCTGAAAAGCTAGAAGGGACTGGCTGAGATATCAACATTAGAAATAAATGGAGTCGCCATGTCAAATTTCTTTTTTAACTGTGGAAAAAATTATTAGCATCAAATAAATGAGTATTAACAACTAGAGGAAAGCAGAGGAGTATAATTAAATAAAATTATTTCCCACAGTGACAATAACTGCTTGTTTATCATAACGGAAAATTATAATAAAATCATAATTTATTCAGATTAATAAAATTGTTCTTTATGAAATAACATTCTATATTTTTATCAGTTTTATACAATAGCAGCTAAGGCAAATACTGTGGCAGAGAACACACAAGCAGGCCAACTGATGGTATAAAGTCACGGTGGTTGACACAAGTGTCCCAAAAGGAAGCGACAATTTTTTTTTTGTTTGGATGTAAGAGCCAAAAGTAATTTTTTTCTCATTTTAAAAGATGCTAGGTTTCCTCATGCCAAAAGGGTATCATTTTATATTTCATTTATGCAGCACTCTTTATTCAAATGAATAAAGTGATTCAATACATCAATATTAAACAGAACAGTCCTGCTTGTCATTTTCTCTCAACCCTATAAAACATCGCTTAGTATATAGGGTATGCATTTTTTGTTGGAATTACAGAGAGGAAAAAGAGGAAAGACCTAAAGGAGACAGCATCCTATTTTCATAAACTATATACATTTTATTATTTGTCATATAGTGCTCATTAGAAATGAGCATATGGTTGAAGCCAGGGCTTTTGTGGCAAAATCAAGAATATCCGATTTGCCTCCTCAGCATACCAAAAAAATACTCACTGGTATGTGCTCTCTCGGTGGCTGACAAACCAAAGAAATCTAAGATTCTGCAAGAGCTGACCTGATCTAAGCCCGGGATTAAGCACTAATAAAAATACTGGCTGAGGCTACATCACATTGAAAGCTAATTTAACTTGATTTAACAGGTCGTATTCACTACTGCATTTGCTGTGAGAGAATAATTCATGAATTATAGCATCTAATTTCACTACTGGAAAAATTTAATAAATTGGAATCCTTTAGCCTTCATGTTGACAGCAGTTTTTCCAAGCTTTTAAAATAAATTAAAAACAAGGTAAAATGAAATAAATAAATTACTGATAAATGCCTACTCCGAATGAATGCTTTAACAAATGATTATAAAAATGGGTATAAAATGAGGAGCTGATCTGACTACACTTTTACCAAAGGCAGCAAAAAAACCCCCCAATAAACACTGTTATGTGTATTATGTTAATAATGGCAAGAGGTATGCCTAAAGTTCACTACATGTTATTAAAACTCCATTTCAATATTCTTGAGCTCAACAACCTTTCTGAGCCCAATAAGCATTAAAAAAAAAAAAAAGCTATACCTCTGCAAACTGAAACAAGGCCGATGGTTGACACTGCTTTGTAGGAGCTTCAGGGTGGGATGTACTTGAAGATATCTGAAAGGAAACAAGCAATTTTTAATGCACAAGGACATTTTTCCATATCAGACCATTAGATTCTGCCATATATTTCTACTGTAGACACTGATAAAGATTAAAAAATGAGTCATCACCCTCAATCCCTTTTAGAACAGCACAAATGATAAAGAAAAGACAAAGGCCATGTTTCTAAAAACAGATGACTGGAAAGAACGAGAAGACTGAGTTTGGCTCATTTGCCATATCCTTTGTAAAATTATCAGGCATGTATCAAACAGCACATATTCAAGAGACTTGTTGAAATGAATTTCATTATATTAATGAATTACAAAAATACATCATTAAAAGCTGGAAGCTGCAAGTAAAGCCAGTGACTCTGTCTTCCCTAAGCCACTCCCTTCAGACTGTTCTCGCCTTAGAGGCAGCTGTGAAACAGTGAGAGAAGCATAAGGATGTTGGTCAGGGTAACTGGGATTGAATCTTAGCTCTCCTACTCACTTGCAACATGACCTTGGGCAGCTCAGCTAAACTCTCTGAGACTTATTTTTCCCAGTTGTAAATTGGTGATGATGATGATAATCCCCATTTTACAGCATTGTGGTGAGGAAAAAAAATAAGCCATAAAATACATTACCTGGCATGAAACCAGAACTCAATAAATTGTTCACTAAATATAAAAAGCATTTCCTTCTTTTATAACACCTGCATCCTCTCATCCAACCCAAAGACACACACACTTTAGTGTCTGACAGTGGATAGAAGATTCTGCCATACCACACTTGATTCAACTAGGAGAAGTTTTGTTTCCACTTGGTAATTATGATACTCTCTTTCAAACTTTGCTCAGAGGACTGTGAGGAAATACTTTTCAAGGATGTTTTGAGAGCAAGGTCAGTTATTAATCTTGGTTCCAAAGTGAACAAAGCTTTTATCCAGCTACAAAACAGGGTTAAAGTGAGTCACAAGAGCAGAATGCCTGGGTATTATAACTTTAGGCCATTCCCAGTCCCACAAAAGTCTTTCTCTTCAAGCAACTGTGTTCACTAACTCCATGAAAGGGTACTTACTAAGCAATAAATGCACCTTAATCATAACTCTTCACAAAAATCACTTTTTCTATCTCAATTAAGTTGGTTAGAAAAACAACGGGGCCATGTAGTGATACAGTATCAAAGTGATGTTTAGGGATGAGAAAGAATTAGTAGAGACTAACTGAATTATTGATTTTATTTACTGCTAGAGCCATTTTAATTCTACAGCATCTTTTGAATCAGACAGACAAGCATTCTTAGAATAAATATCAGTAAGAAGACAAAAGATCAACCAGATCCAATTTTAACAAACTAGATATAAATAAACCATCGTGAATGGATAAGATTTAACCAAGTGTTTTATGAAGACATTCAAGGGTGAAATTGTAGAAATTCTTGGTCAAACCATGAACCTTGTCATTTCAAGTGACCACCATGTACAAGTGACAGAATGCAAAGATGAACCCACAGAAATTTTCCTGAAGTCTTAGGAACTATAAACTCAGTAGGTCTTACTTCAGACATTACTTTTTATCCCTACCAACCTTCTATAAAGCCTAAAGAAAGTAAACAGTTTATATAAGGGGAAATGCCTGACCTACAACATATTTCTTTAATAATCAAATCAGGCAGTGAATAAAACAGAACCAGTATTATGATCTACCTACTTTTTTGAAAAGCATTTCACAAGTTTTAAACAAAAAGATGTTTTCATTAATTAATACTAAGATAAAGAATTCAATTAATGACACAAATATGAACTCCTAGAGAAATATTGGGGACCTTTTATATAAAAGCAATAAGATCAGGGATCTCTTTGGAATCTTAGGTATGCTGTAGAAGCCACAAAAACGTGCATATGCTAATACACCCAAAATTTCATATGAAATTTTAGAGATTTCATCAGATCTTTACAAGTTCAGGGATCATTCATTAAGCAACTCTGCTTTCAAAGTTAGGACCAATCTTTTTTAACATGGGTATAACTGCTATTGAAAAGGGAGTCCAGAGTGAATTCTTAAGACACAATATACTAAATAATTGGAATTCAAGGTAGATCTCACACAGAGGCAGAAAGAAAAGTGACAGATAAAGAGCATCATGTGAGTTGAGTATATATGTATGTGTACATATGTATGTGTACACACACACATCCGTACACAAACACAAACCATTCTGGTGATAGCAGCAAGGCATTTAGGCATATTGAAGGAATGGCCTAATGTGCCACTATGAAAAGCAGTTTTGCCAACAAAATGTTAAGAAAACCCCAAGAAAGAAAGTAGAGGGGTAAAAACTCTGAAACTAAATAATGTTCCCCCTGTGCAAAATTGTAACATCATGGGCAAATGCCAGGAAGGATGACAGTGTAGGAAATGTCTGGTGAAAGACAATTCAAATAATCAAAGGAAGACCAGGTGGCTTAAAGTTTAAGGAAAAAATTAATCAACGAGGGCTGATATTGAGTCTAGGGTAAATAAAGATATTTGGGGAAGCAGTCTTAACCTTTAGACTTGGTATAAAGGATAATGTGCTTTTCTACATCATCTTGTTGAACCAGTGTCAAGAGACATATTGAGCTGAAGAGGTCTAACAAAAGGTAAGATTTTGGAAACTGCCAATCTCAAACTAAAGTTTCAATTAAGATGGGGTAAAGGTACTAAAAAAACAGGAATGCATAGATTAGATGCATAACCAATAACCGTGAGATGATTCTGTCTTCTGATTTATCAAATCAACATATAATAAATAAGTTCTAATAGTAATTCAATTATATTTTTAACCTTACTAACCATAAATCAAAATTAGTAATAAGGTTTAAGTGTAATAATATGTAGTATGACTTAACAATAAGCTTCTATAAACACATAAATGTGTTATTCTTTAGCTAAGAACTCTGGAATTCCAAAACCTCTTTTCCAAAATTTGATTCTCTTTTCCCATTTATGGTTCATTGAACTGGGTAGAATTCTTCATTTCTTTCAGTTACTATCATCAACTAAAATTTAAGCTCACTTTATAATTTCCTCATTAATTCAGTATAAATTGCAATATACTAACCTCAGCAAACTGAAACAATGGTGACTTCTGACGCAATTCAGGCGATTCTGGAACATCAGGCCTGCATGTGCCAGAGGATATCTGAAACAAAGGAAGGTGGCATGAGGCATCACAAGAAGAGCTTCTGCAAGACAACACAGACAAATGTCACCTAAAACGTTCCTATCTTAAGGAAAGAATGGTTTTATTTTCCACAATTTGATGCAACACTGTTACAAAAAAGCAGTTATTATGCAAAGTTTTATACAAGTGACCATTCAGCTGCTAAATATTAATAATATCATAAGTAGGAGGAGATGGACAGACAATGCAGTTTAGAAAGGTCAATATTCACCTAAGAGAAATTTCTACAAAGTCACCTATTTGATCTCTTGGCTTTTTGCCACCAAATCCCCCCAAAAATCTACTTCTTTCATGTTCCATGTTTCCTATTTCATATTACCTAAATATTTGAAAACGTAACTGAGATCTGACAATCTAAGATGTCTGAAGAAACAAAACTTACGTCAAATTTTTTATTTCTAGGGTTTTCATTTCTTTTGTACTATTTACTATTTGCTATTTTTGTTATCAACGACAGTTATGGAAATGTTATTTTTTAAAAAATTCTATTAATCAAGTACTATTCCCAGGATATACATTTCCCCTTTTATCTTAATGCTAGAATTGATGCATTTCTACATTTGGGTGACATAATCACTTAGGTAGTCAAATATAATTCAAAAGTCGTAGGAGGCTCAAAATGTTAGAGAGGGAAGGATTTCATTATTCCTCTGATCTAATCGCCTCTCTTTTTACAGATGAAGGGAATTTAGGAGCAGAGAGATAAATGGTACTTTCCCTCACAAATATTCAATAATCATTCTTTAATAAACACTTAACACAAGACATACATATGTGTTTATTGTACGTCCTCTCCCAGAGGCCTTGTTTAATCTGTTATTCCCAACACTGTCAGGGCACAATGTGTATATTTAACAAGTATTTGTTGAATGAACTAATAAAAGTTGATAACAGGTCTTCTAAACCCTAAATCAGTGCATTTCCTTCCCACTTTCCTGAATGATGAAGTTAGGGAGTCTAGAAAAAAATCTTTCACTTTAAAGGAAAAATAGAAAGAAGTAGCAAATGCTTTTTAATAATTTGGTTTTTTGACTACAAAACAATCTAAGTTTACTGTCAAAGATTCAAAAAATAAAAATAGGTAATTTTTTTCAATAAAAATCAGATACTATACTATAGTTTATAGAATGTTCTTTTTTTAAAACTTAACAAAACATTAATTTTCCTGAGTCATTAAATCTTTTCCACTGTAATTTTAATAGCTGCGTATGATTATATTAGATGGGTAAATTCTAAGGAAAGAGCTGCCAGTCAGGTTACGCTCCTAAAAACAATTTCTCACTGAACCTCTTATTAGACTCTGGGGATATGTTTCTCTAACAGTGTTACAGGCCACTGGGCAGGAGCAAGCATTTGAAATTTTAATTGTCATCTTTGGATTTTAAAGAGTAATGGCCACCTTCTCGCAGTGATAAGCACCACAGAGAAGGTGCGAAAGCTTTAATTAGTTTGCCACCTGTGGTTTGGCTGCAAAGCCTGACTCCCTTATTGCCACTTGACTATTTGACATGTTGTGCCAAATGTTCCACCAAGGAGACATAAAATGCACTAAAAAGAAGGCCAACAAAGCTTGAAACTAGTAGCCACAAAGGATTGGGAATTTCTTTATTGGAAGGAATTTTTGAACAAAATGTATCTTTTATAATTTAGAAATAATAAAAGAAAATCAACACTTCCCTGTTTTATAAAGAAATCCTATGTGCTTGGCTCCTAGATAATTTGGTAAATAATCAAAATTTGATTTAAAATTAAGGTTAGAACTAAATTAAAATTACAAAATGTCTTCACATAAAGCTTTAATAAAACAGGTGTACATGTGACAGAAATCTAAAAAAGATATTTAGACTTAAATATATTATCATTTAGGATAGTTACATTACATGAAGTCTATATAACATATATTCTTATTTTAGATCCCCTGATGCATGAGAAATAGTTATCATTTATGAGGACGTAAGTTATCCTACAGCTTAGAGTTCATTTTAACAGCAAGAAGAAAATTCAAGCTTCTTTTAGATGTCATTTATAGATTATTTGGCCACAACAACACCTCAAGTCATGAAGTTTAAGAGTCAAATGATACCCTCTGCAAATCTTTAGGATGGATGGTCTTAAATAAAACTTTGTATTTGAATGGAAAATGCAGATGTAATTATCAAGGCATCTATAACTCTGCACATGTTATGTCATTGTATTATACAATCAAAGAAGTCTATGCATGTGTGTTTGTACTCACTGTGCATCTGAACAAAGCAGATGCACAGTGATATTTGTTGACTTACTTGATTTTCTTCATGTTTGTGTGACTAGGAAGAATCTCAGTGACCTGGCCAGAAAGTTCAACAAAGGCTGTCCAGTGGTTAAAATAGCAGTTATAGAATCACTAAGGCTATGAATTTCACTCTAATGAACCATGTCCTCTCTCAAAATCTAGTTATGCTTACTTTAAAGCACTGTGAATTGAGCATGTATCTTCAGTGTAGTATAATATAATAGAAAGGGCACAAAATTAGGAGCCAGGAAAATTGGGTTACTGCTAAGCTATGTAGTTACCTAACTTGGATACCTGACTCTCTACTCCACCGAAGAACAAAAGCAGCAAATCAGAAGGGGCCAAGAGTGGGGACAAGAAAAAGGAAGAGGGCTGGGAAGGGGAGAAACAATGCCAGCAGCAGGATGAGACAAAAAGAAAAGACAGAAAAACTGTAAAGAACAGATACAAAAGTTTCATAAAGCACTGTAGTCTGTCTAAAAGAAATTAAAATAGGGCAAATATCGCCCCAAATTCTCCTGAAGGTATCAGCTCAATGCAATAATGAATATTTACAACTATAATCCTAAATTGTCAAGATAAGTATAATTATAAACTATATTCTTCATTAACAAGGCAGAATCTGTATGATACATGTTACACATTTTTTTCTAAAATTTCAAAATGGTTCAATGATATGGCAAATGTATTTACATAGAATTCGTTTCTGAGTGCTTGATAAATAAGGCATCCAATAAAATGTGTATATTTATGCATATACTGTTAAAGAAATACAGAATTCTATCCATGTGAAAGGGAGAGGGTATTTCCCACAAAAGGCTCCTATCTGAGTAGTATCATTAACCAGAGCATCCCAGACCTAGTGAAATGTTTAAAACGTTGTGCTGTGCAGTATGTTGCCTTGCTGTTTGCATTTAAGTAACTTTAAATTGCTTACTTTTATTAGGTGGGGCATACTTTTTATGGATAAACATCAATTCCTTGATATTCATTCATATACTAGAGCCAGTTTACTTTCTACATATAACATAAGTAGTCAAAGATATTTTTTTCATTAAGAGAAAAGAAAAGATACTAAATAATCAGTGGTTAAATCAAGGGAGAAAAAAATCCAAGAAACTGTTTCTAGAAATAGCCTCTGAAATAATCTATAAAGCCACTAGGTGTTGCTATATGCCCAAAAAAGAAAATAGCTAAAGGGATTTTTGTTAACCACATACTCAACTTTCCTCAAATTCAATCCTCCCTTTGATTTAGCTTATAATTCTCAATAACCAAGGAAGGGGAATGATTACTATAATTAAAAATTATGATGAAGTAGTATTTTTTTCACAGGAGCAATTCAGATAATGAAAATTCCATATGTATATTTAATAAAAGTGATCCAGCCTCCTGATATGAAACAAGATCAAGCCAGTTACATGCACTGTAAGTGTTCTGGAAAGCCAGGTATCATCAAGAACCCATCCCTACTTTGTAAGGCACAAGACCACAGCCACACACTGCTGGCCGTGTGTTCATCACAGTGCCAGCAAACGAGGTACATACACTGGTTGTATCTGAGCCATACATGCCACCCTTGCTAACTCAAACATGTATTGATTACTCACCCATTCAAAAAATATTCAGTAGACACCAACTATATGCCAGCCATCAAGACTGTTGCTTTCAGGCAGCTTCTATTCCACTTATATCCAGTACATGCTAGGGAATAAAATGATGACTAAAGGAATGTGCCTGACCCTTAAGTTGCTTGCAACTCAGCTACACGTGTAAGAATGTAAGTGCACATTGGTGGAATATTACAAGGCATACAGGAGGACACAGAAGCGGCCTTCATTCCATGTGGGGATGGGTGGAAGGAAGATAGGTAATGTCTGAGATATAACTAGAAGGGAAACCAGTAGTTCTCCCACAAAAAGCATGGAAATCACGTGGTAACAGCAGGTGGGAAAGTATGGCGGGAAGTACCCTGTTGCCTTCCCCAGTGTGGCTGAAGAATAAGATGCATGGGAATGTAGTGAGAGACAATCAGACTGAAGAAATTTGAATTCTATGTTAAGAAGTTTGAATATTAGGCTGAAAGCAATAGGGAGCCAGCCAAGGTTTTTAGTCAGATAAGAGATGAGTAGTTAGATAATTCTGTCAGTGAAGGAGTGCAGGGCGACCTTGGCTGGGGAGTGACTGGAGGCAGGAGACCAATTAGAAGGTTAAGGAAATAAGCCAGCTGAGATGCGGGCCCAAATTAAATCAGAGATGGTAATTACCAGGCCTCAGTAATTGTCTGGAAAGATGTCAGGGCTCAGGGAAAGGGGTGAGAAACACAATGCTTGTGTTTCTAAGGTGGGTTAAAGCCTTTCACTGAAAGAAGGAATTTGAGAGACAGAAGAAGGCTTGGAGGGAGGCGGGGATGTCTTTATGTGAAGAGATGGTTTGGGGGTACAGGTGCCATCTAGAGTTCAAGAAGAACTTGAGTCCTAAAGCACTGGCCTTGGCTACCTGACAACAGTGTGTACTATATCTGAGAAGAGTGCTGGGCTACCGTGGGGAGCATGACCAAACAGCATCGCATAGAGTTGAGCGTTCCCCAAATCAGAATACCTGTTCAGTCACCTGGCTGAAAGGAACAATAAGACCCTGGTTTTATTCAGGGCATCAGGACTATGACAGCACTGATTTTACTCCATGAGTAAAATTCTTCTGTACTTAAAATCTGTGTGGCAGAGCAATAGTATGGGAGTCCAGAACAGATTCCAGGCCAGTTCTACAAATAACTGTAGCAGAGTTGAGACAACTCACATCATCTTTCTGCCTCAGTTTCCTCACTTGATAAAGTAGGTAACAATGCTTCTCTGCCTGCTTGCCTTCTTCACAGAACAATGTGAGAATAAAACGCAACAGTGTATATAAACCTGCTCTCAACAATAGAATCACCACCACCTCCATCCTTCTCTTGTGAAGGATGTTCTTTTATCCTCTTGTTCTCCATCCTCCTCTTTCTTACTGCCCACCTTCCACACTATCCTTCCCTTCATCTCTGAGAGGCCAAGGCGTGCATGCAAGTTCAGCAATGCAGCCCGTGAACTCATCGAGGATACATGGTTGTCAATCAAGTTGGTTTGTAAAAGGACCTGATTCTCTGGGCTTTGGGCCCTAGTACTGACACATGGAAGAGGCTGGGCTCTGGCTGGATGAGCAGTTCCGGCCAAAATGGGCAGTGAACATTGACATAAAGGGAGAGGTCTTTACCCAGGAAGAGAGAAAGCTCAGAGAGCCCATTTCCTTTTCAATGTTGAATTTAAATAAAGTCTATTTCCTCACATGATGTGTTTAAAAGCTATAAAACTATGAGAAGGGAATAAAAGCTTTGATGGGAGTAGGGGCAGGAATTGGGGCAAGGAGGTTAGAATTCAATGGATTCAAATATCCTGGAATAGTTAAACATAGTAGCCTAAGAGAGGCACACACCAAATTAACTCAAATGTACCAAAGGGTAAGAAAATAAATTTTCCCATTTCACTGATGTCAGAAATTATAATAAAGATGAAAACTTTCAATTGTATCTAAATTTATGTTTGTTTTAAATTTAAAACCTAGTATTTAAAATATGGACATAATAATCATTCCTTCAACAAATATTCAACCAGATTTTGCCTATCTTAGTTAATTTAAAATAATGTGGGTTTAAATTCTAGTATTATGACTTCCTCATTTTATAAACTTAGAGAAGTTATTTCACCTCTCTGACCTACTTTCCTTATTTATACAATGGGGAAAATAATAAACCAACCTCACAGGGTTTTTGGGGGATGAAATGAGATAATCAACATAAAGTGCTTAGAACAGTGCCTGGCGCTGGACTGCACTCACGAAATGCCCTTACTCTGGCTGCTGTTAGCTTCAGTAAGGATGTGGCACAGGACACCATAGCAGAAGTGGTCAGGTGGGTGGGGGCTGAATCACCAAGGCCCCTGTATGCTACATGAAGACGAAGCTAGCCCTCCTGGGTTCGAATCTCAGTTCTGCCACTTAGTAGCTGCACCATCGCGGGTAGGTATTTAACTCTTCTCCGCCTCTGTTTCCTCACCTGATGGTTTAATATTTACTTATAAGGTAAACAAGACAACTCATAGAATTGTCTATATATTTACTATTACATAGTAAATATTACATAGACTTATTCTTATGGAATACACTTAAGGATTGCACCTTGAATGGAGGCAGTGATCAATAAATGTTAGTTGTGGTAATAACAGCTACTCCACAAGCAAGTAAGGAGTCCCGTACGGTTTAAATCTTGTCATTGTTCCTGATCCCAAGTTGCTTAAGGTCTTCTAGAGATAAGACTTACCCATAGAACAATGAGAAAAAATTTTAAGGTACAAGACTTTTATTATAGAATTTATAATAAAGCATAAAACTAAATATAATCAAGTGCTACAAGGTATAAAATTAAAAGTAAGAGCTATAAAAAATTAGGAAGAAGAGGAATCTAATTTGGCCCAGGAAATCATGAAGGGATTCTTGGAGGAGGTCAAAGATTGATATTATAAATATACAAGACAAAATATATTTACTACAGGTTCAATATCCCTAATCAGAAAATCCAAAGTGTGAAATACTCCAAAATCCAAAACTTTCTGAGTGTTAAAGAGAAACTCAAAGGAAATGCTCATTGAAACATTTTGGATTTTGGATTTTCAGATTCGGGATGTTCCACTGTTAAGTATAATACAAATATTCCAACCCCCTCTCCCCAAAATTCGAAATCTAAAACACTTCTGGTCTCGAGCATTTCAGATAAAGGTTATTTAACCTGTATTTTCAGATTTCAATCACATATAAATTTGAATACACAAGCTTTTTCTTTTATTTTTAAATAGGTGGATCATGGTCAAAAAAGGAAAATCAATGTGATTCCCCTTGAAGCCAGAAGTATCATGTGAAGAATTTGCTATCTCTAAAAACTTGCACCTTGAGACAATACCAGCTCCCTGAGGGCAGACTGTCTATCTGGTTTGTTCCCTGATATGCCTCGCACTTAGAAGGCCATTAAATAAATGCTTGTCATATGAATACATGTATGAAAAGATGGCACACAGTTCAACACTGCTCAATTCTTAGAAAATAAGACCTTTATAGTTCCTTAATGGAGGTGTGCCTGCTAGCATCTTCTCCACTAACTTTGATGCTAACTCAGCTACTCTGCTAAAACTGGACTTCCTATATTGATTTCTCCCAGATATTAAAAGTTGTCTCCTTCTTGAGCACCTGGTGATAAAGAAAATAAATTACAACTTTAATTTCTTACAAGTTTTCAATGGACAAGGAACTGTGTGTGTGTGTGTGTGTGTGTGTGTGCACGCACGCGTGCATATTGCTAGTAAGGCATATTATAGCCTGTGAAAGTAATGCCTCATATAATTTAAGTTTTCAAATGCCTAGAGTAACTTAAGGTAATAATACTATATACCTACAAGAATTCTTTGTAGGAGGGTAAAAGTGCCTTACAGGTTTTATTTAATTAATCTTCATAGTAGTCTTGGGATTTAGAGGCAAGCAGGTATTATTTATTATTAGCTCTGTTTCACAGGATAGAAAAAAAGACCCAAAGTCTAAGGTACTTCCCATATATCTGAAAGTTTGGTTAAATAGACATTGATACTATTAAATAGATACTGATACCTTTAAAAAAGCTTTTCATCAGCTATAATTACTCTCTTTTCTACTTTTTCCCAACCACCCTTCTTTTCCATTCTAGTCAAGATGAATTTCTGTTGCTCACTTTAGTTTGATACTGAATGTCATCCTTTCCAAGATAAATCCAGGCTATTCCAGTACATTGTATGTTGAATAATTGCCCATTCCACACCATCTGAATTGAATCACTCCCCCTGCCTTTTTAAAAGATTTAATTTAGCTTTATCTTTATATTAAAGTAAATAACAAATAGATTTTTAGTCTTGGAGATTACTTCTAGTAATTCTAGATCAAATACTTATGTTTTATATATTGTATTTTCATCTTTAGAGAACTACATGATATCAAATGTAAAGGCTTAACTCTTTAACTATCTTCTCTTTAGCTCTTCCCAGAGTTTGATGTGAACATTATTATTTTTATTTGTTCTTTTTTTGTTTGTTTGTTTCTGGTTCTTTAAAAGGATACATTCACTTAAACTTCGGGGCACTGTATTGAATACATCAGCTCTCATCTCCTCTGCATCTGTCTGCTAGCCCTTTCTTGTCTGGCAGTTATATGTTATTGATTAAACAACTACATTTGATTTCAGATTTAAGTCATTTGTTGTAATCTCATATTCACTGGAAACACTCCTTTCCATTTTCTTCAAACTATGGGGTTATTTCCTAAGGAGACCTCTATCTCCTATTTACAGGGTCTCAGTAGAGACCTGTTTACTCTGCCATTTAGAGCCAGGAATAACTCTTTCATGTCTTTCTTGCTTAATATATTAATTTTGCTTTCCTAATCAATAAATTCTGTAACAACAAACATTGTTTTTTAAAATTTATCTCAAATAGTTTATGTATTTCAATATACTTGGTATTAAAAAGAATAGGGCTGATTATGTGAAAAAAAAACTGTATATCAAAATGTATCCTACTGTGTTTCCCCGAAAATAAGACAGGGTCTTATATTTAATTTTCCTCAAGAAGACACCCTAGGGCTTATTTTCAGGGGATGTGTTATTTTTTTTAAGTGCAGTACAACAGTCTACATTTATTCAAATATACTTAAGTCGTCTTCTTCTGGAACATCATCGTAACTCTCCAAACCCCGAATTCCATCCTGAATTTCTTGCAACTCTATTTCCTTTAGAACCATTAGCCCCAATCTCTCATGTCGAGCAATAGAGCTCTCATGGGGCAGATGAGAAGGGCTGCTAGTCTTCTTTACTGCTCTGCGAGGAAATGCATGGGTTGTACAGATATGCTGCGTAGCCATGCCATTCACTAGGTCTTATTTTCAGGGTAGGACTTATATTGCACAAATACTTAGAAATCCTGCTAGGGCTTCTTTTATGGGTAGGTCTTATTTTCGGGGAAACAGGGTATTTATTCATAAAGACACAATTACCACAACTGAAACTATGGAACTGCACTAGGCTCAGTAATAATGGCATATAAAAATGTTGAACTAATAATGCAAAAAATCTATGATGGTAGATTGAGAATTAATCAGAAGATATGAAAAAGAAAAAATGCAAACCTTTTTCTGGTTATTATTTGCTCACTGATAGGTCAAGAAACTATAATTTCTCTCTAAAAACTCTAAGCATTTCAAGTAGATCTGAGACATAGTATGGGACTTTATTATTTCAGTTACAGTAAGTCTCTCCACCTCCTAGAATTATTTTTAAAAAACCTATTACCTATATTAAAATTTTCATATTTAGAAAAATAGTCTTAGGAGGACTTTTCTATATGGTTAGGTCTTGGATCAATGAACAAAAGAAAACCTTCTCACTTTAGGAACCCTATTTCAGAATAAGGGTTCTGTCATAGCATTTTAAAAAGCCATTATGATTAGACCTTTCCTGTGACAGAATTTTTATAAAATGTCAGTTTGGTCCTACCTAATCATATCAAAAGACCTCATAATAATTGTTCCAAATGTCAGAAATATGAAGTTTCTGTATTTCTCTCATCTCTTTATACTACTAATTTTCTTAGGAAAACGTAAGTACATATTTATTACCTTTGTCTTATGTTCATCTATGTATATAAGCCCCTAGAGTTCTATTATTATATCTACATATTTGGAGTAAAACTTTACATAGAAATTCAAGCGCTCACTGCAATCAACTGATATGTATGAAGTAAACTCTCAAACTAATTGTGTTTAGAGACCAAATTATTTTATATCACTTTCACAACTTTAATGTTTCAATATCTCAAGATTTGTTTCAGTAAAGACCTAAATATCTCTGAGATAAGAAGCAGGGAATATGAAGAAAGTTGTTTTTAGAAGTGGTTCTTAAAGACCCAGCTGCTGGGGTCTTCTTCCCTTCTTCCTTAGCATAGATTTCCTTCTCCCATTATGGTTCACTTCTTTAAGTCATTTAGCTTTCTTTGTTTCTTTAGCTTGAGAATTCTCAAAACATTTCCACTTCATCAGAGATAAAAGGTCCACCACTGAATTAACTCGCATGTATCAAAACTCTACATTCTTAAAAGGGGGTAGAACTTCTCACTGAGAAGAGCCCAAGAGGCTAAACTTTCAGCAAAGGAGGAGGAAACACATCCTTTTCTTTGACTGGCATACATAAGTCCTATAGACGTTGACTGGTTTACATTTATACTTGAAAATTTTAAAGATTGCTAAAACATGCTGGGAATTATAATCTAATGGGTTAGAAAAGAAGATGCTGACTTTTACAATGCAATACATTCTTGGAAATCATATGAGTCATACTGTGTTGAAAGGCCAAGTGTGCATTACTGTTCATTAGAATATTAGGTGAATATTAATTCACCTTTGGAACATACCTGGGATACTCTACACTGAAGTCAGAGTCTGATTTGCCATTAGGTAGCAGCCATGTGTTAGAAAGTAAAATGATACCTGACAATACTATTGTGTTAGGAAGTACAAACATGCAGAATAATAAATATGCAAAGGCACAAAGTGACACGTATACTTTTTTCAGCTAAAGATTAGCACAATGTACATACCAGTACACCAATTTACACATTTTTTGTTACACTGAATTAAATAGAATCAAAATAATTAAGTTAAATTCAATATATAGTCAACAACTATGGATACCAAATGTAAAATTTATAGAATAAAAACCTTTTATGATGTGAACAGTTTATACAGTGTCTACTAAATGCACTGTTTGAATAAGCTTCAACTGTAATTTATATGACATAATAACAATTTTGAAAAAAAAGTAAAAAATATAGATCTGTAATAAAATTGAGCTGACTGCTATTTTGCCCCAAATAGCAATTCTGGCTGAGGACTGAAAAATTTCCATCTCAAGAACCTGAATGTGGTAACCTAACATGACCCTTGCAGGTTAATTCGACTGGCCTCTGTTAAATGGGTCTGGAGAATAGAGGAATTCCACAAATGCAAACCATGCATGGTTAACTGCCACTACCTGCCCATCAAAATCACACCTAAAAATGTGTAGCAAAAGCAGTCCAATAACCAGATCATGAAACCAAGGTCATGAGGTTCCAGGTCCTTTTCCTTTTCCATTTTTTTTTTTTTTTTTTAGAGACGGGGTCTCGCTCTTGGTCAGGCTGGTTTCGAACTCCTGACCTTGAGCTATCCACCCGCCTCGGCCTCCCAGAGTGCTAGGATTACAGGCGTGAGCCACCGCGCCCGGCCCTCCTTTTCCATTTTAAAGAATAAAACAATTCTGAAATGCCATGTTTCCTGATTTTCAAAACAGGAGTTTGGAATTATTTAGGTACTACAGAGACCAACAGTTGCATATTTTTTACTATCATCTTTCCACTAGCAAGTCTAAAGGAGAATAACACAAAAGCAGAAAATGTTTTGAACAGAATAAATGAATTATAGCATCCGATTTACATACCCATGACATAGTCATAGTAAACACCAATTATCTGTGCACTGCATTTCTTACTCCTAGGTTCATGGAACCTCCAAATCTGTACTCATGCCCTTTTGGGCTTATTACATCACTTCTGTTACCCTCAATGCGTAAGATGCACTGTCAGATATTAATGAAAACAAATGATAAAGTTTGTTCATGAGCTGTTGAAAATGCAGAATGAACAGTGTGAACAGAATATAAACGTCTGTGTTCTCAATCCCCAATGTAAACAGAGAGGAGAGTGATAAGGCACTGGCTTACCTCTGGTGTGCCAAGAGCATGTTCTCCAGCTAACAGCAGCATGCTCAGGCCTCCCATTTGAGTAGGATCTAAATAAGTCAAAAACAAATCAACTTACAAGCATGAAATATGTATAATCCACAGAGTCAAAAATAATACCCATAAAGAGAAGCAATCAGAAATACAACAGAACCACATATAACTTTTTAAGAAAAACTTTAAAAACTCTTTATGTAACAAGTAGGCATATACGTGCTTAGTGCTCATTATTTTGGTGAACCTTGTAAATATCACTGTTGTCCCACCAAATCCAACACAGCACTTTCCTCAATACCGCAGCTGTTTATAACACGAATTATCTCCTAATGTGATGCTTCTTTCCTCACAGCATGGGGAGTTTAGATGGGATTTTTTTTTTAAACAAGAGTGCTTATGTTTGTCTTCTAAGAAGTTTGAGATTGTTATTCTCAACTTGTTATTTATGCCATGTGAAATCAGGACTAATAAAAAGAACCAGGCTATCACAGCACTAGAGAACACAGAGAAATTTTCCAAACGGGCCTCCAAAATCTGTGGGCTTTGTTTAAATAATCTTCCTTTAAAACTTTCAAAAGAAATTTAAATTAACATGTATTTTTGACATTTTAAATCTAAGGGGTTATCACACTCTTGCTCAAAATACCTTTAAGATCTAAAATTAATCCTTTTTATGTTACCAAACATAAAACAAAAAGTCTTTATTTCCATTCTTTCAATAATCAGCAGAAACAGAAAGACAAAATATAAACAGCAAAATGATAGACCCAGGTTATATCTAAACAAATATCCTTTTAGGTTGTCTTAAATGAAGTAAAAATTCAGAACTACAATGAAAGAACATATACAAAAATGCCTCTAACTTAGTGTCTTGCCTAGTGCATATAGGTCCTCAATCAATGCATATTTAATTTTAAGACTCTCTACAATTGAAAATGAGGATCAGTCATAATGTTGCCCAAAGACATTCAGTTTTTTTTTTTTTCTTTTTTTGGTTAATGGTATGGTCTTAAGTATTAATAAATCTTTGTACACTTCCCTGTCTTGGGAACTCATAAACCAACTTTGACCACATCTTATATACAATTATTTTTTTCAAATTGCAAAAAGAGGTTATTAGAGGGAATAATATGTTTCAAAATGATCAAGTAATATAGTTCAATGTTAGAAGGCAGCCACATAAGAAGACATACATAGAGAATAAACAGACACTGGCTGATTTGATGAAACAAAGCTCTCTGGTGTTGTTTTAAGATTCCAACTTTAATTAAATGTTAAGCTTATGAACTATTGTGGCTGTCAAAATAGATACTTATATCTATTTAAAAATAAAAATCAGGAGGGGGAAATGAATTTAGTAGAAAGTAAAAGTTTAGTTTGGTTCTTTAAGAGTGAAATACTTTTGCAGCTGTCATCTCAGTGATCAGGAGGATTGGATGATCGCTTTCTAAAGATAAAAATGTGTTAGTTCAAATTACAAAGTAAAATAGGAACATAATTACATGATAATTTATATACCAATGTAACTTTGCAAGAGTTTGCTATATAGATACTAAAACAAAGGCCAAGAAATTACCAACATCCTTTATATTAATTTAATTTTACTTATATAATGTTATTTAGAACTATCAAAAATATATTCACATAAATAGCATGCTTTCCCCTGAGAAAGCTTGTACTAAATTAAATTCTACACAGCTTTCCTTTCTTGGAAATCATATATTTGACAACACTGGGGTTATTCAAAATTGCAAAATGTCATATGACAAGGATTACTGAGCAAACAAAACAAAAGAGATTCCATGTTGAGAAAAACAGTCTGGCTTTTAAAAACCTTCTAGTATCCCCTAGATTCAGATGCCTAAGTGCTAGGTTTTAATTAAAGGCAAATTAATTTGCTTTCATCTTGTTGAAAGGGACCTACCTGGAAATATCAGACCACTGTTATCCACTATACATAAGCTTAACAAGAATTCTGATCACGGATTTCCAACATATGACACCGGCCATCATATAATGAGATAGATTCGAGGAAGATGTTTTCCTTCTTTCCTGGACTTTGTTTTAAGAATACTGCTTTTTAAAAAAACTGATCTGTAAATATTTTGCTTTAAGTCTTGGTTCTACTTTCAACTTATAGGTAAAAGGCTGATTAATAATGTGTCAGAAATGGTGCTACAAAAGACATTCTTCATAGCTTTCTCTAGTTTACCTACAATTATTATTTGGTTTGTGAAGAACATGCTGTACTCATAAAAAACTCTACATACACTGATCAAGGTTGAGAATCTGGAGAAAAAGCAATGGATGCTAAATGATGATCAAAGGTAGTCATCTACATACCCTTTCTTTGTTCCGACAATAAAATGTTTTAGAAAATATTCCAACTGATACAATCTGGGAACTCCAGAAAGCTCACCATCAACAAGTGGGCTGCAGCTAAAATTGTACAATGTGACAGCTAAAGTGAGGACAGCTCTCTCTGTTTTCTTTTAAGATATACAGGCGCTCACCTAGAATTACACCACAGACATCCACATAATGATCACCCGAAGATGAAGACTTTGTTTCCCCAGAATGCTGCCATTATGTTAGACTTCTTCATTTTTCAGCATTTATATAGAATACTGCCAACATACTTTTTTATATGATGACTCACACACTGAACTATAAAGTCCTGTTAAGTCTATTGGCTATTTTAAAAAAAAGTGTCATCACAATATTGCTCAACTTCCTTTCCGAACCTTTCCATATTGCAAATGGTTCAATACTCTGATTTTGAAGAAAATTTGCTTGTAATACTAAAATAGGAAAACTATAGATCAATAGCAACTTCACTGCCTCTGCTCTGCCCAATCTCCCAATTGCCTTCTGACAAATTTCTCTTTTGACTACTGCCCTGCAACAGCCAGGGAAGATAAAGCCATTTGCAGGATGAATAAAAATATTTTATTTCATGGTAATAAATGCTTTAGCATTCCTCACCACCCAAAGAGTTTTAAAGGTCCCATAACAAATGGGACCATCTGGAATTTTAAATTTGCCTGGCTCATACAGGAATGGGCATGAGAGGAGAGGGCAGGATGAGAATGTTCTTTAAGACACAGCTGTCAGATCTATCTCTGTGATGGAGTTGCTCATATTCTTGCCCTCAATGTTGCACATACTCAGATGATCTATATAATTATGGCTTTTAAGTATCCATGGTAACTAAGGTGCTTACTGGGATAGCTTACTAGGGTGTATGTGTGTATAAACTATTTTATTAACATTATAAAATTCCCTAAGCTCCTGACAATCTCCACACTGTTATCTGCTTTTCCCTATTGTCAATGTCAGGAATTCACACATATCTATAATGATTCTACCACTTGGTCTGTATCTCCTTTCTTTATTATATGTGCATTCTATGTATATCATGCTCCAATCCTTTAAGATATACCCATATTTGCCATTGCTTCATATTGCTCATGAATTTTGCTTCCCCCTCTGTACTAATTGTTACAAATACTGCCTAAATATGTTACCCTGTCCTTAAAGAAAGGGTAGAAATAGTGTCTCAACTCACCAGCCATTCCAAAGTTAAGCTGAGGCATTTCTTCAGTCTTTGCTTTCTTGGGGCTTGGCAAATCTCTTGAAGATTCAGATGGGAAGGCCCAAAGTTTCTTTCGTGGATTGACAGTGGGTGTTGGGGATTTCACAGGCTTGTTTGTGGTAGGACACCATTTGTAGCCAGGATTTGCTTTCATAAATGCATCTTTATACTATAAATAAAAGAACAGAAAGTGGATTTTAATTAACATATAGATTGAAAAAGTTCTAATAGCCTTCACCCCATTCCCCTATTTAGATAATGAGTGAGAAAAACACATAGAGTGACTTCGGTGGCTCTTTGTGGAAGGATGACAATCTCAGCATAGAGACATGACATGGAGTTATCTTCTGGAAAGTCAATTTGTAAGATGAAGGTACAGAGGCCACACGTTTTGTATCTTGTATCTCTTAATAATCCTCATTTTGTTTTTTAGAATTCAAAAACATGCCTGACTTTGGTGGGTAGAGGGAGTTGTTTGTAATGGGAAAAGTCTGGGGCTGTGGAGACAGAAAAAAACAGGCTCCACCTGGGGCTACGACTAAGAACAGAGAATGTAACCTTTCTGGGCCTCAACCTTAGATTCCATAAACTGAGAATAATACCACAAATGTCTAGGGTTATTGTAAACAGTGGTGCATAGCACAGCATCTATTTCAACGTAGGCTTCAGGTACACATTATAAAATGTGAGTCAACATCAGGACCAGTAACCAGATTCTGTCCACTGCTTAATTTAATTTGGTTAAGTATGACAAAAAATTAAATCTGTGCTTTGATGTACTAAGATAAATGCAGGCAAACTTAACAAAGCAAAGTACTTGATTATGGGATAAAGGAGCCCAGATCAAGAGTGGGAGAAAGGGAACAGGGTAGGCCAAATGACACATAGTTATCTGAAGACACAGCACCATGTAAGGGAAAGAGCACTGGATATAGAGTCTGATGACCTGGGTTCAAAACACACCTCTGCTTTAGCTAGGTGTTTAACCTTTCTCAGCCTCAATCTCTCCATCTATACATATAACCACATTTATCAACATTCCAGGGTTCTGTAATGAGCACACATGGCCGAATATATGAAGGAGCTCTAAGAGTGTGATGTGTCATGTTGCGACTAAGCCATCACAAACTTTATGTCTTACTTAGAGGTTTCAACCTTCACTGACATCTTTGTTTCTTCATTTTTCTGTGGCTTTCACCTGTTACCCTTTCTCCCAACTCTACTATCTCCTTCCCCTTTCATGACAACATTAAATGAAATATATATAATAATATATTACATACATAATATGTAATATTAATATAAATAAACTATATTAATATATCGCCAAAAGTTATATAATCTGATAAAAATGTATTTTCCATGTATTTTTCAACTACTACATATTATTACTGCTGGATAGTTTATTAAATTAATATAATTTTTCTACTGCATAAACTTGCCTTTTAAAATGACTCTATATGTGACATTAACTAATTTAGTATAAGCTCCAAATAGCTTTTAATTTTACCCGATAGAAGAAAAGGTCCCTTTATCGTTGGTGTAAGGAAAGTATATGTAATCTAAATAAACTTTTTTCTACCATTTCACTTTAAATCATATAAATGAAAACTACAACATTCATAATAATGCAATCTTAATAGAAAATGGTCTAGAATTATCCTAAAGTTATGTCACCTCAAATTTTCTGAATAATCTTTTTAACCTATAAGATATAAATCTGCCTATTGATACATGGATGCATGTAGAAGGAAGGTAAGCATAAAAAAACTGTAAAACACAGTCCTACTTTTCTCACAAAAATAATTAAATGGGATACAAGGCCAGAACCAAACTAGAATATACCATCACAAAGCAGAATATATTTGGAGGTATCAAATGTGATGATATAAGAGATACACTACCACAGTGCATTCATGTGCACGGAGGATTTACATATTAAGCTGAGGCAGACAAATAGCTTTGCCTGCCGTCTGGAGGTAGAAAGTGACAAATGGTAGGGCGAGGTGAAAATGGAAGTAGCAGACACATGCATCATTACTGTGTCCCAATAAAAGCACACAGGCTGGGTTTGTCAGATGAACAGTCATTTGAACAAAGGTCACCACTCTATAAAGTGACAAAAGACTTTCAAACAAATTGATTAACATATTTATCATGAGAAATGAAATTATCTCTCTTTTTTTTCTGGTAGCTTAAAATTTTTAAGAAGACAGTCACAGTTGTGAAAGATGCTGGACTGACGTCACCAGAGCTCTGATTTCTTGTTTCTTGGGTGTCCTGTCCCAACCTCCCCATGTTGTTCTGCTGTATACTCTTTCCCAGTAAGATGTCACATGTATACTTTGTCACAGTATTTTGCCTGCTTAATAGTTGACAAAGGTATTATGTAATAAGACAATATTCTGTTAATCTTTAAAAAATAGAGTCTCAACAATAAATACTTTTCCAGATCATTTACAAAAATGGAAACTTGATCTTAAAAAGCACCTGAATTTTAATGAAAATATACTTACCAACTGTTCCCCATTTGTCATTTTTAATTGGGAAAGGGTGCTATCTACAAGTCCACTAGTATTTCTAGCTATTATTACAGTCTAGGTTTTCTGAACAGGGTGAAAGAAAAGTGGCAACCCTAATGAGATCCAGTAATAAGGGACCCTAAGAATGTCTGTATAAATAAGACATGACTCTGGTGCAAACATGTGAAATAGCACCATGAAATAAAATCTACCAGAATGGTGAAAAAGAGATTACATAGGAAATTGTCTGATTATTAAAACAGGAGTATAGCACATTTTATTTTATAATCATATACTCTACAGGCGGCTAAGTGAACCTCTAGCATAAAAAATCCTGAGACAGTTGTATCTCTTCCCATCCACAAGCAGAAATCACATTATACAAGGGTGGAAGAGGAGAAGATGATATTTGAGAAGTGGCATTAATCTGTACTTCCTTAGTTTGAGGACTTTTCCTTTTAAATGAAAATTTTAAAATTATCATTAGGATAATACAACTCAATGCACTATCTGATATGAATTATTCTCACTAGCTGTTTTCAACAAAAAGAAAGACAATTTCATATAACAGAATAGTGAATTAAGTTTACTGTTTTGACTAAACAAAAACATTTTAAGTCATAGATTAACTTGACAAAATTTCATGATTAAAGCACTCTAAGAGAAATTATACACCTGAAAAAGTGATTCCAATATGTGACCAAGGAATTATTTGGTTGTTCTATTGTAGAAAAGTCATAAAGGAAACACTGAAAGCCAGGGGACTGGCTACTTAAACTGGCTGTGAGGGTAAGGATTATTATGGTAACTGTAGTTTGTTTTAATATATAAATTTTCTTTAAAGTACAATTTTACTCCCAAATTTAGGTAATAACGGAAAAGTCAGTTTAGTCAGTGAGTACTAATTAAAAAAAAATCAAAATTTAAGAATTTCTTTAAAAATATAAGTTTGTAACTTTTAAAAAAAAGTAGACAGGGAGCTGGTGAGAAAACACTACCTAGTAAAGGTCCTTTCTAAAGATGAATTAAAAGGTAAAAAAGAAGTATAATTGATATGTTAATTAATTTGAATTGTAAAATGCTTATGTTTTAAAAAATATGTTCACTTAGGTTCAATAATTTCCTTAAACACTTGAAACTTTCTCCTTACAAAATAGTTTAAAGCATGAATTGACAAATTTTTCAAATGGTGCAAAAATTTACTTTTACCCACGTCTCTCTGAATAATCATAAATTCCAAAGTAATCAAGATTGACTGTAGTAACATCTTACAAAATATCTGAGGACTCGGTTCCTTAATCAATCTAAAAATTAACATCTGAAATCATATATCAAAATGAGTTTTAACATACTCAGTTTAAATTTGCAGTTTATTACTCAATAGCTACGGGGTCTTTATAAACTCCTCATAATTTTATTTGAATATTTATTAATAAATACTAGTGTTTATTTAACAATTAGCAAATAAACTAGTATTTCTAAGTCAAGTAGTTAGTTCACTTAATTGAACATCTATCTTGTTAGAGGCTCTTAATCACACTGGACAGTATCTGCCAAATTGGGCAAATGATATATTTAGTTTTGTTGATTCTTATGTTTTAAAGACTAATTTTGTATTTTAGTAGCCCTTCAGTGTATTAACAGTTCATAGTAAAAATAGTAAATAATCATTTAGGTAGAGAAGTATGAAACAAAGTTACTTATCAGAAATAACTCTAAAACTAACATCTGTATCGAGCTTTAAACTTTACATAATGCTTGCACGTACATTTCCTTATTTGCATCTTACACCAGCGCTGAGAGGGTGGGCATCTTTACCGTTTTATAGACAGGGAAATTCAGAAAGGTCTGAGCAGGGAAGTCAAGTACGAGGATCCCAATTCGACTAAAGTACTATAACTTTGCTTCCCTGGGTAAATCACTACACTTTGCTGGGCCCTCAGTGTCCTCATATTTAGCTTTTGGAAAATAATATCTAACTTGTGGGATTGTTATGAGGATTAAATAAGTTAAAAGTTTATAAAAGAACCCTGGACATGACAAAGCAATATTCAAAAATATACTTTCATTTCAAAAATAAACATCTCAACATTTCTTTGAATACACTAAGAAACTTCTGATATCTGGAACAAAAGAATGGTAAAGGTTTCAGAAATAAGGAATATTGTGAAACACAAAGCTTAAATTTTTGGTTTTACTAACTATGTCCCTCAAAAGTGGTGGGGCCCCTAATTGAGCCATACTCAAAAAGTCCCATGTAGAGTAAGCTATTACAGGTTGCCAAAAGTAACAGTCAGAAGAGAGAAATATCAACTGCAGAAATGTCAACTTCTGGGTATACCCAAAAGAAAAACTCATGGAAAAGCAAAGAGATGAAATTCAAAAGAACAAAACAGTTGGGAATCACTTAGTATACAGACAAAAATTTGAATGTAACTCAATTATTCACAAAAGTCTCACCAAATTACAGATTTTATAAAATAATTCATGTTTGGAAATAATGTGTTGAAGTTTCCAAAAAAATTTCAAAAGATGTTCTGAAGTATGTAAGTATGCAAACAAAAATTTAAATAAAATTTCTAGAATAAACATATAAAATAAAAAAGTTTTTAAAATAACAGTAAAAGTTTCATCTATCTGGAAATCACTTAGGGGTAGGACCTGTTTCTCAGGAATGCTGGATGAACGAGGTGCCACTTTAACAGTATGCAAAGTGCTATAGCATGCTTGCAAAAATACAAATTCTGTCTGTTAAATATGACGCATAACAGTTAAAAATTTTCTGGATTATAATACATCAGAAAATGAGTATGTCTTCTTCGAAAAAGAGTCCATTTTTGATGAAACCAAAACAGGGAATGAATGGTCTTTACAAAAATTATCCCAGTTGCAAATAAATAATAAAAAAATAGATTAATTTTATTTTGATGAACTATGAAGGAAGAACTAAATAAAACCCCATGGAGTTTCGTGGTGATGATAATCTTTCCTTAGAATGTTGACAACAATAGATATCAACATTTATTATACAAAGGGCTAGTATAAGTTACTTTCAAGTTGCATTTTTATTGCAGGTAATTCCATAGCTGTCTTACTGGCATACAGCTGAGCTCCAAACTTTTCAGCCTGGTCTCTCATGATTTTTGCCTATTTATCTCTACAACACCATTTCTTCTTGTTCCCCTACACAAAACCTAGGCTCCAGGTAAACTTTATGGTTCCTGAAATTGATTTCACTTTCTCACATCTGCTCTTATCCTTTTGTTCTTCTCTCCAAATCCTATTCCAAAGCCCAGGCCAAATTCCACCCACTTTGTAAAGCCTTTCTTGATCTACCCCAATCTACCTTCCTCGCCAACACAAGCATAATCCTCCCATTAGACTCATGACTTATTACTATTCTTGTCACACTTACCCAAATCTATTTATCTGTCAAGTATCTAAAATGGGTAGGATAAAGAGATATTAAAAAGGCACTAGAGTCAAACCATCCACTAAATGTGTAACTAGTCAAGATACTTAGTCCTCAGAGCCTTAGATTCCTGCCCTGAAGAATGGAGATAATCATAACTGACTTTACATGTTTGTGCTTTATTTAGAACACCGAGGACAGAATGAACCAATGAATCAATAAATGCATGAATTCTGCCTCATGCTTCTGATCCTATAAAGAGAGGGGAGTACGATAAAGGCCATTCAAATTGTCTTAGCTTTTCAGATCCTCTCCTCTTCTTTGTACTAACTCTTCTCTAGGTGAAGGTAAAGATGTATGATCCTCTAAATTTATTGTCAGGTCATTAATTATGACCATTAGTTTAAATGACAAATGGAAGGTTCCAGCAGAATCCTAGGCAAAAATGCAGAGATCTGTATTTACAATATGTACAAGAGTATTTACAAGAGTACATACCTATATTTACAAGAGTACGTACATAAAGGTTAAAAGAAAAGGTATAATTGTTTCTGCGCCTCCTAACAGGCAGTCACACGTTCAAAAATTAGAACCTGTGAACATCTACAATATTGCACTATCAAGCACATTGCTGAATTTAAGAAAGCAACCCAGGTTATATCTTTAGGATAGCATTTTTAAAATTACTTACAACCAATTAGTGCTCTAATAAGGTTCATCAGAGAATACAAAACCTTCATTCAACCATTTTTCTTCCAACAATGCAAATTAGTACTGGGCAATAATTCAAGAAACTAAAAACAAATCCTAAAACAGGTGCTTTGTCTTACCAGATGCACTAATATAAGATAATCAGGTGCAAGGGAAGGGTAAGAGGAAATTTTCATTAATAGGTAAACAAAAGAATCTTTTCAAAGTTGGATTATTACTCATTCCTGTTTTTAAAGTATGCTTCTTTTAAAAAACAAAAAGGAAAAAATCACTTCATACTCAACTGATAACAGCAGGCCAGATATTGGCAAATATCATGTAAGTGTTCACATTCACACACATACACTATGCTGAAAGAAGATGTTTTGTGCCTAACAGAGAAGATTTAAAATTTGAGGTTTAAAATTAAAAGGTTAAACATCTCAAAGAGACTTTTAAAAATAATTATGATTGTGTGTGTATGGGCTAGGGGTCCCTTGAGTAACAGAGACTGTATTTATCACACCTTGTATCACTAGCAACCATCACAAAACCTGGTACATTGAAGCCACTTAATGTTAGTTCAGTATTTGTTGACTGAACTAACATTCCAAGTAAGGTTGCAAAATATTAACATAAAAAGCACCAGCATAATTACATGTACTTTAATGTAATTTCAAAACTATTTAGTAAATAATTTGAAACCAGGAAGAATCACTTATGACTAGAGACCAATTGTTTAATAATTTTGAAAGGAGCTGAATCTTCCACACTTTTCAGTAGAAATGGGGCAACATTTCACAAGAGCAACTATAAACAAGGCAAGTCACAATGTGGAACATGGGAGTTATGGTTTTCACTTTTAGCAAATTGCAGAGGGCCATAGTAACAGGTTTCATTTTAGCACCACAATGGCAAATATTGTAAACCTAATTAAGTAATTAGTAAGGGATTTTCATTATGAAAATAATACTTCCTCATCTTAAAAGTGGCCACCTATTGGGTTTGTAAATTAGTAGTATTTAAGAGAGGTAAACAATATACTGGGGAAGGGCTGCATGTTATCCAAAAACAGCAATCCAAAAACAAACTCAAGTGTTTAATTATAGGAAGCTTATGCAGTTCCCAATGAGGTTTCACATAACTGTTTACTTTACCATATAAGCATGACTATGAAAGGATATAAGGCTATTTAATGGGAAAGTTTTACTGTTAATTACTGTTATGCTAGTGGAAATCTGTTGAAATATTTAAATTAAATAAGGTTACTGCAATTGATTTTAAACTTTCCAGATGCCCTACATAGTTAAAATCCTGTCTTTAACAATAGTCACTTCTCAAGGCCTCGTGTGATCATTAATTACATAGCAACTACGCTAATCACTTACTCTAGATTCAAATTTCCCTGAACATTTCATAAAAAAATTTTACGCTTTATGTTAGCTTACTAAACAACTCAATAAAGGCACAGCAATTGAAAGTTATTATTTTTTCACATACTGAGATGTCTAATAAAATGTCTTGAAACTCTATTATTTTGTTCCCTGCTGGTACATTTTTCCACAAAACTTAACCAAATGTTTGGTTGGCAGGGGTTTTCATGAATCAAGATTTTTTTGCAAGTTGCAACATGGAGAAAATAATGTTAGAATTATTCCTTTCAAGTTTAACCACAATAATATTGCTTTGCTTATTCCTTTCTTGGGGGCTAAATCCATTTACAATATACTTAAATGTACAATGACCTCACATTAATTCCAGATTAATTTAGAAACAGAACCAGTGTATAATTTTTGAAGAAATTTAGTAACTGCTATCATTTTGGAATTGATTAATGTGCCACCTAGTTAGGTGGCACCAACTAAAGCTTCACAGTGTTTACATATATGTAAACCAACTAAAGCTTCACAGTGTTTACGTATATGCACATGTCACAAGTACATCCTGTTCGACTGCCATTCATTCATTTATTAGTTTTAAATATTCATGCTGAACTACCTACAAAACAGAAACAAGTCAAAGCAATTCTCTTGATAATTGTGTTTATTACAAAATCAAAAAATGTTAAGGCTGGAAGGGATACAAATCTTTGTCCAACTTCCTCATTCTAATAACATTCAAGAAACAAAAAAAGAAGCTAAGATCCAGAGATTGACTTATATATATAGTCACAAAGCATCAGAAGTAGATCAAGACTCTTTCCATGAGACAAGTAGAGTAACCTAAGAAGACTTTCATCTTTACTGTGGGCATCCTCTACAACAAAAGCTGAGTTCCTAAAAAAATTTACAAGGAAAAAAAAAAAACCACTTATAACAAACTGTTCATAATAAATCAATTCCTTATATTATCAATTAGTGGAGTATAGACAATGAGGAAAAACTTCTTGGTAATAAATTGCTTTTGGTACCTCCACCACCATTTCCAAGGTGCACCTGGAACATGGGAACAAAAACAAAGAAAGCTTTTATGTTTTCACTTAACACCTGATTAATAATTCATCTTCTCATTGCTAGAGACCTTCAATAGTTGCTCCATATTTGGCTGACTGGGAGCTTCAGGACTGGTTGCTTTTAGTCACCATAACACCTTGTCATTGCAACCTACCTCCTTGGCCATGTCTGTGTATTTCTGCTTTTCCTTTGGATCGAGAACAGCCCACCAATCAGCTAGTATCTTGGTAGCACCTCGGTTATCAAGCCTGGGGTGTTCCTGACGTACAAGGGAGCGATGGCGTTTGCAAAATAAAAGAAATGCATTCATTGGTCTCCGGGCTCGCTGTTCTGGTGATTCATCATCTTCAGTCTCACCAACATCTTGCTCTAGGCCATCGGCCCCAAGAAGTTGAACCTATTTTACCAACCAAAACAAAGCCAGATGTTTAACTATCTTGGACAAGTTTGATTTAATAATTAGTCTTGGTTTGCAAATTTTATTTTTTTCTTAGCTCCATTTAAACAACTTACGAATTGGAAAAATATGATTTTTTAAAATCATCAACCACTGTTCATGGTTGGTAACTAACTTATGATGTATCCTTCTGCTTAGTTTCTATAGCAACCTGTGCATGTCTCTATTATAGCATATATTACATTGTGTTATAATTGCTCACATTTTTTTCTTTCTTACTAAACAGTGAGCTCTTTGAGGACAAAAGTTCTCTTATTTACCTTTACAACCATAGCACCTAGCTCAATGTCTGGTATATTAGTACTTAACTAATTATTGAATAATTAATAAACCTATTCTGTGATTTATGGGTCTCAAGATTAACGATATCCACATAAAATATGAATGTTAGTTGTGTCCTTCTCTTTTTTATAGTAATAAGACTGTTTGGCATGAAAGTAAATAATAAAAAACTACTGAGTGTTTTTGCACACATCACAAGTGGAGCTTCCTATTGTAAAAAATCAAATAGACATTTAAAATGTTATTTGAAAGAAGAACTATACAGTAAATTTAAAAGTTTGTAAATATCAAACTTTCTTATTTATGAAATGCTACAGTGATAGGAATAAATTCCCCTAAGCTTAGACCTTCAAAATCAATTTTGAATTTTCCCTTTTCCTAAACATTTCATTCAATCACTGCTCAAGGTCTTTAAAGACTTCTACATAACTCTGAATCTGTCCATTTTTGTCTGTATAATTCTTATTCTTACTGCCCTCGTACGGTTTTGGCCTACATCCTAGTCCTCCTGCTTTTAATCTTCACAATACTTCATGTATATGGCTGCCAGATTAAATTTCTTAAAGCTCATCTCTGATTACAGAATCTTAGAACATATTAGGATTATAAAATACCTCCTAAAGTGAAAATATGATTCTATGATTTTTCTTGGAAACAATGCAACTATGAGCAGAAGTCCAGAATACTTACTAAGACGATTACCTTAATTTCTTGTTTCACAATTAAAATCAAGAAGGGCCAAGTTATAGGTTGAATATGCCTCATCTGAAATGCTTGGGACTGGAAGTGTTTCAGATTTGGGAATTTTGGATTAGGGATATACTCAACCCTAATCTGAAATGCATCAACTCACGATGCAGTCATTGGTCTGCATCATGCCGTAGGGCAGTAATTCTTAAACTTGAGTGTGCATTGGAATCCCTGGAGGTACTGTTAAAACATAGATTGGCAGGATCCAGTCCCAAAGTTTCTGATTCTGTAGGTCTGAAGTGGGTCCTGAGAATCTGTATTTCTAATAAGCTCCCAGGTGATGCTGATGCTGCTTGTCTGAGGATGACACTTTGAGAACCACAACTACAAGGCAACCATATTCTTTGATATAATGTTTGTTGGGCAACTGTAACAGGCAAATAATCTAGGACAAATCATTGCTTAATCCAATTGGTATTTAAAAAAAATCTTTTAAGTATTACAAATGCAATTAATTAGCCATCAACTATCTTCAAACACAATTAGTACAGAAAAAACTTGAAGTCATAGCTATCTAATTTGGAAATACATTAGAGATTATTATTGGATGTGAAGGTTATATATTTATCTTCCTTATTATGTGTATAATCATTAATAGTCATTTGCCTTTTCAAGGGATATTTATTTAGCATTCTGAAACTAAGAATCTAAGGCAAAATTAGAAATAAAAAATTTATTATGTAAGTCAAGGAAGTGATTATATTTTCCCTTCAGAAAAGAATAACTTTTAGGTCGGGCGCGGTGGCTCACGCCTGTAATCCTAGCACTCTGGGAGGC
>VBSM01000272.1:63924039-64009245 GCA_008086735.1 Cheirogaleus medius
AAAAAAAAAGAAAATAAAAGAATAACTTTTGATTTAGTTACTAAATTATAAAAGACAAGCTAAAAGCTGGGCAAAGGACCACACTGTTTTGGAAAGGAAGACAAATATAAATTACAAAGCAGTGTGATGACTGCAACAAGGAACCAGCAAGATAATGAAGCACTGACGATGGGTAGAAACCAGACAAGAAGGTCTCCCTAGAAAAGGTGTTGTCTGAGCTAAATTTTGAAAGATGAATGAGAATGTGTCAGGTGGTCAATGAGGAGACCTGGGGAACTCACAGGGATTAAGCTTGATGGTTTATCTGAACATCAATATGCGGTTCAATAGCACTGGTATGTAAAAGATGAGAACCGGGTTCTGGAAAATAAGGTTATAGGAGAAAGTATGGGCCACTTCAGGAAGACTGTGTTCCGTCATGTTAAAAAGCATGCATTTAATTTGTAGACCAGTGGTTTTAGACTGTATGGACCAATAAAAAATTTCTGGTTTGACATAGATTGTCAACTTTTTATTTTGCCAAGCATGGATATTAAAAAAAAAATTTTAAACTACAATGTTGTAATTATTTCATTAAATTAATTAATCAAAAAGAACACATATAAACACATGACTAAATTAAAAAATAAAGAACTCTCTCTGCACCTATTTTTCTTTCAAGGGCCCATTAATACTTGGTGAGAAGTCAACACTAGTACCCTCAGCTGGATGCAATGGAGAGCCATGAACGGTTGTAAGCAAGGAAGGACATTGCCACAATTGAGTTTTAAAGGGATAATTCCGGTTAACTGTGTAGAGCACAGATTTTTAAGATTAAAACTAGAAGCAACCCAAACTAGAAAACCCAGTTAAAATTTTATTTCAGCTGTCCAGGCAAAAAAAGGGACAGGCTGAAATCCAGGCAGCAGTAATGGGAATGGAGAAGTGAGAACAGAGACAATATTTATGAGGTAGAACCAAGAGTGGTTAGTACCTAATTGGATCTGAAGGTTGAAAAAGGAAGAGTGATTCTAGTTTGGGTGGCAAAGTGTCTTCATATACAACAGAGCATACTTTTTCTCAAATGAGAGAAATTAGGTCTGGTGGGGAGCAGAAAGATCAGTGCTGGGCAGGCTGAATTTGAAGTGGTTAGGGGTATGCCATTTGGGTACTGAAGTCTGTGGGATAACATTCCGAGGTGCCAATATACAGAAGGTGGTAAGACTAAGGGTGTGGATCAGATCACCGAACATGGAGTGAAAAGAGAAGAGGATTCAAGGACTTTAATCTTTCACTCAATAAATGTTTACTGGGCACCTGCTATGAGCCAGGCAACTCTTCCAGGTGCTGCAGATAGAGCAGTGAGCACACAAAGTCCTTTCCTTCATGAAACAGAGCAGCAGCACAATTGGGCTTACATTTTGAAAAGATCCCTCTGGCTGCTTTGTTGAGAACAGACTGTAGGAGGGCAAGAGCAGAGGCAAGGCGAGAGAGAGGTAGATACAACAATCTGTGCTAGAAAAGGTGGTGGCTTGGATCAAGGTGATACAGAGGTAGGGAAGTGTTAAGAAGGGGTCACAATGAGCACATATTTTGAAGGTATAGCTGAGAGGATTTGCTGATGGATTTATGTGAAACTAGAGCAAAATTAAGCAGGTAAGTATGAATTACAAGGTTTTAGGCCTGACAAACTAGAATGTTGCAGTTGCCATTTAGTGAAAAAGGAAAGATGCAGGAGAAGGTTTGGAGAAGAAAAGCAAAAGCTTAGTTTTGAACATATTCAAACTGAGATTCCTAGTTGATATCTAAGTGGATATGTCAAGTAAATAGTCAGGACTATGAGTCCAGAGTTCAGGAGGGAGACAGAATTTAAGATTGGAGGCCCAGTGAACATCAACATCTGAGGGGAGAATAATGGAGGTGCTTCCTCCTAGGAGGGAAGAAATATAAATAGAAGGGAGTGCCCTCATGGAAATAGGAGCTGTCTTCAAAGACCAAGTGATCAATAGGTGCAAATGTGTCAGAAAAACCAAATTAAGTATAAACTTGGCAATTTCCTTGCATAAGAACCTCTTTCTCTGAAACAGGAAAGGAGGAAGGAAAGAGGAGAGAGACAAGCACACAGGTGTATGAAGGCAGCTGAAAGGGTCACTTCCAGTGGTCTCCATGTGCTCTGTGAAAGAGAAGTAAAGGTCACCAGTGAGAACAACCTCAGAGGGTATCCAGGGACGTTATCTGAGAAACAGGAAAAAATGTCTATACTTCCTGCTGAAAGCCAAGAAAAAGAGACTGAATGAATGTTGAAAGCCTAAAAAATATTAAAAAAAATGTTTATAAAATTTGTTGTGACACGAAATACATACTCAATTATTCTTCCATTCAGCATATATCTATCCAATATCTACTACGTGCAAGGCACCATTCTTGGTTCTGAGGAAAGAGGAGAGGACAAGAGAGACGAGGCCTCTGCTCTTATTGGGCTTCTATTCCGGTCTGAGAAGACAGACATAAAAACTACACAGCTAAACACATGGCGTAATGGAGGTGCTTCCTCCTAAGAAGGAAGGAAGAAATACAAATACAAGCGAGTGCCCTCATGGAAATAGGAACTGCCTTCCAAGACCAAGTGATCAATAGGTGCAAACACATGGCACATAGCAATAAGTGGAGTTCCAGTGAAGGAACTCCTCCGACTTGGAATGAGTTGAGTGGGAGGGATGGGGAAGGGTGGGAGGGATTGGAGATGATGAGGTTCCATCTCTTTGGGGAGGTAGATCTTGTGCTGAGAGCTGAATGATGGGAGGAGGAGCCAGACAGGCCAAGACCTGGAGGAATGTTTGACTTCCTATAGTCACCTGCATGATTGTGTGACTTTCTAAACAAGAGCCAGCTTCTCAGGCATGAGGCCATCATTGAAGGACTGAGGCACCACAGGGGCTTGGTGGGGTGAGTACAGCCAGATGCTATGAAGAAGGCCAAGAGAGCAGCTCTGAGTCCACTGATGGTGGCAGGGTGAGGTTGGAAGTGAAGACAGAGAGGCCAGAGGAGCCACGGGGTGGGTGCTGGGTGAATACATCAAGTTGTATGAATATCCTCATTTCACTGCACTTGAATATTACCTACAAATCATTAGTTAAGTGATACAAATACTGTTTTAGAAGGATTTGTTTTAGTTTAAACTATTAGGAGGTTACTTTAAGAGCAATCAATAATTAGAAGAAAAATGTAAGGTAGTTATACAGGATTCAAGCTATATAGAAGTTTAGAAACACATCTTTCATAGTACCATTCATGTTCACTGTAGTTTCTATTATAGAATATTATGAGTGCTCAGATAAACTTGAGACTTCTATAGTAAATGCAGAACTTACTTTATCAATATCCTCCTCTTCGTCTTCCTCTTCCTCCTCCTCTGAAAAGTCAAGAAGTTTCTTTGCTAGCAATGGATGCCACTGAAGACACTTTCGTTTCGGTCGCTTTCCAGCCCCTTCTCCTTCTGCTGAATGATCTTTATTTCTATTACTGCCTTTCATTACTGTGACCTGTAGTCGGGGGGAGGGGGAGAAACGAGATCAAAGTAAATTTGATTAAAATTAGTTTATTTAGCTCACTTAGCTTTAATTGGATTATGATTTTGATGACTAAACTACCAGCTCAGATATTTGCTGGACTCAGTGAGAATCCTAAATACATAATCAAACATTCATTTCAGTGGGCTAAATTGAGCTAATAGAATTTGCCTTTTGTGAAATCTACTTCCTTCCACTCCATAACTTCAGAACTAAAAACCCAAATAAGCTGTAGGATGTCATTGCTTTCACCTTCCATATTTACTCAGGGCAGCGTTTCTCAGTTACCCAGGAAAGGATCCTGGAGGATGCCTCGCCAGGGAGCACAGGCGCCCACAGAGTCGCCCTCCACGTGCTCTCTGATGGCTCCTATTGTACTATAACAATTTACAGGAGTTTTGCCTTCTATAGCATGATAAATCTGTGCTTGTAATATTACAAAATGAGTGATTTGTAAGAATCCAATGTTTCAGATTTGAAGTAAAACTATTTCATAGGATGACACACATTTTTCAAAACCTCATGTGTGCCACCTCCAAGAACCCACTACACGCACACACCATAGGTCACTTATCAGGCTGAGCACCCTCTGTGCCCATCTGTGACAAAACAAAGCAAAAATACCTTCATGTCTCTCCGTTATACATGCACAGCAACCTGGCAAAAAGTTTTGCTCACATATTCGTATTATAGAGGTGAAAATAGCATAAAAGGAGGTTGCCCTCTCCATCATGCTCAGCTCCATGGTCCAGAGGAAACTACGTATCAGTTTCTTACATGCTTTCTCACAATATTTTTTGATTTGTTATTTCTTATTCATTCATTCAAAGTAATATTAATATACACATTACTGTTTGTACATACACATGTAAAAAACAATATAGTTAAATGCCATCGATTTAAATGGTGCATGAAAAGTGACAATTACAAACACAAATGCAGTTGCTGAAATCATCAGGTAGTGGCCTTTTTGCTCAGTCTATGTTTACATTGGTCCAATGCCTTCAAAGTGATACCATTAAACTTTTAAAGCCATATTAAAACTGAAACTGGGGTCAATGAACATTAGAATCAAGATTCACCTAGTTCTCAAGTCTTTGAAAAAATATGGCATAAGTAAATTTATATGTCTTCCTTAATTATTTCTGGATTTAGGGTCATGCTTAGGTTTTCCTCACTTCAAAACCAAAAAGTATTCACTAATGTTGTTTCCTAGAACTTGCATGACTTCACCTTAAACATTTAAATATTTGATCTGGAATTTGGAATTCATTTTGATAAAAGGAGTGAGGTAAGAATCTAGTTTATTCTTTTTTTCCCCCCAAATAGCTAGCCAACTGTACCAACACCATTTATTAATAATGCAGCTTTTCACCATGCCTTTGGAATGACACTTTTATCCCACACTAAATTATCACATGTATACAAATCTGTTTCTGAATTCTCTCTGTTAATAATCATCTCCCTCCAACTGCTTGCCTATCCTTTGACCAATTTCAATGTCCTTAAGGACTGCGTCATTTTATATCTTTTTTAAATATACAAATATATCAGTAAACATAGCCATTTAAAAATTTTAAGTTGTATATATCATGTTCTTCTCTCTGGGTCAATGAACTTTGACTGTTATTATTTTTAAATTATGTAATATTCCAAAATATGAATGTACTACAATTTATTCAGTCAGTCCACCACTGATAGATTTCTTGCATTGTAATAAAAATCCTCATTTTAATGAAATAATTTTCTAAAAAAAAATCTTTATTTTGATAAAAATCCTCATTAATTTATTAAAAGCTATGTCCAGCCCACTACTACCAAAAAAAAAAAATGAAAGGAAAAATATGTTTCTGTGGCTTTCTTGCAAGACACTCATGCTGAGTATCTGAAGCAATTACATGACTCCTGTGGCTGCCTCAGGAGTACAAGAAATTATTGAAAACTAAATAGAATTAGTTATCTGGTATGCTCTTAATAAAGGAACAAAGATTTCCTGTGAATTGATAGACCATTTAACGATTCCCATTCTATCTACAAATAAAACTTGGCACAGGCAACCCAATTTCTAAAAATACCAATGCTATATAGAGAGGAGAGAAAACAGTGTTGTGGCTTATAAATCACTTCAGGATGAGATATTTGAATAGTAACTAAACCCATACTCAGGGCCCAATACTTTAAGAGATAACACATTTTTTTAAATAGTAAAATAAATCAACAAGAAACCTGTAAGTCAAGCAGCTTCTATCAACTGGAGAGGGTAAAGTAATTGCCAGTGCACAGAGAAAAATGTATCTTTGGCTATAAGACTTAATTTTGCATGAACATGTACATACGGTGTATATAAGGTGTGTGTGCACATACACCTATGTATATACATGTATGATTTCAATATTCAACGAAAACACAGACTCTCAATAATCAAATTAATGGGGAGTATATGTGAATTTGGGTTCAAAATAATCACATTCATTTTCCCTAATTCTTTCCATGTAGTTCACATGCAATGTCTTTTCTGATACTTCAGAAATTAATCTCTTCCTATCAGAAAGGCACTAGAAAGACCTACCTGTATTGCTAGATATGTACTGCATTTTCCCTTGAATTACAATTATTTGGGTGTATCCTACCTCCACTGCTAGGCCTTTTTCTTGATGGTCCAAAACTTTATTATCATGATACGCTCGGAAGCATCCTGGCACACCAGAACATCGAGATCAGTTAGTTGTGAGGGTTGCCACAAGCAACCATACAAACTCCTGTGCCAAACTGTGGTGATGATTCACTATTTTTATATACTACAGTGGCTTCAATATTAATCACCATTTCTCTCATTTACCTGAATTCAGATATTCTTTCCTGAGTGGGAAAAAAAGGAGGCTGAAAACTGTTTATAAGTCTGGTATGCAGATGAAGGTGGAATGTGTTGCGTGAAACAACCAGCTACCTGGGCTTGGGGGAAAATAAGGTTGGCAACCCCTAGCACAGGACCTGAAACAAAGTAGGTACATTTTTAACATAAACGAAAATGGAATAAATAAGTGAATTAGAGATGGTATACTTCAGATGAAATCCAGAAAAGCATACTGTAACAGATCTAATAACTATGAAAGATCTCAAACTATAAACCGGACACTAATAATTTGTAGTTATATAATTATTTAATTCCCTGTAGATCTATTTTCAAACTATTGAAAGGAAGCAAAACAGTGAAGGGAAATGATGATTATTATTCAGAAGTGTGAGAAAGCAGGAGAGAAGAATGAAAAAAAGATGAAACAAAGTGAGAAAGACAAGGGCAAACAAAGCATAATTTTGAGACAATGCTACCACTCATCTTACTTTAACAATGAGGAGGAGGAAAAATTGTTAATTTTTGACAGTGACAGAGGACTAATCTTGTAATTATTTTGCCACTAAAAACCCCACACATTTTACAATTTTGCTTCTTGTTCTCGAACAAGAGCAAATTAAGCTAACAATCTATAAGCAATAAATGAAGCAATGGGTGGGCTTTATTCAAAATGGGGCGTTCTTCCATTCTGCATTGCAACTCTAGAATAATTGAAATCAGGTTATTTAACTATCAATGGACTGTGCTTGAAAGACTTAATATCATCAACTTATGCTGCTGAGACTGTCAAAGGAGGATATGAAGGTCCTTATCCAAAATACTGAATATTCATTTATCTTGTAAAAACAAAGCAACCCATGTGTGACCCCTTTCTATGCCTTTCTATGACCCTAAACAGACATTCATTGTACCAAATTCAATGTAAATCAACTTGATAAGTTAGGAAAAACTTCATCTAACTATATTCTTCAAATGTAGCAAGCCTATTCATGCAGACCTTTACTGAGATCAAACTCCATGAGAAATTTAAAGAAAGACTGTAGAAGAAAACAGTACAAAGCAAACACCATATTTAATAAAAGAAAAAAAGAGACACTGGCATCTGACAGATCTCATTTAGAGTCCTGCCTCTACCACTTAACAACTTGTTGGAAAGTTATTGTGATGATCTTTTCTCATGTTAAAACTCTACTGTGAGAAGACACATATAATACCCAGCCCAGTGCCTAGAAGGTTCTCACTCAATGTTGGTAAACTGCTCCTTTACTCACAAGCTTTTGAGGGAGCATGGGTTTAACAGGTAGGTTCTGTTCACTTAAACTCAGCTTAATATGCTGTTCAAGAGAGAGCATAGATGCTTTCCATTTAACAGTGGTCCATATACTTCTCGGATGATATACTCTGCAGTCTCAAAAACTGAAAAAAAAAAAAAGATGAAGAGTTTCCTTTCCTTTGAGTGATATGCAGTCAGAAACAGTGCTGTGGCCCTGTTTGTGAATAAGGTCCTTATAGTCTTTATCTTGCCTGACAACTTAGGCAATTTGTACACTTCAGTCCTTAGAACATTAGTGTGAATTTAACTCAGTGTCACAGTGATATTTCAGAGTCTAAACTGTTTCCTAAATGTCCAATAAAACCCCATTCAAATCCTAGTCATGGAAATTCAGACCCAATGAAATAGGGGAAGGTACAGGAGGCCCATGAAATACCACTGTTAGACAACCACATACTCTAACCACAAGTAAGGCCTCTCCTGGGTCCAACTAAGACTGCAAAGCTTCACAGCTTTCTCCAGAGTCTACAAAGAAAAGGAAAAATCAGCCCCACAAAACTGCAGAAAGTGGCAACTCCAGGACTTCCAAACAAATTGGACCCACCTGCTTTCAACCCTTCCAGGGAAGTTCTGCTGCTTTTAAGCCATTCTTTGCTTTCAATCTCTCAGGGAGTCCTGCCCTGCTACCAAGAAGACAGCAAACACCTCAGCTCTGAAGACTTGCTCCTCCTCACTGTAAAATTCTCCCATTTTCTCTTAAAGTTCCCATCCTCTAAGGCCCAGGTCAAATACCCCTTCCTTTCTGTGAAAGCCTTAAGTCAAAGGCCATCACTCTTTGCTTTGAGCTTTGATCCATACTTGCTTTCGTTAGGTCAAGAATTTATCACAGTGTTTTACTAAACCTCACCTTTGCTATGGTTTGAATGTGTCCTTCAAAGTTTCTGTGTTGGAAACTTAATCCCAAGTGCAACAATGTTGGGAGGTAGGGCCTAATAAGAGGTGATTAGGTTATGAGGGCTCTGCCCTCACGAATGGATTGTCATTATTGCGGGAGTGGGTTAGTTACTGCAAGAATATGTTTGTTATAAAAGCAAGTTTGGCCCCTTCTTGCTCTCTCATTCTCACCCTCACTTGCCCTTCTGCCATGGGAAGACGCAGCATGAAAGCTTTTGGTCTTGTACTTCCCATCCTCCAGAACTGTGAGTCAAATAAATTTATGGTTGTTATAAATTACTCAGTCTGTGGTATTCCTGTTACAGCAGCATAAAATGGACTAAGACACCACCACACATCCCCAATAGGTTGTGACCTTCAGAGGGAAGCTACCATGGTTTCCTTTTCTGTCTCAGTGCCTAGCACTGAACCTGGCTCACAGCAGTCCCTGAAAAGGGTATTTATTGGCTTATAACTTCCTCATCCAATACTTAACTACATATAACTTCCCATAATGACACACTTGTAATAATTTTTAAAAGAATACTAATATACAACTAACATTAATTAAATATTTAATTGCTACGTACATAATATTCACTATCTCATGTAATCTTCACAAGAACACTCTGAGGCAGGCACTGCTATGAATTCCAGTTGAAGAAACTGAGGGCTAAGTAACATGCCCAGGGTAACACAGTTAGCAGGTGGAAAAGCTGGGACTGGACCCAGGAAGCCTAACTCAAAGAGCCTAAATGCTTTCCTAGGAAAAGGAGCTCTAATATAAAGCAATTCAATCTGTCAACACTCTGAGCATTTCTGTAGAACAAATAGCTCACAGGCCATGAAAATACCAATAGGGAGTGCTGAGGGGCTGCTAAGGGAACACTTTCAAGGATTCATGACAGAAAAGCAAGTACACATCTATGATGACTCCAAGTGACAATTATATTAGATTAACTCTAAAACTCTTGATAGATAAAAGCCCTACAAGTACTAATCATTATTATTTATTGTAATTCTAATGATAATTCTAACAGATTAAATGAAAAATATCTCATTCAATAAAGTAATACTCTCATTTTAGAAGCAATTCAGTCACTCTTCATGCAAAGAGTGTCTTTAAATATGCTCCTTATTGAAAAGCAGCTCTTCAAGTTGAAACTTTAACTCTGTCAAGATGTTATCGATAATGCTCTGCATGAATAATAATAAAGCACACAATACTCAAAGAAGGACATAGCTATATATACTGGCAGTTCTGGTCCCTCTGCCCTTATCTCATGAAGAAATATATATTTTTAAGATCTCTAATACCTATTCTCTATGACATTTAGCCTTGAAACAGCTTAATATGGTTCCCAAAATGGAATGCTGCTCTAAGATGCAGATAGAGACAAAAGCTTCCTTGAAAGGAGATAAGGCACCAAAAGAGGTGGCTTAGCGAGGAAAAGCTAGATACCTAGAGAATTCAGTAACAGGCTAGGATATGTTCCCCACCATACCCTCCAAAACCACAACTTCTATTTTCCTATAATTTTATGGAGGTGTTTACATTCTTAATCAGAAAGTCACCAAATTCCTATTCTTCAACAGGCCTAGCAAAATAGTGTTTGCCTCTTTTAGTTTATAAATTAACAAAGGTTTTTTATTATATGCATTTATTACCTGGTTAGGATATAATTATCCCATCGACAAGAAGCTAAAGCATAATAAGATAAGCTCACGGGAGTCTCCTCCTCCTTTACTGTCAATGCAGTTGAACACATTTATTGATCTCCTGGTGAGCTATACTCTGTAAGAGCTAAGTGTCCAACCTTACCTCCCATTCAACTCACCTCCTGCTGGGCTGATGTCTGCCCTGTTCTCCACACCTGCCATGTGCTTCTGCGCTGTCCTTTCTCTGCTCTCCCAGGCCTGCACACCGTCCCCCACACCCCCATTCTCACTTTCTATGCAAGGCCTCTCTGAACACCCATTTTTAAAAAGCTGTATTTGTCCTAGCTCATGTCTCTTTTCTTTCTGAGCACCTTTTAAAATCACCGCAACACTTAATGGCTGTGCCATATTTTTTGACACTTGATTGTATGACAATTATCATTTTCCTGTACAATGTATGTATAATGATTTCATGTGAATTCCTCCCACAGAGACCCTTGAGGGTAATGAACATGCCAGATGCTTTTTTTGGATCTGTCAGAGCAAAGATCTCTGTGCGAGAGAGGGAATAGATGTTCAGTGAATATGTGGAGAATTGAACACAGAAACAATACTTCTCTGCTTTCTTATTATGCTTTTCTTCATTTTGTTTTGCTAGAAAACGGAGGAGATATAAGACTTGAGAAAAAATATGCAGAGAAGGAATAATAAGAAGCAGCCAGGAAAAGTTGTTCAGGAGGGGAGGGGAGAGAGAAAAGAAACAAACAAATTGACAAGGTTATATAATAAATATAATAAAAATCAAAGTCACTTCCAAACACAGCTGTCTAAAATATTTTCCAGTGGCATTATTCCCTTCTCTGGCTATTTGTCAATGACTTTCATTATTCTCTCAAAATAGAGTACTTCAGCTCACTGGCTGGCTTATACTTTCATAACCGGTCTACTAAATAAATCCCAACACTAAACTCATCTAACCATTTTTCTTCTCTAGGTCTAACCCCAGGTTTCTGGCTGTGCCTGTGGCCTGGTACTACTCTACTACAAATGTTTTCTACTTGGTCTTTAGTGCTTCCTGGCAAACTTTTTTACTTGCCTTATTCAGTTATATTCCCAATCCAACAGTGCCCATTATAAATTCTCAGTTTCTCTTCAGCTCTTACTAATGATAAGTGAGGAAGAACATTAATAATGATAGTTAGACATATATACACGGTTTCCTACATGCCAGAGCTAGAAGCTTATATTTGCTAACTCTCTTAACTCACAAGCCTAAGAAGTAGGTACTTTACTATCCCTTTTATAGAGAAGAGAAAACTGAGGCACAGATAACATATATTCTAGTTCTTTCAGTTTATAAATTAACAAAGGTCTTTATCATATATGTATTTGTTACATGGGTAGAATATAGTTATCACACTGGCAAGAACTGGAAGCATGAGAAGACGAGCTCATGGAGGCTCCTCATTTATTGTCAATGCAGCTGTATACATTTTTCCTGATTACTGTGTGAGCTATGAATTATGTTTATAAATCACATCACTAGCACATAACTGGTAGAGCCAGTATTTGAACTTGAAAGTTCTGGCTTAAGAGTCTGGTTTCTGACCATTATATAATATTGTTTCATCACAATAAAATTTATTGAACATTTGCTATATACTAAACACTTCACATGAATTAATTTCTTTAACCCTTAATATAACTCTTGGAGAAAGTTACTATAATGATCATATTTTAAACAAGAAGAAACTGAGAATGACAAAGGTTAAGCAACATGCCCAAGGTCACTTTGCCAGCAGGTGGATGAGGCCAGGATTCTAACCAAGGTATTCTGTCCCCTTAGCCCAAGCTTTCAATCACTTCTCCATACTGTCCTCCCCACCATAATTTTGGTCATTCTAAGAATCCTCCCAAATTCCCACCTTGCCTACCAATTTCAAAACTTATTTCTTTTCTTCTATTTCCTCTTAAAGGCAGAGATTCTAGGTCAATTCCTTCCCTTCTTTCATCCCCAATCTGTGCTTTTCCTTTCAGCTATCCTGAGCCATTAGACTTTTAGTTGTCAATAATTCTTTCTACACAAATAGCTTCTCCTACAGTAAGTCTAAAGCACTTCGTGAATTTTCATTCTCCTTTAGTCCTCTTTCTTTGTACAAATTGGCCTCTAGCCACCAAGCTAGGAGGGGATTGCCTAATGCAGCCAGCACCCAAGAACTGGCTTGCCTCAAGAACTGGCCTGCCTGGTACCATCACCCTGTTCATAGCACCCACCTTGTACTGCAAGTCACTAAGTGATTTGGTTCCTAATATTCTTGGTTCTAAAACTCAGGATTAATTTCCTAGAAAGCACTTACAACTTGTTCCAACCTCGCCATAGGGTGTGGCTTCTCTACCTCAATGATTCTACCTATATGATTCACATATGTTTGATTTCTAGCCTCTCAGAGAAAATATTTTGCCTGGGCCAGGCCTCTGCCTCCCCCATATCTCTGAGGAGTTATACCAGAGCCTGGTGAATAGGAACTTTCTTTCTCTTCACATAAACATCTGGAAAGCATATCTATCTATCTATCTATCTATCTATCTATCTATATATATATATATATAGATAGATATACATGGTCATATACAGGAGAGATATATAGATAATAGACAGATATTTTTTCAACTTTCTCTCCATAAACTGAAATCACTACAATTGGCTGCTTACCCCAACATCTAATGAGTCTCACCAAGATCTTTCCCTTCTACCTCTTACATATGGTCTATTCCTCTCCATCCCCACCAGGCTGGTTTGCAGGCTGGTCTTCTTATCTATAGCTGTACAGATTTACCTACTCATGCCCTTTTCCTATATGGAGCCCCTTTAATCATCCTTCGATGGACTATGGAAAAACTCCATGCTCCTTCCTTCACATTAACATGCAAGACTCCTCCTGGCCTAGTCCCTGTTAACCTTTAAGGCTGGTGTTACTTCACCCCATTCTCACTCTGAAAGCTCTACCCACCGTGAGCCACAAGCCATCTCTCAGAACTTGCCCTGTACTCTCGCCTCCTGGCTTCCAACTGCTGTTTCCTTCCAGTGGAACTCCTGTCCCTGCTTCAGGGGTTAGTTTGGATCTTACCTCAAGCTGGTCCTTTCTAGTCTGAGAGAAATGTCTCCACAGTACCCTACACTTAACAGACCACATTGAAATGGCCGTTTCCTTCTTTGTATCACATTTGACCATGACAGATAACAGGGGCTGCATCATGTTCACCATGATATCTGCAGGGCCCGACACAGAGCCAGGCACACTGCAGGCAAATACTAAATGAATGAATGCAGTCCATGCCTACCACCCTTATTCCTTCTTACTCGCCACTGCTTCTTTTCTAGCCCATCTTTGTCATGCTCTGCTCTGTGACCCTCCATTTCAGAAATTCCTAGCATCTGACTCAAATAGCATACTCAAACTACCAAACTAAAACACCTGGTGATTTTACTTATTTAGAATAGTTTTTATGCAACAGATATGACGAGAGAAAGAACGATTCTCAGTGAATAAATAATTCTGGCCTCACAAGAGAAATAATTATCCATTCCCTATTCTCTTGTACCCATCACTGAACACTGATTATTTAATCTTCTCTGCTCCAGTTTACATATAGCCCTTTGAATTTTAAGAATGATCACACATATTTTTAAAAGAGCTATCTGCCAGGTGCGGTGGCACATAGCTGTAATCCCAGCACTTTGGGAGACTGAGGCAGGAGGATGGCTTGAGGCCAGGAGTTCTAGACCAGCTGAGCAACATAGCTCAGGCTATGCTTTTGTAGAGATTCCATCTGTACAAAAAATAGAAAAAGTAGTCAGGTATGGTGGTGTGAGCCTGTAGTACAGTCTCAGCTACTTGAGAGTCTGAGGCAGGAGGATCCCTTGAGCCCAGGAGTTTTGAGGTTACAGTGAGCTATGAGGATGCCACTGCACTCTAACCAGGCAACAGGGCAAGATTCTGTCCTCCCCCCCACCAAAAAAAAAAAAAAAAAAAAAAAAAAAAGAGCAGACATACTGAATTTCATCTAAAATGATAAAAGTTTAAAAGAATCGTTTTTTCTAGGCTTAGTTATTATTGTTTTTAATGTTTACAAACAATAAAAAATGTTTTCCATCATTCTGATCTCTAATTATAGTAATAATTTTTTAAAAGACCCCAGAAACAGATTAAAAATCAACAATCTATAATATCATCAATTGAAATCTCTTTTTCTTAAGCTACTATTCTTAACTCTAAAAAGATGGCAAATAACTATTAAGTGACAGCTAAATTTGCTTCACTTTATAAAACAAAACTTCTCAGTCTTAATGGTTGCAAAAGTATTGTTTTTCCCAAAAGTAAAAGAGAATATTTCTTATTTTTAGTAGTATTGTGATTACTGAAGTAGCTTATCCTAGCTTCTGCAATGCCCACCTGCTGTACACTTTGGCACACTAAAATTGAGTTAACTCATCATTTACTAGATTACGAATTACATAAAGGTAGAGTGTTGCTTATCTTTACATTCTTAAATGCTTAGAATACTGCCTTGAATATATGTATCTAATAAATAGTGCTTGGAAATATATGAATTTATGAATTTAATCATTTTATATTAGTCTTCACATCTGCCAAGGAAATTAGCATCCAGAGGGTGCTATGATTCATTTATATTTTCTATATAGAGTTAGGCAGAAAAACATTTGTTTTTTACTTGCTTCATGCCTGATGAAATTTTTTTCTGAAGTATATTTCAGTTTCCTGATTTAATAATATGACACAAAATATAAATATATGTGCTTACTTGATGATTTGGAGTCATAACAGTGCTCCATCCAGATCATTAATAATTCCTTTTGTACTTCTTTCAGGTGTTACTTATTTTCCTTTTAGGTTTTGGACTGAATGTGCTCTAATCCCAGGGCCAAGTATTGAAAACTTATTTCTATTTGCTAAATGTATTAAATTTATGGAATTTGTTTACAATAGATTCTTCACTTCTAAGAATTACCAAAAACAACCAGTTCCTACTTGTATATTATTTGCTTGTCTTTTTTCCTTTTTAAAAACTACTTACGTGAGAATATAAAGAGCTAGAGGTTTTGATATGATCTGAAATTCCTTCCTTCCATTTTTTCCTCAATGCGCAGTATGAGAATGTTGTGAAGCTATACCCACAAGATATGTATTTACTGAGGCATCTCAGAGTATTTTTCTTACAGCCCAATTTACTTAAATCTACTCTCTCTGCTGGCCAAATTTTTATCATCTAGCATCCTATTTAAATATAAAGGCAATGCTTTATACTATAAAAAACACCTCCTCTATACAATAATTATAAAGCATACAAACCTGGAAAATCACTTAAGAAGTTCTTCTACATCATTAAGACATGCTGTTAGCTGATTTTAGGGAGAAGCAATCATGCAAGTACTGAGTTAAAACCAAGAATTTTCAAATTTAATATCATTTTTCCCCTAAGCAAGATTCTTAACTCTACTAAAACCATTTTTCATTAATTCAATCTTTTTCTACCTGGAATCTCCGCAGTACTTTGTGATGAGTGTCTAACAATGCCTTTCCATATTTACACAGCGGCATTATGTCAAGGGGACCAGAGGGAGGGAGTGCTCTCACTTAGGCAGTGATTTGTCAGGGCCGCAAGAATTAATGGTAGAATATATAATCAACAACAGAGACTACAGTGCTACCAATGAGCCCATACTGTTTTTATCTCACTTTCTTTTTCAAAAATGGATTATAATATAATAAAGTCATGTTTCTGATACGTAAGAAATTCTGTGTTTTAACTTTTATAAGAAAGTACTTTATAATATAGAATTTGAGTACACTTCATTAATAAGTTCCAAATATATTTCCTAATATGAAAAAGTGGTACTGCCATTACTTCCCCCACCCCGTCTACCTTAATTGCTACTTTCCAATTATGTTCCACTTTATGACTTACAAAACCTTTACTGAACACATTTGTTTATTTAATATTATAAAATCCTGTGAAATGGGCATAATTATGCCCATTTTACAGCTAAGCGAGAGGAGCCTCACAGAGATTTACATAATCTTTACAATGCCATTAAGGGGCAAACTAGGGACACAGCCTATAAAGGCTCTGGACTTTATGCCCCAAACACAGGTACTTTCTTCCATCTAATTGTGTCACTGATTTTAGTTTTTAATCAATACATTTACTTTGGGAGAAAAAGTAATTCCATTTTACAAGCCTTTTTGGTATTTAATTAGTGTCTCTCAGTATTTACTTTAGAAGATTCCCAAATTTCCATTCATATTTCAAAACAGTCCTTCATATAAATTTAGCCATACGAAATAGATTGGGAGAGTGAGGGAATCAGGGAACAAGACAGCACATGTATCTGTGACTCAATGTGCTTTTCTTCACTTTGCATTTTGTAAATATTGATGTCGCAGCTCTTAAAGTACTCTCAGAAGTCGTTTGTTATGACTGACAGCCCATGAGTGCTGTGTCTTTCAAAACAAATATGCTTTATTGACAGAAAGCACATGCATCTCCATCTAATTTTTCTGAGAGGCAGAGGTGGAAAAAAACAGCATGACTTCTTAACATTTTAACTAAATTCAGAATTCTGCAGTGAACACAATAGGCAGGGTACAAGTTTAACAGATACTATGAAAACTTGTCATTTCCATAAGCAACACAGCACATAAGGGAAAGGCACTCTACAAACCTGCCACATAATCTCAGAGCAGTCATGCAAACTTCCTGTGTTTATTGCAAATATTTTTAAGTACAAGCAAAATCAGAACATATTTTGGACCCAAAAAAAGGTCTTCATACACACCCAACTATCTGATAGATTTTAAAATATGTACGGATATGCTGTTTGAGAATAAAAGTAAGTTTGGGTGAAAATATAAAAAAGAACCAAATGGAATAAATAAAATACTTGACCACCCTGATTCTATGAAAAATAAATAAATAAAACCTGTCACTGTTGGCTGTGTATCAAAAATCACAATCTAACAGCAATGTCAGACACGTATCTTGTTATAGCTTTTCTCAAACTGAAAGGTAAGGCTCATCAAAGACTCAGAGGAGAATTCTGCTTGCTGAGCTCTCCCAGCTGTCTGCTTTGATGACTGCCAATCTGTACTCAAAGGTGGTCAAATTCCTTCTGCAGCTCTTATACAGCTCCTTTGGGGAGACCTCCTGATCCCAAATCAACCTTCTGAGGACCTATTAATGGACTAGCATTAAGGGAGATGACACTGATTATAAAATATGAGTTGGACCAATAAAGGACTTGTTGGTGAGATAAAACCTATATAATAATGAAGCCATTTGGGAACTAGACAGCATGTAATAGTGTGCAACAAATGTGGTCCAAATCATTAGTAAGACAAAATATATAACAGTAAGACATTCTCAGCACCAGATACTTGGCAATTACAAAAGCCAGTGGAGAATTCAGACATTTCTCTTTATTCCCTTTGATGATTCCAATTTGTTCCATTATTAACCCTTTAACTAAGAGTTAAACTTATCAACAATACTGAAGGTACAGCCAGGGAAGAACCCCAGGTTCTGGGAGCTTCCTGCCATTGCAAACTTTGCCAACTCTGACCTGGCTTCTCATACTTTGGGCATCCACAAAAATAACCCTTTGAAAAGAGTCTGAAAAGAACTAGTTCAGTTTATTCTGCTGTGCTGTTAATCAAGACTAAGGTAGGTTCAGCAACTTTCCAAGGGATGAGATATTTAGAAGGAAGTCAGATGTCTGGCCATTCCTGAAATCTCAGGCTTGACTTGAGAAAAATTGGCTGGGCTTTTATGTGAAAGTAATGCTTAAGGGAGAACAGAAATGGAATTTCCTTGGCATTGACACAGAAATGGTCAAAGATGATCTGAGAGCAGGTGTGAAGTGTAATGACATTTTGTGCTTCTCATACTTGTTTTCTCTTGCTCGTAGAGTTCCTTTATGCATAAAAGAACCAGTGAACTTTGGGATTAATAATAGTACCAAGTTGAGTGTAAAGATGCCCATAATATAGTCCTGGCATTACTTCCCCAAAAAAGAAAAAGATCCAACCTCAGACCTGTTCAAGGACTAAATTAGCAGCTGATTAAGTAGAAAAAGTGTGGAAGGTCTTCAAGCACCAGAAGGTCTAGGTAACCTTGAAGACTCACTTAATTACCACTCTATGTTATGATTTTACTTCATTATCTCCACCTGGGACCAGGCTGTCCTACAGCGTCCCTGTCCCTGTCCCTCCTTCCCGCCACCATCCCTGTCCATAAGGCCTCTATTCTCCTATCTTAAAAATTGCAACAGTGGATTTATGTATTTGTCCCACATTATTTGAATTTTTCTCAGTTTATGCAAACCCCTCCACCCCCATTAATCAACATTGGATTCTATAATTTGGAAATTGGCTACAACATTGAATTTTGCATACCTTTGCTAAGTTGTTTTTTTAACTACTGACATTTTAAACACTTTTCATGTGTTTTCTTAGAATTCTTAAGGAAAAAATATCTTTCCTAATATTTTAATAAGACTTCCCAACATCTATTTAAAAAGTATTCAGAAAAGCATTTTTTTCCTTAAAAAAAAAGTCAATTTCTAATGCCTTCAAAGCAAAGCCATGGGGGCCCTTAATAAATGTAAATTTTTCATTTTATCCATAATTCAATATATAATTTATTATAGAGATGTTAAACTTTCAGAAATTAGGACATTCAGATCTCTAACAGGTTGGTTAGGATTAAACCATCTTAACCCTGTTTTTGCATATATTCAGAATCTGGAGCAAAACTCTGCCTCTGACACTGCAAAATGTGAACACCACAGTAAGCAGCTTAGACAGGTCATAAATCTGGACAGATCTGGGCCTTTAAATCCTTGGCCTCCTCACATCTATCCGAAACATTCGCATACCAAGAGAGGAACCAGCTGGAACACTGAAGAGTGCCTCCATAATGGAAAGATTAACGGGGAAATTACAAGTGCCCCTATACAAGAATAGTAGACAGAGGGGTCTGTCCTTGACCACTGAAAGAGCTAAATTACTGGTAGTGCCAAGTCCAGACTATTGTCACTATTCCTTCAACCATCTTCCAAAACAGTTTTTAAAACTTTTCTACTTTAAATCACTAATTAGGTTGATAGTATTAGAAATCTGTCCTAATATATCCATTTGAATGTTACAATATTTAGGATTTACATAGTCAAAAAGGCGACTATGTAATAAAAAATAAAACTTCCTTCTCAGATTTTTTTTTTTTTTTTTTTTGAGACAGAGTCTCTCTCTGTTGCCCAGGCTACAGTGCTGTGGTGTCAGCCTAGCTCACAGCAACCTCAAACTCCTAGGCTCAAGTGAGTGATCCTCCTGCCTCAACCTCCTGAGTAGCTGGGACTACAGGCGATGAGGTCACCATGTCCAGCTAATTTTTTTGTTTCTGTTTTTTAGTTGCCCAGCTAATTTTTTCTTTCTTTTTTTTCTCTTCTATTTTTCTTCTTTTTTTCCTATTTTTAGTAGAGATGGGGTCTCGCTCTTGCTCAGGCTCATCTCGAACTCCTGACCTCAAGCAATCCTCTGGCCTTGGTCTCCCAGAGTGCTAGGATTACAGGCGTGAGCCACTGCACCCAGCTTCCATCTCAGAAATTTTAATACTTTAAACTTATTAAACTAAATTTTCATTGGAAACGAGTAGAGATTTGTAGTTTAAAACTGAAATCAGAATTCTCATGTATAACAAAGCACAGAAGAATAGTGCTAAGTATGCCTTTTTTTCTTTTCCTTTCTTGACTTAATTATAAACCAGGCACTATTCTCTTTACAATCATTAATTCATTTAATACTCAAAACAACATTATGAAGTAGAAACCATAATTATCCATATTTTACAGATAAGGCAACTGAGGCACAGAGAGGAACTTGCCCAGGGTAACACAGCTGGGAAGGTTAGCATGTTGGATAACCAGGATTCAGACTCAGGTGATCCAGCTGTAATGCTACAGTGCTGTTTAAAACTTCTTATCCACATGTAGGTGGCTTTAGAAGCATTTGGGAGAACTGTAAACTCTACAGCTGTTGTGATACCTTTAAAAAAATAAGATTAAACAAAAGAGGTTTCTAATAAGTTCTCTAAAGATCAAGGGGCTCAGAGGTAAAACACATGGTGATTAGCTTTGTCAGTTTTAATCTGTGATTTTCTTTTTCAAGTATTATGCACCATGTACTGCTAAAGTGATTCTGTATAGTTTCACTTCACTTTGATTAGCACTGTGAGTTTGAGCTACAATTAAACCATTGCCTTAACACAGTCATTTATAAGGGCTGTATAATCAGATAATACTTTAGTTCATTTAATTATTTTTATATAACAAGTAAATATCAACAGATAGCATCTAGATAAATGTTTTGTTGGGTGATTTTCTCACTTTTGGCTTTATCAGTATAAATAAAATAAAAATGAAATATATTTTATATATTTGATATGGTCTGGATGTTTGGCTTCTCCAAATCTCTTACTGGAATTGATCCCCAGTGTTGAATGTGGGGCTTGGTGGGAGGTGTTTGGGTCATGAGGGCAGATCCCTCATGAATAGCTTGAATGCCCTCCCAGCGATAACGAGTGAGTTCTTGCTTTATTAGTTCACTTGAGAGCTGGTTGTTTAAAAGAGCCTGGGACCACTTCCTCCCTCTCTTGTTCCCTCTCTTGCCATGTGACACATCTGCTCTCTCTTCACCTTCCTGCATGAGCGGAGGCTCCCTGAGCCCTAACCAGAAGCAGATGCTAGCACCACGCTTCTCTTGCAGCTTGCGTAACTGTGAGCCTTTTCTTTATAAATTACCCAGTCTCAGGTATTCCCTTTATAGCAACACAAAATGGACGAACACAATACTATATAGGTATATAAATTAGTATAAATAAAATATTTTACTACTAAGACTCATTTTATTTAGTGTTCCTCAAATATCCTGGAGTCCATGTTGTACCAACTTTCAAAAAGTCTTGGAGGTATCACTGCTACTAAATAGCTATCTGGAACCCTAAATTCCAACTTCTCTACTACTGCAAATCTCACATACTGAGTGGGATAAAGAAGAGAAGTATGTTGTGGGGAGGGTGGATGAGGAGTTGAGGAGAGAGAGGGAGGGAAATGTAGGAGCTTCAATTTCTTCATAAACATAACAGGACAGGACCTGAACCACTACCACTAACTAGCCATTTGAAATTCTACAACTACAGTTCTCAATACCTGTTTGGAATGTTCCCTAAAGATACTGCAATCAGAAATTACTGGTCAGGATTAGAATCATTAATGACAATAGCCTAGAATGGAGGGCCCTCCCTTTAAAAGTTCTTTATTTCTGCTTATGTACAGGAATTTGGATTTTGAGACGCTAGTCTGACATTTTTTCTCCTTTGCCATTAAAGGGAGAGAAGGAAGGAAGGGAGGAAGGGAGGGAGGGAGGAAGGGAGGGAGGGAGGGAGGGAGGATGGGTCAGGTACCTACCACCAAAAACAATTGAATTCTTCTGAAAACATTAAAAAGGAAAAACAAAACAAATAAAAATAGACAGCTATTCTTGAATTAAAATTGGAATCTTCTGCTCAAACAGACAAAGATAAACCAGAAGGTTTCCTTCATGGTTATTTCTAGATTTTGGATTCTATGAAACATATTTGAGTTCACAAATAAAACTGTACAATGTTAGAAATGAAAAGGACCTTAGAAATCATAGTCCAAAGCCACCACATTAAAGATCTGGAAGAATGAGTCCACAAGAGGTTAGGTTCAAACTAAATGTTCTTTCCTTCTGCATTAGTATAAAGTTTAGGTCCCTTTTGAGCAAATGGTTATTATTATATACATATACACACATATATTATATATATTTATATTTTTGACTAAATTATAAACCTGAGGTTACTTTGAATTTGTACTACTAGTAAGACACAAATGAGTAATGTACTGTTTTTAAAAGTCAAGAGTGGCTAGGCACAGTGACTCACTCCTTTATAATCCCAGCATACTGGGAGGCTGAGATGGGAGGATCTCACCAGGCCAGGAGTTCAGAACCAGCCTAAGCAACATAGTGAGAATCCATCTCTACAAAAAACAGAAAAATCAGCTGGTGGGCATGGTGATCCATGTCTGTAGTCCAAGCTATTTCAAACACTGAGACAGGAGGAATGCCTGAGCCCAGCCAGGAGTTTGAGCCAACACAGAGCTTTGATGACGTCACTGCACTCTAGCCTAGGTGACGGAGCAAGACCCTGTCTCCAAAAAAAAAGTACCAACTTTATTTACAATAAGATAAAAGAAAAAATTCTTAGTTTATTTTTCACTTTCAGCCTTTGATATGAACTGGATCAATAAAAGAAAAGTGTCTAATGAGCAATTTTTATTCTGTTACCCTAATGAGAGAAGTCACAGCCAAATGGAGCTGACAAGAAATGATCTATTTTGAAGGCAATCTACAATTCCCTGCTATTCTCAAATGAAAGAATATCTCAAAGAAAAGCTACATGCCAACAAAAAGTCTTGTGGTTACAAAACTTAAGTGCAAAACCTGCACTGAGAGTTTTAACTGAAAATCAATAAAGACAAAAATCAGAAAAGTTGAATGAAGAATTCTGTGGTTATAGGGATTTTTGCCCAAATAGAACATTAGTCAAAATGCTCTAGGACACAGGGAAAATGTCTGTATGGCATTACTTACAGCAGATAGTAAGCAATCAGAAAAGTGGGAATCAGAGTCCATTACTCATGGCAGGATAGCTTGCATTATCCTCTCACAGATGCATCACTGGCGAGAGCTGATGAAGAAAAATGAAGGCTACAAAAGAAAGGGAATGGTGTATCTCCTACATGTAATTTTCAGTCAACTTTGATGAGTTTCCTCTCCTTTGCTTCCTTCAATTTCATTTAGAAAAATCATTCTGATTAAGGTTGTTCAAGTGTGACTTTGCAACTAGCCTAACATGACCCCAAATTACCACCCCCAACATTCTTTACAGCAAACACCTGATTAAATATTTTCAGGTTAAATGGATCAAGGTAGCTTTAAGCAGATTCCAAGTACAAGAATCTGTCAAACTAACAAACTCTGGTAGATACTGTCTCCTGTCATATAGACTTCCTATTTCCTTAAAACTTGCCTCTTGACTCTGACAGACTCAATACCCCTGCTCCTACAGCTCATAAATTCTTATTTTCCCTTTTCCAGTTTCTCTACAGATTACACTGTTACCTCGGCACTGATTTGGCAGAAGTCATCTGGCAGCCATTTTGTAGTGACCCGACCACAAAACTAGAACATTTCTACAAGAACAAATTTTACTTTCTAAAATACCTAATTCTGTTGCCCATGTTTTAAAACAACTCATAAAAAAGGACTGCCACTTTCATGGTGCTGCTTTTTTTCCCTTTTGTCTATAATCAGAAAAAAAGATGAAAGGCAGGAAGTGGCCTATCAACAAGCGGTTCTCCTTTGAAGACAGATAACAAAATACTGCAGTTAAAAGGATATTTGTAAATGCAAAGTTACTCTTCTTAAACAAATTCCAAATATAATATCTGTCTTTGATCTTCATAAAGCATTTTTCTCACTGTTCATAGTTGACACTGATGGTTCAGTTAGGCACCCCACTCCCAACTATGGGAAAAATGTTTCTGAAATTCAATCATGTGAGTTATTAGCTTTCAGTTGTCAGGCTACAAGTAGCTGCTTATGCTCTGCCACTGCTTCCTGGGATGTTTCTGCCTGCTATGGCGAAGCAAGAACTTGCCATAGTAACAGTATCCATTTGACCACCTGGGAGACCCTCTCAATTCTTTCCTTGTGATGTCAGATAGTGTTGGAGAGTTATTCAGCATCTCCTTAGACTACTCTCCCAGTAAAAATATTACAACTATGAGAACAATTTTGAGGACCTTAAACCTAAACAAAGTTTTATATTTCCAAGTGTAATCTATTTCATAACCTTTTATATTTACTATTACAGCAAACGTCTAATGATATGTAGTTTCAATAATGAAACAAGTTTATTTTAAAACAAGAAAAATATCCCTGGCATCTCCACGGTCTATTTTAAACAATTAGAGAAGAGAAATACCACTGTATTATGTAATTTATTTAAAAAAATTTTCTTACCTGCAATAGCTATTGCTTATGGGAATTAGTAAGACAATTTTCTATCTGGGGTCTTTTAATGCAAGCAGAAAACAACAGATATTGACATAGTAAAATAATGGGGAGGCTCTTATTTTTGATAACTAACAGTTCTTAAAGTTCAGTTAGTAGAAAGAAACAATAGGAACTAACTGAACCCTAAGGAAGATTTATAATCCTAGGCTAAAATTTCCCATTATCATAATAGAATCTTCCTGGCTACAAAGAAAAAAGAGCAGCTTTCATGGAAAAGAACTATGCTTTTAACAGTAACATGTGCACACGCGCACACGTGCCCACTTTCTACAAAGTGTAGAGCTGATAGATCAATAGATATTAGAAAACTGCTACTGCACTTGGACGGTAAAGTATTCCTTGCTCTCACAAAATAGGATTTTATTTGAACATGACCTCAAAAGCCAAATCTAACTTTTGGGACTTATCCGTAAGGTGAGCACTCAGTATATTCTTGACTGCTAGCCTGATAGCTTAGCTTCTATTAACAAAAGGAGCATTCACCACCTAAGTATGTGAACACCCAGCGACTGAGAGCATCTGCAGCAAAATTATAGGAAACAGAATTAAAGAATGACGATCAAAACAAGGAATATGTGTGTCACTGTATCTGTCAGCATCAGGCAAATGTTATCATAAATAAATCCTTATAATACCCTGAAGTTTTTCTTCTGTAGCAAAATAGCTATCATCTTTTCTCTGAGAAAGAAAACTCTGCATCCTATCCTTATCAAATGGCACTGGCTTCTCAATATATAAGGAATATATGAGGAAGTATTTATTTCTAAAACATACAAGTTCACATCACACCATACCCAGAATCCACCACCTTTGTGAAATACAAATAAAACACTAAAATGGGGGTGGGGAACCCTAACAATAGGGTCATAGGAATTTGATAGCAAAATCAATCAATGAGAAAAATTTTCATTAAATGCATATACAGTGACATTTATATACCATGATTTTAATTAAAAAGAAAAAGTAAGTTTATACCTAGAAAAAATACTGGAATAATAAACAATAAATGTTCGCAATAGATAATGGAGTGGTATATGCATTGACTGATACCTATTTCTGTCTTCATGATACTTATGTTATCCTTATTTGATGTTTATTATTTTACAAGCAAAAAAGAAAGCCAATATGTTCTTTTAAAATCAAATATTTTATATGTAATTTAACAGAGGACAAAGTATCAGGCTTCTGAGGTACCAGATCAATATGCTGCAGTGCAAAAGTCATTTTCTCTTCCTGATCCTTTCTCTGACCATGTGACATCTTTTCACACTTGCTCAAAATTAACTGCTTCACCACATAATTACTGCTACTACAGCAAATGGGCCTTTTTGCCTGCAATTCAATTACTGTGAAAGGTTTTATAGTTTGAGTATTAAGAAGTGAAGCATTTACTTGACTATATACATAGAAATAAAACAGGCTTTCAACATATTATATCCTAATTAAGAGTGAACTTAAAAATTCTGTTGTCTGTTTATATCAGAGTCATCCTACCTTTTTAGCCAATGTTACTCTCCTACTGGGAGAGTAGAAACATTGTTCTGTCTCATTGCCAGGCTACCTGAGTGATTTCTCTACTATGATCAGAGGCCAGGGTTGGTTTGCTAGAGTAAGTCCCCTTGGTGCCATAGTATTTTTTATTTACACAGCTATTGTGACATTGGATAGAACTGTATATCACCTTGGATAGAAATTTTTTTGTTTGCAGGTTTGTCTTCTACACCTGATAGGAGCATATCTATGACAAAGAATGCATTCTTTTTGATGAATGAATGGTCTTAGAAATAACTAAACTTGGAGATAGATGTCTGAAATGGCTCAAGAAAGCAGTGAATCATCTGTAGCCTCACTAACACTGAAGAAAACTATTAATATTAAATATTCCTTCCTTAAAAAAGGTTTCAAAACACTTAATTCTTCTTTCCTTCCTCCAACCTCACTCATCCCACCTATGTTCCTAACATCTTCACGAGTTTATTCAATATCTGTTTTTTAAAAATGGAACAAAATTAGTTTTGTGTGTAGTGCACTTACAACACCTGATTTTTATCAACTATGAATTATCCTTTGGATTTCATTACATTGTACTATTATGAAGAATGCTGAATGTGTGACATCATTTAATTTCAAGTTTGGTTACAGTGTTAGCTTTATCAGTAGCTGCTGAGAACATGTTTAGGTGCAGCTTCCTCCATGTTCTTGACTGATTTTTATGGCCAGCAGGTGCTAGATTCTGGGAATTTATATCTACAGTCCCCCTGTTACTCGTTTCACTCTGATGAGGAGAAATAAAATTTACCCTCAGTTAAGCAACTGAGTAAAACCATCCACAAGATAGTTCACCTTAATAAAATAGTAAGTGTGGAAATCTCCAGAATTTCTACAGGAAATTCTACCTTATTCCTTATGTAAATGGTATGCATCCTCAGAGTCCAAAAGGCAGAAACTTCCAATTACTTCTCTGTTTCTGCTCAAGTTATAGTAATACCCAGTACTCTAAATCACCATTTTTTAGTGTGGAAGTTTATGGCATTTTGAGTGGTATAATTCTGTACTTGGCAAGACTGTTTCACTCCCTGCTGAGTTAAAATATATCTAGGCTTTCTCCTTACCCTTTAAGTCCTAGCCCCAATCCCAGGCTGTGGCATTCCCCCATCATTGTGACAAATAATGTCCCACAAATTTCTAAACACTTCCTGTAAGATGGCAGGACCCCTAGTTGAGAATAAGTGCTCTAATTAACCCACTATATTAAAATTCAAACTTAAAAAATAATTTAAGACTACTTAAAAAACAGGCTTCACGGGGCTTTTCCTTTGATGATTACATTAACTAAAACTTTTTCCACCTATTTTCAGGAATATGCAAGACTCATGTACTATATTCTTTAAGGTGTCCCCTGATCAACTTGAATATTTTCTAGGTGACCTCTGATTGCTAACAATCCTGATGTCATAAAACTTCTATGTCAGTTAATATTTCTATGTCTATTTGTGTTGATTACTTATGAGCTATCCAAATTGGTTTCATCTTGTTAAAACAGGTTTCTAAAGCATTATTTACTGGCACTACCATCATGGCTTCCACCATTCAGGTATCATCCTAAAAAGCATTACAGGAAGGGAGTAAATTGCTACTCCCTCTCTTCTGGGCCACCAAAGTACAACATACATAGAAGACACACTGAAGATTCAGTAAAAAAATACCATTTTTGCAAGTTGAGGGCTTTCTGGCCAGCAGAATAATGCAAAGTTGATGAGTCATTTTTAAAACACGAAGTGCAATTCTAAAACATTCAGAAGAGCAAAATAGATCCAGTTTCTTCAATTAATAAAAGGCTATCTGGAATTGTAAATCTGTACATTTTAAAATTATAAGAACTTTATAATCACTTGAGTGTTTTCCTTATCTACGTATGCGGTACACTTTAACAACCTGTCAACAACTGAAGAAGCCTTTTAATAACTGGTATAGCAAGACAGCAAGACATAGTAATTCAACTGAATCACATATGGTCTCCTATAAATATTACATAAATAGTGGTTTTAGTTATTTCTGACTGAAAATTCAGCCTCTTTCTGCTGCTTAGTCCGACAGAACTATTATACTGTCAAGCATGGCAAGTCCTAATGCTTTCATAAATTTGGCTCTGTTGCCAGTTTCACGCCAATCAACACTGTCATTTTACTTGGAAAATACTTTACCCTTGCTTTTTGCATGTCTACCTCCACTTGCACTCTTTGGCCTACTTTTAGAAATCTTGAGCTTCTTAAACCCTATTTGGGTTTTGGTATATTTTGCCTTGTAAACAGATACTTCTAAGAGATGGTAAATGAGTCCAACTCAGGAGTAGCTCTAGTTAAAACAGGAAAGCCAGATGTGTTCATTTATGCCACCCTTCAGTTCTGCTCTGTGAACAGCTTTTCCAGACCTTCCTAAGAATCAAACAGCACTATGTGGTCAACGACGAAGGTCTGGCTTCTTTGTTTCTCCATCATCCAAAAATAGGACTCACTTGTCAATGTCTGACTACCTTCTGGCCACAGTAATACTTAAGAGCTCTGCAGGAAGCATCTGAAATCTTGAATTACATTCCTGGTACACACTTGTTCCTCCCAGGCTTACTTTCTTACTGAAGCTGTTAATTGCTCACAGACTTTTTGCTTTACAACAAATTATAAAGCCTGATTCTTTCCAGGCTGTCATGTGTGGGCCTATACCAATGAGACCCGAGATGTCAAGTAACATCATAAATTAATACTTATTAAAAATATCGTTTTGAGGAAGAGTAATTTTTAATGACTCTTCATGGAAGAATTTTAGGCACCATGACATCAAGATGAGAGGGGCTTTTATAAAGTCCCCACAGGACATGTTCAGAGGAAAGAGAAAGCTTGAATTGTACCTCATATCTCTGTTTTTGTTTGTTCATCTCTTTATTTTTTCCATTTCATAAAGAAACAATCTTAAAACAAGTAAGCAAGCACTATAACACAATCCTGTTATTTCTGGGATCTTTTCAATGTTGCTAGTCACACACTGCACCCTTCCTGAGGAGGCTACATTTTATCTGTTTTTGTATGCCCATTGCTATTATTAAGCCTGGTATACATCAGGTGCTTAATAAATGTCCATTAAATAAATGCCTCTGCTACTGAGAAACCATGCAGCTTCCACATCCAGAGCAGCAGGACCTGGGCAAAGCTAAGAAAAGACAGAACCCAAGCTCAGAAACCTCTGTGAGCCTGAATTTTGGGTAATATACATCAAATTATTATTATATATAAATCCCATACAAGTAAAAATTATGTATCATTTGTGTCAAAGTAAGACATTTATTGTGCCAAATGTGATTGTAATCTATATTATCTATACTATGAACTTTACAACTTGCAATTTCACGTTCAATAAGAAAACTAATGGCATTGATGTCATTTTAAAGTGATCACATAAATCTCTAGGCTTTTTTGTTTTAATGAAGACTTTAAATATGGCTCTGAAAGAAATCCCAAACCATCTTGCTTAATTTCACTTTTGTTTATACCTAGTTTTTCATGTGATTTCACATAAAGATTAACAGCATGGAGTCTTCTTATTTTTTCTTGAATTCATAAACCTGCAACTAGAGATTGCTGGGTTGTTTGTACACTATATGATCTTGGACAAGTAATTTAACCTCTCTATATTCTTGGCATCCTCATGTGTAAAAAGAGGGATTATAATAGTATTTACTTCACTATAAGGATTAAACCAATTTTTATACACACACACTGCTTAGAATAGTGTGTCTTATACATGAGAGTATGTATTTTTAAAGTATATATAAAAATAATTTATATAAATATAAAATAAATATACATATATTAAAACTAGTGTCTCACATATATTAAGTATATATAAAGGTTTATTATATTATTATGATTAATCATGGAATATAAATACTCAAATCAACTTAAAATAAACTATAATTAACAACTAACCATCTCATGTAACAAAAAAGTAACAAATTCATTCAATATTATTAAGAACTTACTGTAACCAGATGTTATGCTAGGTTGACCTAGGCTGCCTCAGTCAAGTGCTCTCATTAGTAAATATTAAATATTACAAGTAAAGGAATACCTCTGCATGTCAAAAATCTTAGACATGAGAGAAAAAATGGAGGAGGGGGAACTAAACTTAAAACACTGGGATACTGGTTAAAATGAAACCATTTATAGTGACTAAAATTCCATGAAAATACATTTGTTGACATAAAAAGACATTCAAGATAAACTTAAGTGGGGGGAAAAAAGGATAGGTTGCATAGGATGTAAGTATGATTCCTTTTTTTATAAAAATACATAATAAATATATGCTTATATATATAAACCAAAAAGTAAGTGGAATGAACACTAAATTGTTTACATTATCTATGATAAAATCATGGGTGAAGTTTTCTTTTCTTCTTACTGGTAATTTTATTTTCTATCTTTTCTTTAACTTAAAATACAAATAATTCAAAAATTGAAAAAGAATACACTGGCATACACTTTAAGCATCCACAAACAACAAGCTTTTAAAAATAATAATAAGCTAAACAGAGATTAACCAAATCATTCATAAACTTGAATGCACTTTTAAGAATAAGATTGTTTTTCTAACCATGAACACTATTTTGGGTGCTGGGCACACCTATAGCCAGGACTCAAGAATTACAAAAGTGACCCATGTAACCTAAAGCATTTGTACCCCCTTAATATTTTGAAATTAAAAAAAACAACACAAGAATAAGATTGTTAACTTGTTAATGCAGATGTTCCTTGACTTACAGTGGGCTTGCATCCTGATACACCCAATGTAAATTTAAAATATCATAAGTCGAAAGGTATTTAATACAACTAACTTCTTGAACATTATAGCTTAGCCTAACCTACCTTAAACATGCTCAGAACAATTACATTAGCCTACAGTTGGACAAAAGCATCTGACCAAAGCCTATTTTAAAATCAGGTGTTGAATATCTCTTGTAACTTATTGAATAGTGTACTAAAAAGTGTCCTGAGCACATTTAAGGTAGGCTAGGCTAAGCTATGATGTTCAGGAGGCTAGATGTATTAATAAAACATTTTTTAAAAAAGAAAATGCATTTTTAATTATTATGGGTACATAACAGTTATATATTAATATATTTATTGGGTACGTGTGATGTTTTGATATAGGCATACTATTGTATATTAATCAAAGCAAGGTAATTTGCATATTCAATCACCTCAGGTATTTATCATTTGTCTTAGGAACATTCCAATTCCACTCTTTTAGTTATTTTAAAGAATACCTTAACTTACTGTTGATTATAGTCACTTTGTTGTGCTATCAAATATTGTTCATTCTATCTATATTTTTGTACCCATTAAATGAATTTTCAATAAAGTATTTTTGACTTACAATGGGTTTATCAAGATGTAGCCCCATCATTAGTTGAGGAGCATCTGTATTTGAAAAATAAACTCAAACACTAAGAAATTTTCCACGGGATCAGGCCAGTGGCTCTTAGAACTTTAACTGTAAAAGAACTTGGAACCACACCAAAAAATATAATCTGTATCTGTGCTATAAACACAATGTCCTACAAACTTGGCAGAGACAGAGATTATTTTCAAATCAATGGCTATTCTAATAGAGGACCAATTTTTTTCTATGTTTCCCATATTTTTTATAAAATTAACAATTTAAAATGGTTAGGAAAGCAAGCTTTCCAATGTTACTAACACAGGTTCCCAATGTCATGCTATGTTCAATAACATGTCTGGGATATTATAGAAATGTTCCCTGTAATGAATGAGCAATATGACAAGATGACTGATATAAAACTTTTCAATTTAAGATTATTTTAAAGCTTATATGAGTCCAGATATTCATGAACAACCAACCTTCAGAGGAAAAAAAAAAATCTGTTCCAATTATATCCTGTCAAGAACACTGCAGGATAATTCCAAACACAATTATAAGATGCCATCTAGTGGATGTTTTATAAAGTTCTGCTCGCTTGCACTTAACATCCTGATGAAATGATCTTTTAAAAAGCTATTCTGCATGGCTTAAATAGCTATCCTTTACAGTATTTCCCCGCCAATTACTGGTCTGAGCTGGTGGACAACAACATATAATTTTTAAGACACACACACAACTCTGGTAATACTGATTTTAAATCTCAAGTTGAACCTCTGCCATCAACACAAAGAATAAGGAACAGTCCAATTATCTCTTAAGTGGTCCAGGACCTATAATGGCCTAATACACAAGTTAGAAAGGAAATTCAATTTAACATGTTTTTAGCATTCACTTCAGATGATGATAATAAAAGATTAACATTATTATATCAGGACAGTGATTACTGTTACTGCTGCTCTACACTATATGAAAACAAATTCACTTGTTCTAAATAAGCTACATCTGATATTTAGAAATCAGTAGAGTTTCCAGAAAAGCCTTGAAAGTGGTACCATGTCTCTGCAGGTGCACAGCTGCCAAGGCCCCCTTTATCATCAGCAGTGGCAGTAACACACTGCATGATCAATAAAAATGAAATTAATAGAAGCAATTAACTTAGCATAAATATACATCAAGCAAAATGGAAGACTGAGATGTCCAACCAAATATTTACTTATAGTATTACTCTATGATAATTCAAATAAAAGTGTACAGTTAGACTTAATCAGATGAAATCCTTATCTACTTAAATTATTCTAGTTATAGACTCCATGTTTGTTTTGTTGTTTTTGGATTTTTTTCACCTTTGGAGGCAGATTCTATAAATTCTTTTTAAAGCTTCTAATTTTCTAGATATTTCAGATTCCCACATTGTAAAACAGAAATTATCAATTTATTTGGAGAGTACACTCCCCACTGAAAATGGAAAAGTTTTTACTTTGAAGAGTTGTCTGCAGCTTGTCATAATTGGCTTCCTTAGGAAAATTTTGCATTTGTTACTGCTGTTTCTGGTATCATATTTAATTTATAGGATAATTTCTGTTTAAGGAGCTGTGCTTCTAAAAATGAAACCTTTCAATATAGAATCGATAGGGACCGCAAATCCAGCCCTTGGATATCATCTTGTTTCCCAGTTTACAGATGAGGAAAACAAGACCCAGAGGGGTCAAAGGTTAGCTCAAGTTCACCAGACCAATTAGTGGCAGAGTTAAGATCCAGGTATCTTGACCACACAATCAGAACTCTTTCCACTATATCACACTGCCTTTTTATTCTTCTCCAAATAGAAATAGAATGTTTTCATTAAAATTTTCTTAAATTTTCTTAGTTTCATTTTTAACCTAAAAGGTCCATATAGGAATTGCTGCTTAGATGTGCATGAAAAGCAAATAGGAGTGTTAAAAAACTGAGTTCCTCTACAATCAGAGAAAACACAGTGGGAAAGGGCAGAGTAGTTTCTGTGGAGCAATCTAGATCAATAGCTTTGACGAGAGGGCTGATAGACCATAGAACAGACTCGACAGTTATTAAAGTGGGAATCTGTGGTGTTCACTAAGAAGGCACCAAGAGCTGTATCTGCTTCCCACTAACACTGTCCTTAAGCTTGCTTTAGCTGAGGGAACACCATTTCCTCAGCAGGCGATCAAAAAGCAATGGCCAATAAACAGGAGTGCAGAGGTTAACCCTCAGTATTTGAGAAGAAAAACTTTCATTTCCCTCAAAATTGTCATCTTTTGCCTCTCATCATCTCACAGAATAAGTACAGATACAGTACAAAACCCATTCTTTCAGCTCTGAACCAATCCCAATCTCCAGAGTCTAAAACTTTTATCCAGATCTTCCTATCAGATTTGGGACAGTTGACACTTCTATTCAACTCTTAAGCTATGTTAAAATGTCCTTTAGGTTATTATTTTACAATTTATTTCTTACTAATTATAGGACCATATTCTGACATAGTAAATACATACATAAGTGTAAATCTGAAAACTTGGAATCAAATACTAACTGCAAGCAGGAGCATGCCATGGCTAAATATCCTCACCTCTAAATCTCAGGTTCCATCTGGCCCTGGAGATGGCCCCACCAACTCTAAATTACTCTAAGGCTGTTTTTTCTTTAAAACACTCTACAACAGATTTCAACACAGCAAAACTTATCAGGCCTTTTTCTAACACTACTTCCTTAGCAAAGGCTTTAACAGAAGTCTGAGGAGTGTAGCGATAGGACCAAGTCTAAAAGGGGTTCTTTGTAGATTATATGTGAATTGCTTTTGAGAAAGTCTCTGTAGACGTCTTAGTTTGGCTTCCACTCTATACAAACTGCTGTGGGAGCCTAAGAAAAGCAGCTTTCAAACGTGCAAGTACACAGATTTGGTACTGCTGCCACCAGGCTGCAACTGCTGCCGGAGGAAAAGGGTGAGTCAAAGCAATTCTATGCATCGCACTCCTCAATGTCTTCCCCTTACTTGGCAGCGATACACTAGGATCAGTCATCCGGCTAAACATCCAGGGCCCCAAAGTCATTGCTAGGGCAAAGCTTTTCAGTCCAAAACTTTTCAAAGTGATATAAAAGTTTAAAATTGATGCAAAGGAGATATTTTTGTTACTATTAAATGCCTGAAATAATCTGTGAAAAATTAAAAGGGTAGTGTGATAATGACTTAGGAATTACATGATGTGTGTGTTAGAACATTCAGACGTACCTCTCTGGATCAAAAGCTGTTACTGGCACTTATTAAAAGAATCAAGTAGAATCTACAGGCAATGTTTTTAACACTAGTTACATAGAGAATTTTCAAAGATATTTACATGTGAATGCCTCATTATAAGGCTCCCCTGACAGTTATTTCCAACTTTTAGGGGATTACAGATGATTTATCTATAGATTATTTTCCCCTGAAAAACATACCATCATAAGTATTACTAAATGATTTGGGTCAAACTACATCATATGTAAGTTTGAATGCATTTTTTTTTCCCTAAAAGAACATGACTAACTTTACATTTTGTGTTCATACCACTCTGTAAGGAACAGTTCATGTCTGCCCACCAACATACATGAAATACTTGAAGACTGTCACTTGAGACAGCTCCTTTTTTACACAAATTGTTCTATGAGTCTTTTACATGAAAAGAAACTTTCAAACGTCAAAAAGGTGCATGTTTATACATTAAGAAATGTATTTCTAACAAATAGGCTTCTTCATTTTAAAATAATTCTGCATGTGGTATGTTATACTAACTTTCTAAAGAGTTTATAGTAGACAAATGTTAATCGCAATAAGAGAAATTTCTACGAAAAAGTTGGAAATGGGCCTTACTAACTTACTGTCTCTTATAAAGATCAATTTATAAAAAAGGAGAACTTCAAAAAGGAAACACACTTTTAATAAGTATTATTTTCATTTTTCAACAGTTTGAGAATTAACTTTTGCCTATTGCTCTGAATTTTGCGAATAAACTACACAACTGTTAAAAAGGAAACAAGATGATTCCTGTGGAGTTTTTTGGGAAGGGGTAGCTGGGTATCGAAGCAAAAATGCTGAGGTTTAAAAAAATGTAGAATAAAACATTATTTAAAACAGATTATAAATGGCCATTTTATTGGAAATTGTTGAGCTTTTATATCCAGAATAGGAAAACTCACCATCATACTCCAAGAAAAACTCTGCCCTAATCAAATAAATCTTACTGTCATTACAGCCCATACGCAGTTTTGCTACTGTACAATTCCTCCCACTATTTCTACTATTAACATAACGAATGTTTTCTCTACCACTTGTTCTCTTTTCTTCCTCATCCCAAGACTTCTAAAACTTAATGTGAAACTCTTTTTCTTATTAACCTCATCTAACTTGATTTTCAAATAATCTTCTACTCATTTTGAACTTCTACTTTATTCTTTATTCAAAATTATAAAATTATAGAGTTAGATCAAACTTTAGCAATTATCCAACTTAACTTCCTCCCTAAAAGAAGAGGAAATTCAAGTCAAAATGAAGAAAGTTGCTCAAGGTCCCAGAACTTGTTCAAGGTGAAAAAGTTGGGGCTAATACAAAGTCATCCATGGGGTTAATTTTTCATTTTCATTCATCATGGAGAAATACTAAGTAACGATTCTGAAGGCAACTGAACTTTATTTAATATTTTTAAGTGAATCATTGACACTTTTCACAAAGTATAAAAATCTTACTTCATTAAAATTCACATCATTAAATTCACTTAAGTGAATTTAAAATGACCAACAGTCATTCAGCATTCAAAGTAAATGTATTGAGCACCCACTGCTGTCCAGGCGCCTTGAAAAAAAGGGCAAAATAATACATAAGAACTAAAATGGAATTTAGACTCATGAGAAAATTTGTCATAAAATCCTAATATTTTCCTGGAGAACAGACTATAACACTTAAGAAAAAATATACCATAGATTAATATGCTTCTTCTGTTCCAGCTGCTTTCTTTTATCATCATGACTTGAACTTCTATACCTAGGAAATGTTACCTCCTAAGAGAAACTGGTAACAGTACAGCACAACACAGTTTCAAAAACATATTTTTTCAATGCAGTTTCTACTACAAAATGTTTTCAACATAGGTTCTTTTCATGATATGCCACATTCAACTTATGGTTGAAAACTGCAGTCATATTATCCTAGATCCATATTAACTTAAAATATCACTCTGTATCATGTCTATAAAGTAGCTAGGACTTTTTTTTAATAGATCAAATCCTCTCAATAACTACTTTTCAGATTGTGATTTGAAGATAAGAACAATCTCTCAAATAACCTGTGCTAAGAGTTACATATGAATATGTAAAATAACGAATGTACTTATTTTACATTTGGGGAGCTAAGGTGAAGAGATGCTTGAGGTCTCACACAAGTGACTCTAAGGCATCTCTACTCTAATTCTCACTTCAACAGTCCAGACATAAGATTATACCCCTTCTCAAAGTCATCAAACAGAAGGTAGCATTTCTAATTTGCCTCCAAATTTCAACATAAAAATATAATACACATCACAAGCGGATTTCAAAACTTCAAAAATGAGTTTTATCATTGGTCACGATTTGTTGTTTAGTACTTTTCCAAACTATGTTCATCTTTCTATAGTTATCAGAGGTAAAGAATCACAAGTAAAGACTTTGAATACATAAGATTTTCAAGAAGAAAAGGATCTTGGAAAACAGAATCTTAAAATTAAACTACATTTCTTCATGTGATATTTATTCTTTTAACACACTACTCTGTTGTGAATATTTAGTTATGCTGGAGACTTATCAACACTCTTTGCTTCCTAAATATTTACAGCAACAGTCTCTAAAGGAGGCAATCCGTTTGCAGTCCTACATGGGTCTAACAAAAAAAAATATGTGAATAGTTTTATTCTGCTGCACTCAATTTTACAGTTCCTAAAAGTCTTTTGGGACATCTTTTTCAATATGCTTCTGGCTTTATCCATTTCATTCTTTGAATTGATTTTCTTCAGCGAACTAAAGCATTCATCACTTTTCACCAAATAATACACATAAAATTACAATTTTTTTTTGTCATCTTGTGAATAATATTGAGATGTATCCCTTGTCAGGTCAATCTTGAGATGAAGATTCAATGTTTTCCTTTGAGGATCAAAAAAATAATTCAAAAGAAATACTGAGCTCTATCATTTAAGCTCTCTTATTAACAGTCTCAGTGGTGTTTAGGCTTAAATCTCTCCAAATTTCAACATAAAAATACACTACATGTGGATTTCAAAACTTCAAGTTACAGACAGAAGCTTATTACAGCAGCCAAAATCTAATCTGAATGCTTATTTTGATTTCTTTACACTACCCAAAATCAAATAACTTTTGTTGGGCAACTGCAGGCACTCAGCTGAGTCAATGAACATATTTCAGACAGCTGCTTCTTGTTTATAACCTAAAACTATTTTTGCTGAAGGAAATACAGGTTGTACAAAGAAAAAATATTAGGATCCCCTGCCCCAAAATCAAAAGACTATGTTTAACAGAAAGGCAACCATTTAACACATTTAAGGATGAAACAGCAACCTGAACTATACACATAAGTCTCAGCATACAACTAACAGATATTCTTCAATTAACCCCGTTTTTTGAAAAATTGCTTTTAGGAAAAAGTGACAAATTATAAAAAGCTAACACAAATTTAAAAAATAAACAACCTCCTAAGAATGTCTTGTGCAGAGAGTGGAAAGGTGGGAGGTGGAAATGTTTGGTGTTGGCAGTGGGCAATTCATTGGGTGATAGTACCTACTTCTTCAGATCTCCAATACCTTTTATGTGGTATATATTTTTAAAACTGTATAATAACCATTAATCGCTAAAGTAATCCCCCATTAAAAAATATGCTTCCCTCTACTATTTTTTATTAATTCAATCAAGTATACTAAACATTTTTGCATTTGCAATGCAAATATTAAAATAAAAAAGTCCCTAGCTAACTTTCAATAAGAAAATTAACCAAAACGCTTCCTACCTAAACATTCCAGTTTATTTCATATTTTTTTAAACTTTTATTTTTTTAACTGAATACAATAATTATACACATTTATGTGGTACATAATGATATTTCTATCTGTATAATGTATAGTGATCAGATCAAGGTGATTAGCATATCATCTCAAACATTTATCATTTGTGTTGGGAACATTAAATAACCTCCTAGCTATTTGAAACTATATATTATTAACTACAGTCATCGTACAGTGGAATAGAACATTAGAACTGGTCGGGCGCGGTGGCTCACGCCTGTAATCCTAGCACTCTGGGAGGCCGAGGCGGGCGGATTGTTCAAGGTCAGGAGTTCGAAACCAGCCTGAGCAATAGCAAGACCCCATTTCTACTATAAATAGAAAGAAATTAATTGGCCAACTAAAAATATATAGAAAATATTAGCCGGGCATGGTGGTGCGTGCCTGTAGTCCCAGCTACTTGGGAGACTGAGGCAGAAAGATTGCTTGAGCCCAGGAGTTTGAGGTTGCTGTGAGCGAGGCTGACGCCACGGCACTCTAGCCAGAGCAACAGAGTGAAACTCTTGTCTCAAAAAAAAAAAAAAAAGAACACTAGAACTTCTTTCTTTTATCTAGCAATAATTTTGTGCCTTTTAATAAATCTCACAATTTTTATTCTTGATAACTAAGATATTAATTTCATTTCTTATATACTAAAACTACTATTTGGTAAAAAATGTAATTTCTTACTATATGTAAATCAATATAAAATATATTAGTTACCTATTCGGTTAACTGACCTTTCTCTAAATTATTAGAAAAGAGCATTTTCTCAAATGCTATAATTAAGAAATAGTTAAATCTAATTAGCTAATTCTAATACATAACATCTGAGTCAAACTCAAGTATATTGATATACATGCAAGTGTGTATATAAGAACGTATATGAATATAATCCTAATCTGGATCCATTTAATAATTCCTAAGTAATATATATATATGCCAAATATATATATACCATATATAATATATATATATATATATGCCAAACTAAGAAGTAAAAAGTTCATCTGTTCTCCATTTCCATACTTCATGAGTCAGAACAGAAATGTGGAAAGGCTTGGCCTTGGCAGTCAGGTATGGCTATGAATTTTGACCACTACTAGCTATCTAATCTGAGGGCCTCCATTCATTTATCTATGAAAGTGGGCTAGTACCTACTTCAATGGGATGGTGAGAATGAAAACATCATAAATGTGGGAAAACCTCTTTTAGAGTGCCCCACATATGCTGCCTTAAATACTTACTTTTAAAAATGCACATTTCCCTACTTCTTCAAACCCTTTGGTACCACTTCAACCCAAAAGATGATTAGATTACAGTAGCTTCTAAATGATAATCTCCATTCCAAACTAATCTTTGTCACATTTACTTATTATCATACTTTGAGTCTTTCACTCCCTGAATTCAAACCATTCAATAACCATTTACTTAGATTGGTATTTCACAACTTTTTTGTGCCCCCTCCTGCCTCACTCCCCACCGACATGCTCAAAACCTAGCTCTGAACTTCCTTTACCTTTTATACCATACCCCAGAAGACTTATTGAAGGCCCAGCTTCCTGCATACGAGTGCTTTTTAGCCTCTACCATTTGACCAGAGATTCCTTATCTAAAATGACGTTTTTCTCTTCTTCCCCATGCACATCAAATATGATCTTAGGCAAAATAACTTCTTCCTCAAAATTTCTTAATTCTCTACAGCATGAGCCATAAAGTGCCTTGTGACCCTCTTCCAATATTGTCTCAATTGATAATTTCAAATCTGTGACTCTTAGCCTCTTACCTCTACTCCTGACACATCCAAATCATTATCAATCATCAATAGTTTCTTAATTATAGGTGAGTTTTAAACATAAAGTCCCCATTGATGATCATAGATTTAAATCCTTGAATTAAAATTGTGCATGGTTTATCCTTTCCACAGCTGTAACCTCTGCATGTGGGAGAGGGGGTGGGGAAGGGTAGATTTTCCTTATTCATCTTTGAAGTCCCCACAAAAGCATAAAGGAAGAAAAAGGAGAACACAATCCCATGATGTTTTCACCAACCTCACCAAGTACAAAAAATAAAAGAGCCAGAACTTCTAGAGGAAAATTGTCTTGGAAGTGATTTAAATGCAAATAATTTCAAAAAAATCAACAGAAGTCTGGTGTATTTTTTTAAAGTTTGAAAGAAAAAGGAGCAAACTCAAATCAATCCTTGATTAAGCCCCAATAAGAGTAGAAAAAAGGCTGTCTTGATGAGTTTTAATCCCCAAAGAACAGCTGACTGCACGACTCCATTCAGTGAAAATCAGGTCCATTCCTGCCTTGGCAATGAGATCTAGAAATTCTGATAGTTCCAGAGCACCACCTTCCCTAGGTCCACGGGGGTTCTTAGCAGCTAGCAGGTTACTAAGTGATGAAAATGCAAACCTCATGTTTACTGGGCAGCTCTAGGCTCACAGAAGTAACACTGCTCTCTATCTAGTTATAATAAACACACATCTGTAGGTGGTATGTAAAGGTTAAGTAATAGCAAATAACTACAAATGGATGAAAACAGCAGCCAAGAGTCCTCTAAGCTCAAAACAGACCTTAACCTAAGGGCAAAGATGCTATCATTCAAGGGAGACAGTGTGATTGGCCAGCCCAAGGAAAGGCAGTAAAGTTTTCACTGGCTGAGCACCGAAGAAATGTACAGATTCTGAGTAAGATTTGGTGAGAGAAAACAGTTTGGCATGCACACAGTAGAAAACCATATTTAGTGATCTTTCACAACATAATGATATATAGGTGAGCTTCATAGAAAGGTCTCAATTCCTCAAAACAAATATCAATATTAAAGTGCAGCTGCTCTACTTTCTGTTCTATTGTTTTTTTTCAAAAAACACTGATTTATTTTTCAGATTTATTATAATCTAGTCAGTTAGAAGTGTAGATTTTCCAGTTAAGATAATGAAAGGTAATATACTAGGAAATTAACTTCAGAAAAACTGATTCATTGTTCACTTCTTTTTCAGCAAAATTACAGACCCATTTGAACATTTAACTGTTTTTTTATTTAAATGTAAACTCCCAGACAAAATGAATGTTGTTATTCCTGCAACACCTAAATTTGAATGAAGCTATTCAGAACTATTTTAATAAAATGCTTTTTAATAATATAGACAAATCTGTTTTTGGTATACTTCCTTGAATAATTACATAAAGCTCAACTTTATATAAAATATTTGTTACCAACTTTGCTGTGTAACAGATACAAAATAGGAATATAAATTAAATATGTAGCTCAAAATTTATTCTTAATTTAGCATTTTAAAAACTTTTTCCAAAGTAAGCCCATTCAGTGTAGAATATGTCATAAATGTACTTCCTAGCCTCCTCAGAAAGAATATTTTATAGCCCATGTTTATATATTTATAAACTTTTCTACCATATTTAAGGATGGTCCAACTTATTAATACTAAAGTTTATTTTTAATATTTACTGCAACTTAAATCATTAGAAAATACATGGTTCTCTCTCAGAAGACATTAAATTAAAATAAGAATACTAAATGAGCACTGTAGGTTTTATGTAGCACTTTCAAGCCTGTCTAAATTAATAAAATACTAAGTGAATTAATACTATAAAAGAAACTTTTATCACCGATAATTTAAAACATTAATGTGAATACTGAGGTCAGACCTTTTACATTAATCAAAGGTACAATATAATAATGGTTACAGTGAGCATTCTCTTATCAGCAAAATTTTCATGTCAGGTAATTTCTCCCATTTTTCCCTTCTAAGCATAAAAGGATGTTTCTTTCCTTGAATTCCTGAGGAACAAAAAGTAATCTGTTCTTCTTGAGATAGGATGGTATTAACTGTTTCTCTAGAGAACTGAACGCTTGGCATAATATGTTTTCTTAGAGTTTTGTCAAGTAAGCAGTTAGGAGAAGTGAATTATCACAGACAGTCTGGCTTCTTGTTTCTCATGACTGTAGAGCCCAGTGGATCTTCAGTGTTTTATGTTACGGAGGCTAGGGGTGGGAAGTTAACAACTAGGCTTTCAATAATAAGTAATTTAACATTAAAAAATAAAAACATTTTTAAAATTCCAAATTTGATTAAGAATTAAGTTAATGTTACTAAAAATAAATCCTTCATTAAAGAAGTTTCTCCCTTTTTCATTTTTTCAGTTGCAAAATTCTTCTTCTGCCTTATTCTCTTCTTAGGCTAAAATTTGCCAGACTTACAGGGAATTTTCATAAAGGAGATCCATAACTTCATGGTGAGATTAGATTATTTTGTGTTCCTTCATGAAGGTCAGAAAGAGCCTATACTTGGCCTTGGTTATTAAAGGTCAAACACATAACTCTCTAGCCAGGACCCTCAGCAGTGATTAAGCTGTGTTTACAGAGTTAAGAGGAAGCTGTGTCCCCTGCCCAGTGTAGCCTGATCTCTGGCACCTTTTGCCTTTGCTGCAGAGTTCAGAGGCACTCACAAAATGGATCCTGGACAAGTAACACGTTTAGGAAACACTAATCACATGAGAATCTGAAGAGTCCAGTAACTCCTTGAAAGTGGTTTGGCACTAATCCATCTTAGGTTAGAATGGGAGTCTCTGCAATAACGATGGAAAGACTGAATGAAGGCAGCAAGGAAAAGAAGTCAAGCCCTCACTCACATTTACTTGGGGTTGAGGTGTCCCTAGCAGAGGAAGCACAGCACAAAGAAAGGAACAACTTGCCTCCAGCATTAGATGAAAACAGACCCACTGACTCCAAGGAAAGGTCCAACAGGAAAAAACCAATACTGACTCAAAGATGGTAACTGGAGTGTGAGAAAAGACATGAGGTTAAGCTGTAGAGCAAATAACAAAGGGTAGAACGAGTTGCCCTGGTCACAGTGGTAGGGTTGGGGGAAGAGGAGGAGGAGCAAGAGGGCAGGAATCAAGCTTTTGCACTGAACAATGACTGATGAATGAAATTGGGAAGCTAGAGGCATTTATTATACTTCCTCAAAGAAAGATAAATGTATTCTTTCTCTAGAACAAATTAACCCTAAATAACAAAGGGAGGAACGGAAGTTCGACATATGACCCACTTGCTGGGGTTATGAGAGACAATAACTGGCAGGTCACTGTGACCAGTTATGGGCCTAAAGGCTGGGAAGGTAGATAGATTCAGGCTCTGGTACTGGTACCCAGAGACATAATGAGAAAGTATTCTTCATTTCAATCAGAAGAAAGAATACAAAATGTTGGAATCAAAAGGAATCTTACAGATCACTGGTCTACCACTCTCATTTTTCAAAAAAGCAGACTGAAGTTCAAGAAGAAATGACTTGCTTATGGTTCAAAAAAGCTACTTACTAGCAGAACTATTTACAGTACTCATTATTTTTGTCTAGTGCTTTTAGGGAAATTATTGTCGCTGGGTGTGGGCAAGGCATTTCAGTGCTTATTGCATTTACAAGCTTTCCTTTCTACGTTCAATAAACATCTACTGAATGGTAGGTACCAGGCAATAGGCTAGATTCTCGTATATCTCCCTGGAAAACCTCACAAAATGGATGTAGTAGTGACAACAAGTTTGACAAAAAGGAAAATATTGAGATCAATCAACTCAAATTATGAACCACCAAGTACCCATATTATGAGGTTAGGAGAAATTTTTGATATTAAGATAAGAACAGAATGTTCAGGTATAATCAGATACCAAAAGAATCACTGGCTAAGAAAAATAAAGGTGGGTGAAGGACAGAAAAGGAGAAAAAGTGGCAAATATAACTTGAGTCATTTACTCAAGCTTTTGAAACTTTTGCAATGCAGAACAAAACATGGACTGATCAAATCATTGCAGCTTGCAAACAGTCCTCTGTGGGTCACTCTTTCTCTATCCTAACTTGAATTAAGGGAAAAAGAAATCAGTACAGGACATGTACATTTTTCTGCACAAACTGTCTTTAGAAGTCAGGAACAGTTGACAATTTTCATTTATCATAAGAGAACATTATATTAGTACAATATGGTTTTCTGGAAGAAAAAAACTTAGTGAGCAAAAACATATCTAACTATTTCAGGATATCTAGACTTAAATGGGTTTGAGAAAAGGGGTGAGTGACAATTGGAAAGCACAGAAATAAAAACAGATGCTGTAAAGAATAAAACTAACTTTAAAAAAATGAGGGTCATCAGGGTTTTTGTTAAGATAGTGTTATAAGCAACTTAAAAAAGCCCTTTCCCTTTTTAAACTTCTGCTCAGATACAGTAACAGTCACACAGAGGACCATTCTTAAAGATATGGTGAATATATTAAACAAAAATCTAATAATTTTCAAGAATTACTGTAGTTAGAAAGAATACTTACATTCTGTTACTAGGAGTAACAGATTCTATGAAACAAATTCTATGAAATTCACTTGGCGTTACACTGCGGAGTTTGGAGTTGGGCATATCCTTTGACCTAGCAGTTCTACTCCTGAACATACATCCTAGAGAAATAATATATACATAAGGAGGGCATATTTAGGATTCTTAAGAATTTTTCTCCTGCAAACTTATTTCCAATAACATAAAAAATGGAATAGCCTAAGTGGCCATCAAAAGAAAGTAAATAGTGATATTTTCATGCAATGAAATATTAGACATCTATGATCATAAATGAATTACAAGTATAAGCAAGGATGACTCACAAATATGTTGAGCAGGAAAAACAGCTGTTGCAGAAGAAAACAAACAGTATTGTATGCATATAAAATTCAAAAACAAGCAAAACTTATTGCAGTGGGTGCATAAAAATGTGAAAAACTATAAAGAAAAACATGGAAATAATAAGCTCTACATTCAGGATTGTCAGGACTGTGGTGGGGGGTAAAGAGAGGTGATGGAATATGGGCTGGGCACAGAGCCTATATCCTAGGCTAATGGTAGGTATTCAGTTACTCGCGTTAATGCTATTCTTTGTACCTTCTCTACATGTTATAAGTAGTCTCATATACATAGCATATTCTAAATACTATAGAGCGACCCCTATTTTTAAGAAAGCTTTCAGAAATAACACTACATTTAACTATTTAAAAGGTATTTTTAAGAATCTGCAAGTAACAAGTACCTAGCCATGTACTTAGGACTTTACAAAATTCTCTTTTAATTCACACTATTCTTTGAGGGAAATACTTCCATCCTTACTTTACACATAAGGAAACTGAGATTCAGTGCTGTTAAGTATATTGCTGAACATTACATAGCCAGCAGAACTGGGATTCAAATCATATCCAACTCTGATACCCAAATCTGAAAAGCATAGTACATCTACTATCTAAAACACAAGAACAAAAATAAATTTCTAACACGAAAATAAAAGACTTGCTATACTGCGGTTTACTATTTTAATTCATCTCAGCATTTAAAATGCACCCCTGAATCATGGTCTAATAGTTTGTATTAATTTTATGTCACAGTACTCCTTTATTACTTTCTATAATCATAATTACATATAAACTCTATAAATTCCAAAACTGGCAACAGATACCAATTATGTTTATGGAAATTCTCAACTTGGCTGTACTTCTTTTCATAACCTAAATTTCTCGAAGACTAGAAGTTTAAGAGAAGTTAGGTGTCAGTGGGCTGCCACTCAGCACTCTTTTCGCTCCCTTCCCCTTCAGGGATCCACTCAGAGGCAAGTGAACAGACTTGCCAAGCCCCACAGAAATTACTCACTTCCACCCTCTCTTTCCTCATCTCCCTTCCAACCATATTTCAAACCCTAATTTTAAACTCATGCAAGAAACTTGATTAATACCACCTGGCTTTCTCCACTCCATTAACCCAGGAGCCCCTTCAGCACACATACGACACAACTCATTCATATAATTATTTATTGGCTTTTTAATTTGCTGCTGTTGTTCTCATTTGCATGTGTGTCCAGCCTGCAAGAACCACTGAGTTTACAGATTTATTTCTTTTGCCCTGTGCCCTAACTCATTTTTCTTCCCCCAAAGTTATCACCAACTGTGCTCTGTGAACAGTAGGCACTTAATAAATGCTGATTGACTTACTACAGTGGAACAATTCGCTTCTGGTATTTCTCAGTATCCCAGTGAATCCTCCACATCTATAACATGCTGGAGATGATACCAGGTACCGCTAGAGGCTTGGGGTCTTCCTGAGGGTGCCTGGGACAAGAAAAACACAGAGAGAGACCAGAGACAGTCAGGAGAAACACAGAGAGAGGAAACATAGAAATAAACAGAGGACAGAAAGAGTTGAAAGTAGTGAAAGAATCAGAAGTTAATAGATTAAGCAGGCAGTGAAACTCAGAGACAGGGAGGAAGTTGGCAATCTGAACTTGGGTTTTGGTTTTGAAACCACATTTTTAGTACTATTTACTCATATAATAGGTGCCTTCATGTTACTAAATTTATGATATAATCAACCACTCCAAAGTTATTGCTAAGATTTTTCTAAGTTTATATCTTTATCCATTAAAATTCATCTTCACAAGTTTTCATCTATGATACCCCACACAGTCCTCTAAACAACCCAGTCGTAAGTAAGGAAATATTTTTTACAATTTAGAAAATGGAAGTCAGAGAGGTAATGTGACTTGCCCAAGGTCACTAACAAGTAAATGATAATCAAGTCCCCGAATCTTCTAATTCCAAAATCCAGTGCTTTTTCTGATAATGTATGTTGTTCCTATTAGAAATGGATATTATATAAATCCAAACTGTTTTTATAAAATAAAATTAAAACCATATGTAATTCAGGATAAAACTTTTCTACCTCATGGCACACTGAATTACTCAGGTTTCACTAGGATATTTAAAAATATATCAGAAAAAATAAATCACAATGAAAATATCAGAATAGAAACTTTAGGACAGAAATGAAATTAAGTGAACAGTCACTTGACAAAATTTTAACATTTAAGAAAGAAGCTAGGGTTAGTTCATTTGTTTCTATAACTTTGTAATTCTAAATTCTTAATGATTCAACACATTTCAGCTGACCAGAAAGATGAATGGATGTTCCACATTTCAATGAATTCTTAGAGCTAAGTACTAATAAAGAACTGGTCTCATTTACTTGTGCTCTCATAATGTCTCACCTAAAGTCTACACTGCAATCCAATTTCAGGGTACTCTATAGAGTAGAAATTATTTAATGTACTGCTCTTTAAAAGCATTAGTATTTCTCTTGAGGGATACTTATACTCTTCTAAATAACCATGCCCTTTTGGAAGCAATCAACGTAATTGCCAGAAAAGCTCCTTTGATACAAGTTTAAGCATGTTATTGGATTTCACAGTAAACCAAGACAGTAAGAACACAAAGAAATTCCCATTTAACTGTGCATCAATGTATTTTCCATCATGTTCAGCAATTTTTAACACAGAAATTTTCAAATAAGGCATGAAGTACAGTACTGCTCTGCCCTCTAGTGACTGGCTACGTTTTGTTAACTATGTGCTTTTTTTTTTTTTTTTTTAATTGCTTTTTGAGCAATACCTAGGATTTTTTAAAAATTACATGAGGGCTGCCTTTTTATCATTTGAGTGGTTAACAAAGAATACTGGTCAACTTTTAAGGTATGGTATATGGTATGAACACAATGCAGGAAAGAAACTTTACATCAGGACGGTCCACCTAAGTATCGCAAACCAGAAAAAAAGAAATTTAATGTGATCTGTTCCGATTCTTACATTTTAATGCAATTTATTTGGAAACCTCAAAGAATTCCATTCAGTTTCTTTGTTAAAAACTTTATAAATTTCATAACTTTATAAATCCCATATTGGTCAATTCTATTATTTTGGAGTCTGAGGTATCAAGAATGAGTGGTACTATATATACTTCATATAGATGAACAATTTTCTATTAATTATAATAGAGCAAAAAATGCTTCATACAAAACTATACTGGATATAATTTACCCTTAATTGCTCAAGTGGCACTTTAGGATTTTCCTGAACCTCAGTGTCATCATTAGGAAATTCACTATCACTTCATCGGTATGTGTGGAAACATTAACATTAACTGGCTTAACAGGAAGCCAGCTAAGACAAGTATTACATAGAGATTCACCCTAGTACTTCGATGACAGGAACTTCTCCATCATATTATGCATCCCTCTTAATTTCTCCTGCCATACACCTCTTGTGAGAAACTTATGCATTTCTAGAACAGCATTTCTACCACTGTTACCCGCCACTATGTCTACATACTTATGTTATAAATAAACACTACATTGTACACATGAATGGAAAAGGATACCTGAACATGAGAAGATAACCTACAGGCAGTATGGTGTTGTGGTTAGGAGCACAGACCCTGCAGCCAGTCTGCCTGAGTTTGAATTCCAGCTCTGCCACATATTAACAATGGAACCTTAGGCAGATTATTTAGCCTCTCTGTGCTTCGGTTTCCTCATCTAAAAAATGAGAATAAAAAGATGCACCTACCAATAGTAATATTTTATATCTTGATAGGAATTTGGGTTACACAGGTGTACATATTTATCAAAACTTAGAAAATGTACTTTTAAGATTTGTGCATTTCACTGATTTTACATCAAAAGAAAAAACTTGTACATAAATATTGAACTCCAGTTAATAATACAAATGCTCAAGTATTTAGGGGTAGGTATACTGATGTCTATAATTTACTTTCAGATGCATCAAAAATTCAGTTGAATTGATAAGGGATAGAGAAATGGACAGATATGTAATAAAATAAATATAGTAAAATGTTAATGTCTAAGTCTAGGTAGTGGGTATATGAGTTTCATAATAAAATGTTGGGGGAAATATGCCTAATTCTCATCAGGTTGATGTGAAGATTAAATATATATAATAGTACTAGATATAAAGAACAATGCCTGACTTAACAATGGCATATGCCAATATGGTTATTTAAGCAAATGAAAAGTAGTGATCTATTCTTCTGGAGTTGGTGGAAAAGAGGAAGAAAATAATGAGGCCCTGAGCTCCCAAACTGGGGTGTGAGTAGTTGCCATCAAGGATATTATAGCTCAAATTTCAAATACATCATAAAACTACACAGACCATGTAAAAAACAATCTTTGAAAGAGGTTGGATTTGAATCCTAGCTCTGTTTTTACTTACTGAAGAAGCACAAACAATTTATTTATGGTGTTCTGAGTCACAGTTCTCTCATTTATAAAATGGGAATAATGACATCTACATCTAAGGGTCATTGTGAAGATTAGGAGAAAAATATATGCATATAAACACACACATACATATACACATAGAAATTAGTACATAGAATACAAATGACAGTTGCAGTTTTTATGATTATAATCATTACTACCTAGAATGAGTCTTTTATACCTTTACCACCATTTTCTGCAGATGAAAACAAAAATGGCTATTACCTGGTTCTCAGCCTGCATATGCAGGTGGTCCAACTACTCCAAAGAGCTTTCTACAGGATTTTTATTAAAAGAGTAGCCCTTATTTAAAGTATCACTATACTTAGTGTAAAAGAAGAGTTGGCAATGACAGAGAATTCATTATTCATCTGTCTGTAATGCCAATTATAATAAATATAAGTCCCATGGGTGAGGGATTTAAGAAGTATGTTTGCTGACGGCATTTTAAAGAAAGTCACTTCAGTGCATTTGAGGAAAATGATATTAGCACCTGGATAAGCTTTGACTTAAAACCATCTAAAGTAACATATTTAAAGAAAAAGAATATTACATTTATAGAAGATAAGTTCTAGGCTCCCTGGGAGTGGATTTGTAAATTATTATAGATAACTCCATGAAGACAGTGACTCAACATATAGTTTCAGCCAAAAAGAGAACCAAGAACTTGGCACTGAAACAGGGAATATTGGAAACATTATACAACATAGCTTCTTCCTTGACCACTCTATAAAAACTACTTTCTCTAAAGGTACGTTCACCCCTGAATCATTAACCCAAATATAATAACATTTTTAAGCATTTAAATTTCTCTCAATTTTTCAGCATTGCACATTGTGAAACTCTTCCTCATCTCGCATAACACTATACTCTATTGCATTTCCCACAACAGATCTGATAGTTTTTCTTTCCCTCAGACTTCCCTTAACAAAGAATAGGTAGGTACTTTCAAAAAGTTCTGTCCTTAGGCATATTATCTACTTTCACCAATTTTCAAAGTTTCAGATCTACTTCTCTCTCAAACTTTATCTTCAGCCTGAATCTCTTCCAAACTCATCTCAAATTTATAACTACATCCTAAACAGAATCACATGGATATCTTCTCTGTGTTTCAAACCCAATTCATCCCAAATTTCACCTTCCCCTCCCATAAATCAGTTTCTACTACTATCTCCTTACTTCTGGTAGCAGTTATTAGCACTCTTTTGAACACCCACAGTTAACTTAAAAATCTATCCCTCACTTCCTTTTCAACACCCTCCACTGCCTTCCTTCCCTCTTACTATCTCCCTTTATTCCCCCAAAACAAGTTCAGTTACTGCTAAGTTCCATATATGAGTAGTTTCTAAATTGGTTCAGGTAACAGATACATAGAATTCATATTCTCTGAGAAATGCAGTGAAAGCTAAATTTACAATTACTAAACACACACACACACACACACACACACAGGCTAAACAGTAGAGTATTTCAGAAAATCTTCATTGAAGAAATCCTTAAAACTGAGTATGCATTACTTTTTTCCCTACAAAAATTGGAAAGACTTATTTGATTTTGTGAGCTGAATACCTTCATACAGAATATTTCAAGATACATCCAGGGTATAACCTTCCTAACATTTCTCATAATAGTCACATTCACAACTGTCAACATCCTACCAGAAGAATGAATTTCTTCTTACCTAGGATAATGACAAAGCTCCCTAAACCAAACTTTCCAATGCCTACCTCTCTTTCCTTCCAAACCATCCCATTTATATCATTATTATGATATAAAATTATCAGCGATTCATCTGCCTTTTGGGAGTGAGGGAGTAAACTTACCCTGACATTCAGGACCCTCTTACATCTACCTGCCTTTTCATCAAAGCTGCCTGTTTTAACTTTACATATATCCCATCCAACTGGCAAAAGGAATCTATTCACCTTTCCAGACTTCTCCTGTATTTCCTCCTCTGTGTAGTCTTCCTTCATATCCCTAGTGGGATTTAGGATCTTCCTCAGAACTCTTAATGAGGTTTATTTGTGCCTAATTAAGAGTTTACCGTATATTATCACATATGACCGTGACAATGTCTAACACACTGCCTTGCACATAGTAATTCTAGTAAATATTTATTAGAAATACAGAGGGACAGAAAATATATTTACTTTGTCTTTCAGCAAAACATTTTTCCAGTGAGATTACCGTAGATAGTTAAGTTTCTAAAAAGAAACAGAAGAGAACTGGAGAAAGATTAGAGAGGGATAACGATCCAGAGCATAAATAAGCTCACAAGTGGGCTAGAAAGGCTTAGATTTCTCAATGTACAGTAATAATTTTTAAAGTATTAATATATAATTAAAGTCTAAAATTTATGGTGTTTATGGTTTGGATGTTTATAAACTCAACTAAGAAAAGGCGAAATTGCTAGAAAAGGACCACAAACACCTAACACACATATACTAATAGGGCAGCTTTTAGAAGGAACCATAGATGGTACTAAATTATCTTCAAGACAAGTTTAAATATATTAATTGTTGAGAGATATTCAAAATTAATAAACAAAATAGTCATTGATATGAGGGACAGAAAACATGTTATATTGGTTTTTATGCTAATGTGCATAAAAAATATTAGAAAGTAAGTACTTTCAAAGAAGTAGCATTTTCTACAGATAGAGAAAAATGCTTTCTTCTCTTGGACCAATTAATCCTGAAATGCTAAGCCACTGACTTAAAATTAAGGAAAATTTTGCATATCTTTTCTAATTTGTGAATTAACTAGCAGAGTATAGTCATGATTGAATTAACTAACTCAATTTTTAAATTTTTTAATAGTTATCAGGGTATAATAATTTTTTAAAATGCTAATACTTTAAATTCCCATACTTAATGAATTCTCATTAAGAATTCAAACTATATCTCCTTGTTTTGTTAAAATAATTACAGTCTTTGAAGAAAATTATCTAGACTATAAAAATTTACTGTTATGTTTAAAAATTTACATGTTTAGGGTGGTAATTTTGTTAATACTAGTAGTCTGCAGCAATAATATTCCTAAATAACTATAATCCACTGAGTGACAGCTGTCTTATCTCCTAATATTTTCTTATGTTTGGGCTTTAATAAAATTATAAAATTAATGGAAGTACAATTAAAATAAAATCAAACTTGTATCCTTATGATTATATAGAAAATATTTTAAGATACCTAACAGTATTAAGAGTAAATGTTATTGATTTTTTCTGAATGATTTAAAGCAAGTCTATCTTATATTTAATAAAGACTTTCTCAACATAATAAAGATGTGTAATTTGAGGCTGAACATTTCCCTTGTTGTGGAGACAATAGCAGGCCTGACATTAAAATTCAAAGAACAGTCAAGAAGCAAAAAAAGTCATAGCTCATTTTAAGAACAAACACATTCTCTTAATAGTTCCCGCCATGTGCTGGGTTGGCATTATACCCTCCAGCACTTTTAATCCTCTTAACAACTCTTAACATGGTCTGTATTTGCCCCATTTCACCAAAGCAGCTAAGTAACTTTCCCACAGCCCAATAACAGTAAACAGCTGAGTTTGGTTTAGTCTTGGGTCCATCTGACTCCACAGCCCATTCTTCTAAAAGATGGCCTTACAGCTTTAAAAAAAAAAAAGCGATACATTTAAATCCATCTCCTACCAGGAAACCCTTAAGTTTCCATCTATCTATATTCATCTTCAGGAAGCAATAGGGAGCATTATGGGCTTGACAATCTAGAGGTAAGAATAAGGGTATTTATAAGCTTTTGGAAATAAAAGTTCTAAAATATTTTTTCAGGAGCACGTTATAAACTCCTATGTATAAAATATTTTATCACAATGGAAATAACTGGTTAAAAATTTTATGATTTTGTTGATTAAGGAAATACTCATAAAAAGAGATACGACTGGGACACCTTTGCTATCAAGAAGATATATTATAATAGCCTTATTAGAAAGATTTATGTTCTCTAAAAAGTGAAACTCTGAGTGAATAATAAAGGCAACACCCACCATTTTAACAGGAACAACTAAACTTTCAAACTGGAAAACTTTATCACATTGATTTAAATGTTCACTCCACTAAATGAATTGAAAAATGATCCGTATGCTTCCATCCTTCAAACGGCCCAACAAAATGATTGCTATAAAAAGGTTTGGTATTTAAGGGGATTGACAGAAGCTGCTGATCTCAAACTTTTCTCTATTGACTCTTTTGTAATACACCTATTTGATGATTTGGTAACTCTAACAATGCTGAAAACATAGCAGTATTCAAAAACTATACTGAGGGCATGGACAGAGTTTCATGAATATGTGCAACCAAGCAGGGCCTCAATGGATAGAAGGGTATATTCTACTCTGCACATGGATATACCTCACATTTTGTAGGTTTTACTGTCTCTGTTATTTGGCAATTCTTCAATGTAGTTAGTGTGGCACAATTCAGGACAGTGCTCACCACCTGTTTAGAAGCTAAGCTAGTTCCTCCGCATCTGGCTGGTTCTCTTAAGAAATCTGTGCACTCCTTAAAACATTACTTAAAGTGGAATGCTTCTGCCTTGAGGAGACTTTTGGTAATGAATGAGCTTATAGTAAATGTTAAGGAACATTGAAACAATTATGTAGTTCATCTGTTTTTTAAGAATAATAATATAGCCATAGCAGAGGCAGAAACAATTGCAAATTAAACTAAGCAGGTTATAAAAATCAATACAAAACCAAAACACAACATTCTTATCTATCATCTTCATAGATCCATTTGAATATAGAAATATCCTAAAAATATTCCCCAAAATAAAACACCTAAAGGTAGACTTCAATCAACCTTCTGGTACATGTCAACTGAAGCCAGCTACCATATTACATCTCTTAAAGCCCAGCAGAACCAATTTACCTACCTTAAATCTCACAACCTTCATTCACATGTGCTCCACTCACTGGGTCACCACTGGTGAAGTGTTAAGAGAAGCACTTGTTAGAAGACTAACAAGACTAACATTTCCTGATTCAATGTACACTAAAAATGAGGAAACAAGTACCCAGAAATTTTTTGCTGCTCACTGAAGTTCTTAAGCCAGCTAACATTTATTGATTATAGGACTAACTATAAACTTAAAGGCACAAGAACACCTCTCTCCCTGAACTCAGTCTAGGAAAAATAATTATCTCCATATAGACCACAGGATGTTTATTAACACCAAGTTCAGCAGAATTAACAAAATGTAAATGCCTGTAATGCAATGCTAATTCATCATATGTTTATCAAGCAACTAGGTTTTGGGAATACAACCATGCATAAAATAAGACTTCCTAGTGTAAACTTAAGTCCCTTCACATCCTAAGGAGGTTCTATGAAAGAACAACATGTATATGCGCATATATACATTTATGTGTGCATACACAGAATATACAGTAAATGCAGCACATTATGTATTTTACACAAAAATGCATGAAAATTCTGAGAGAGAAATGTTATGAGCAATTCTACCCCTATTATGTTAATTTATTTTCCTCAGGAAACACACTTCTGTATAACAGAGACCAGAGGAAATACATATAGACTTCAATATAAAAATACTTAACACTTTTCAGAGTAGCATTAAATGCATGAAGTCATACCTGAATATATTTATACTGTCCTTAACTAGTGAATTTCACAATTAGTAGATAGATACTACAGTTGAGAAGAAATACACTGCTAAAATTCATCATATACAAAAGTTTTTGAGTTTGAGTCATTTTATAAATACCTTTTCGGGAAGACTATAATCAAAAGTGAACAAAAGAGTTAAAATACCTTTCAACCAACTAAACTGACATCCACAAAATTAGATCACTGCTCAATAGCTTATCACTTAGTCTATAAACACACAGAGGTGAACGGATAAATTTTATAACTATATTTAAAATTATTTTTGCACAAAAGCATTTAAATCTCAAAGGTTTGTTTCCTTTTGATTATATTTTTAGTTTTAGACAGATCCAAATCGCCAGAAACTGAAAATTATTCCAGTAATAGAGAATACACACATACACATACAGTTGTCCAAAGATAAAACAAAGACAGTAAATTTGAGCCTACATCAATATCCAACCAATAAATGCACTATTTAGTCATCATTAATCCCAAGAACCCTTCAACTAACTTAATAGAAAAAGTATACTGCTTACTGTATAGTAGAAACAAGTACTACACAGACATTTTAAATGCAATGCATTGCATTTAGACTATCACTTGAGAAATTCAAACCACCATTACCTAACTTAAGAGCTTATACCAGAGGAAAGAAGGGAAAAAGCAGGGGGGAGGGGAAAAGGTAGGTAAAAAGGCAGGACAACAGATAGTTGTATCAGATTTTAGGACTCCTTAACTTCTGCTGGCGTTACTTCAAATACATAATCTTTTTTTTTCTGTTTACCAAAATCTTAAATGTGTCATTTCCCTGTTTGAATTCTCAACTGACTGACAAAGTAAAAGAATATTGCCTTAAAAAAAAATGTGAATTGGCTTGATATAGTAAACAAAAACAGATATAACCCAAAAGAGTAATTGTCTTGTTCCTCAATAGAATTTTCAAATACATTCTATTCCTAGATAACAACAAATACGTATGGAAGTCAATTTTTACAATGATGTAATTTCCCCATTATATAAATCACTCTCATTTTGAAGTTCTTAGACTTGATCCCTTCACTTATAAGAATCTTATTTTCATGCAGTGACTTCAAAGTGGAAGAAATATGAATTCAGTAATTTCAAATGTCTCCCACCTCAAAGGTATCAAAGATATTTTTAGAATCTTAGAAGACAATAATAAACCAGATTTCTTGATTATAGATTACGTAACATAGTATTTTTTAACACTTTCACTTCATCAATTGATACAGAAAAACTACCTCTGCTATTAACAGAACTGTTTTCCCCCAAAACTCCTATGTTGAAGCCCCAACCCCTACTGTAACAAGACAGGGCCTGTGAAAAGGTAATAAAGGTTAAGAGAAGTCACATGGGTGGGGCCCAAATCCCACAGAACTGGAGTACTTATGAGAAGAGGAAGAGCACCAGAGCTCGTTCGCTCTCTGCACACACAGAGGAAAAGCCATGTGAGGACACAGCAAGAAGACAGCTATGTACAAGCCAGGAAGAGAGCCCTCACCAGAAACCAAATTTGCCAGCATCTTAATCATAGACTTCTAGCCTCCAGAACTGTAAACTTAAAATAAGTGTTTAGCTTAAGCCACTCAGTTTGTGGTATTTTGTTATGGCAGCCCAAGAAGACTAATACAACCTCTAAAGATTTTTGAGGTAGTTTTACTCTACCAATAATCCATCTGAATGAGTAAGTAAAAGCCATTTAAAAGAGAAGAGCTTGGAACAATCTGATAATTCCCCTCCCCAAAATAATTGTTATATACCTGTGCTATTTTAAGTTAAACAAATGAAAGTCATTTTAGAAAACAGCATTAGGCTTTGAATTACAAAAGATATTACTATGTTGTACTTGATTCTGAGAGTGCCAGCGGACAATGCCAATAGAGAAACTCTCTAAAGAATCTAAATTGATTAAACCTTCATTGGAGAACAGTAACTTAAAGAGCTTGAAATAGAAATGCCGACTCCTTCTGAAACCAAATAGCATTTGCTTCACGTGGTGAAGAAAATTTCGGTGATACCATCTCCTGTTCTTGTATCTTCCCTCAAGATTATTTAAGATTTGATTTTCTTGCAACTTGATGCTGACTGACCTCATTACTATTCAGAGTGAAGGCCATACAGTATCTCCACTCTTGGTCATCACTCTGTCCTTGGGAATTCTAAATTCTCAGCAGCAAGAAGTGAATTATTGCATCATGGAGTAGCTAACATTTCTGCAGGATTCACCCTTTCTCTCAGTGGTAATGATAAAGCCACTTTCAATTTCCCATAGAACTACAGAAGAATGCATAAGTTCCTATGCATTCAGGACAATTTTTTTTTTTTTTAAAAACCCTTGGGGGTGTGTGTACGTGTGTGTTTATATATAAATATATAAACACATTTTAGATGCATATACACTGTCAGATGTCAATCAGAAGTATTTTATAGGGTATCAAAGATTCTTGAACTTATATCACATTTTTCTTTTTCTTTTTTTAACTACCATTTCTTGAGTGCTATGTGCCAGACACTATATCAAGCACTTGACAGAACTACATTATTTAATCCTTACACTCCTAAAAGGTAGAGATCATTATCCTCATACCAAAATGATAAAACAAAGTTTCAGAGAAGTCAAATAATCACCCACCCAAATTCTTTCATTTAAAAAGTGCCAGCTGGGTGTGGTGCCTTACGTCTGTAATCCTAGCAGTTTGGGAGACTGAGGCCAGGGGGTCAGTTGAGCCCAGAAGTTTGAGACTAGCCTGGGCAATAGTGAGACCCCATCTCTACAAAAAAATTTTAAAAAACAACAAAATCTTAGGTAGGTGTGCTATTTGGGAGGCTGAAGTAAGAGGATCTCTTAAGCCCAGGAGTTGGAGGGTGCAGTGAGCTATGTTGAAGCTACTGCACTCTAGCCCAGGCAACAGAGTGAGACCCTGTCTCCAAAAAAAAAGAAAAACAAACAAACAAACAAAAAAACAACTGCTCAAACTAGGATTTCTTTGAATCCCAAACCCATGCTTTGCCATACTGTCTTGCCTTCTAACTTTACATTATATATTTAAAAAAACAAAAAACAAAAAACAAAAAAAAAACAGAGATGTCTAAAAGCATGTTCCTTTCCCCTAGTCTTAAGGAACTATAAACTATCAAAGCATTGTTTATATACTTCTAGATCTCTATATAATCTTAATCCACTCAGGTCTGGTAGCAACGTTTTTTAATACCCGTGAGATTAATCAAATTAATATTGGCTGAGGAGTTCCAGGCGCTAGTAATTTTCTAGAAGACTTAGGAGATAATAATGCAAAAGTCACAGCATGGTGAATATGACCTCAGGTGGAGTACCTCAGAAAACTTCTGGAATACAATTGTTAAGCTTCCTACAGCGTCTACATTCATTATCTCCAGAATGATTCTTGAAATTAAACTTAAGTAGACAAAGGCATTTGGCTACCATTATATCTGGTAAAATTGTCATATTACTACAGGAATAAGCAATGCACCCATTTCCTTATTCTCTTCCTATATTAAATTAGATAATATCTGTCAAAGTTTTGTAACCTATTGTACATAGGTAAGAAATAATTATGAGTATCATATTTCCCTTTGTTACACCGTATGCAAATTGCAGAGGGCCCAGTCTGTAGTAATTTTCATTCATTTAAAAACTACTTCTACTTCTAAAGCAATAATGTAAATCTGTAATCTATATTAGAAACTTTTCCTAAATGTTAGAAAAAGTTCTAAGGTTCAAAACATCAAGAAACTCTTGAATTGTATCAATTCCTTATTCCTTAAAACTTGTCACATACAGTGTTCCATATGATAACAACAAAAGGATTCATGGTCAAATAATTTTACATGTTAAACAGATTCATTCACTGCAGACCTTCCTGGAATCTTTAATATATTATGTGTACTCTGTCTCTCCAAAAAAGCTGCAGATGGTATTTTGCAGATATTGTAGTTAAAATATGCACTATTCCTCCCTATCAAACTTTCCCTACCCTGCTCCTCTTACAAGGCCACACCCTGACCCACCATGACATACGCTTCACTGTCTGATATGCTTTGGCCAATGAAATATGAGAGGTAGTGACATGTGCCACTTCCAAACAGCCGTGTTAACACACCCATGGTTCCATCACTCTTTTCTCCTTCTGCCATAAGACTTGTACATCCCAGAAAGGTTGCTCCTTCAGCTTTGGTCCAGGAATGAAGAGGACATGGAACAGAGTAGCAGCAGACTCATCAGGGTCATGAACATAAATGAAATATAAACTTTAATTGCCATAAACCACTAACATTTGGGGACTCTCTTGATACTGAAATGTAACTTTGCCTAAGCTGACTGATACAATACATTTCCCAGATTTATTGAACCCTGGCATCCTTTTCCCAAGTAACGTCTTCCAGGATTTGTTTCCTAAATTACTCTTGGTTTTGTAGGGCATCTTTTCTATCTCTTAGTTAATACTATATTTAAGACAAGCATATATTTAAGCCAGAATTATGTAGTCTTAGCCATCTTTGATTAAGCTTTCATCTTAAATTCTATCAGCAATTTTAATTTCTGTCCATTTCTGCTTATAGGCGAAATATATTTTCCTCTAATCATCAGGGAAATGCAAATCAAAACCACAATGAGATATCACTTATCTCTAGTGAGAATGGCCTTTATCAAAAAGTCCCAAAACAACAAATGTTGGCATGGATACGGAGAAATAGGAACACTCATACACTGCTGGTGGGACTGCAAACTAGTTCAATCTCTATGGAAAGCAATATGGAGATAGCTTAAAGGGATAGAAGTAGATCTACCATTTGATCCAGCAATCCCATTACTGGGCATCTACCCAAAAGAACAAACGACATTCTATAAAAAAGACATCTGCACTCGAATGTTTATAGCAGCACAATTCACAATTACAAAGATGTGGAAACAACCAAAGTACCCATCAATACATGAATGGATTAATAAACTGTGGTATATGTATACAATGGAGTACTATTCAGCTATAAGAAACAATGGTGATATAGCACCTCTTGTATTTTCCTGGATAGAGCTGGAACCCATTCTACTAAGTGAAGTATCCCAAGAATGGAAAAATAAGCACCACAGGTACTAACCAGCAAACTGGTTTCACTGATCAACACCTAAGTGGAAATATAGAAATAACATTTATCGGGCGTCAGGCAGATGGGAAGGGGGAGGAGCGGATGGGTATATACATACATAATGAGTGTGATGCCCACCATCTGGGGGATGGACACTCTTGAAGCTCTGACGGGGGGGGGGGGAAGGGCAACATACGTAACATAAACATTGGTACCCCCATAATATGCAGAAATAAAAAAAGCAAATATTAAAATATATATATTTTTTTCTTGCAATAATCTGATTAGCATTCAGAAATCATAGATCAGATGGCTACTTAGTGAAGACTGCCATACTAATGCTGGTTCAAGACTTAGTTTTTTTTAACAGGTCAGATAAAGTATCCCGCTTTACTTTTTATATATGTATTTATATTTAGCAAATTCAGAATACTGTCACAAAGTTAATTATCTTTAAACCTCATAATAATTAACTCTCAATTAGCAATTGAGAACATGTTTGAAATTTCAGTATCGATTTTTGAATATTCCATAGTCTACTCTGCTGACTCAGTAAAACCATAATTAACTGTTCTCTGACTGACATTTTTAAATCCAGAATTTGTATTTGTAACAAATATGCCTTAAAGAGCAGTATAGCAAAGAGGAAAAAGGATAACTAAATTTCAATCTTCTCATTGGCATTAAGACTTTGTTGATGTTTAAATATCCTATAGTAAATACACATTCAAGTAAATTGCATACATTTACTATGTGTACAATCCTAGACAATGACATTCAGGAGAATGGTTTAGAGGCCTTATATTTATGCTCATATCATAAAAGCCACATTTAATCATATATTAACTAAAAGAAGAATGTAGATATAGATATTCTATACAGTTTTAATAAGCTAACAAACATACTTTAAAACAGGAAAGATTTCAGATTAATTTTTAATCTGAAAAGTAAAAGTTTTCTTTCTAAAGAAATTTCAATTTTTAATGGAAAGTAAAATTAAAGAATAAGTTCCTTTCCTGAAAATTGCAACTGAACAATATGTACTATATTTGCTCAATTTTAATTCACACCAAGTTTCTCGGTCTTATAAATCATCAGTTCACCATAAAGTATTCAGATATCTGTAAAGCAATCACACATTTTATTCTCAGATTGGGAAAACTCTACACATTTAAGTAATCATTATTAACACTAATTTTAAAATGTTATTGCCATATTTTAAACGTTTTTAAAAAATTTCTAAAAGAACAGCTTTGAAAATAACTTCCATACAAAAGAAGAGCCATAGCATCTGTGAGTTTCAGAGTTTGATATTAATTTGTCACATATATATATTTTAAAATCTCAACTTTTTCTTCAATGTGTGGTTTTTATATTTAAAGTGATTTCACAGTATGGTTACACACATCTCTATTATTTTTAATAGGTAAGAAAGATTTCATAATGCTTTGATACTGATTTGTTTTTCAATTAAAGCCAAAAGAAATATAAAAAATAGCTTTTGGGGGAATAGAGCAATTTAATATTTATTTAGGTATGCAACTTCTAAATATCTAGGACTTCAACAGACGTTTACCAATGACATACTACTGTGGAGAAACAAATCAGAGATATTGAAACAGTTAAGTTTTTAAAATTCATGATTTTAAAAGAAAATTTAACTTACTTGATAATGGAGATTAAAATGTCACTTTAAAAAAAATTATTATATTGACAAGAAAAAATATATTATGGTCACACTTCCTTGATCAATATGGAAGGTGAATCCATTCGATGGGAAAAAGTTGAGACCAGCTTGGATACTACATAGTTCTTGACTGCCTCACTGCTTCCAAGGTAAGTAAGTAAGATGCACCTTCAGTGCAGCTCTTACCAATCAAGTCAAGACTTTCCATTGTGAGTTCAATGGAACATCAGAACTTCCAGCTTCTGTGATGCAGCAGGATTCTGTGAAAGACCCATAGAAGAGCAGTTAAAATGGTGAATCAGGTAGGCCTTTCAAACAAGGCTGACACTCATTCTCCTTTAGCAAAATAACCCCTAAATAAAATGAATTAACAGCCAAACAATCAAAATCAAGCAAACATCCCTATGCTAACACTATTTAGAGAAAGTGGCCTTAGGCATGTATTGTCAACTTCACTTTAACAAAAAGTTAGCCACTAAAATTATTCAACAGGAATTCTGAGACTAAGGATCATAGACTAAGCATTAACTACAGGAAATGACTTCTTGGCCTTTTGGCTAAAATCAAGTGAGGAATTACAAGCAAATCCCATGTGAAAACATGGGGTTAAATTGATATCCTGACTAAACTCAAGTTATTTTAAATGATTCAAGTTATTTTAAATGGTCTGATTCAACTAGATAAACTATGAGTCAGATATTAATATCTTATGATTTATCTTTTAAATGTTTAGAAGATAATGAATGAAGCAAGATAATAAAAATGAACAAACAAAAAAGCAGCTTAGGGTGAGGGGGTAACAAAAAAATTATTTTCTAACAACAAGGGATGAAGTAAATATAAGAAAAGGTCAAAAGCAGCAAAAGAGTGTACGCACAAATTAACAGAACATTTCACATTAATAACACAGCAAATATAGATATATTCTGATTAAATCACATCATTTTTAAGAATTAAAAAATTATTTCATTTTCTTTGTGAGACACATTTAGTTTCTAGGTTGCTTCAGTGGTAAAACTAAGTGCACACTCAACTAAAAGAGACAATATTCTGCCCCCAGCAGATTATGACAATATATTTCTTTACAATCTGTAAACTATATACTGTACAAGTTGGATATTACTTATTGGCTTATGGCTCTATCAATGCTATCAGTAATTTTATAGCTTGGCTGAAATTTTTTTTTCCTAATCAGCCACTGATATGGAAGAATTGGTTCTTCACATTAAATATCAAAAATGTGTAATGATTCATCTGAGTAATCCTATCTAGATTTAGATGATTCAGTTGTCACCCAGTGAGTGCTATTAACGAAAACAAAAGCTGGAAAGAATGAATAAAATATTCAATGGTCTCATGTGGCTTCACACAAGATACTACTCATTCATCCGTATTTTTGAAAACAAGGATATGGATGAAAGAGTAAATCCAGATCTTTGAAGCAAACTACAAAGGACACATATAAATATTTTTAAATTAAATGCCTACGTTTTCACTACTTTTTATGAAGGAAGCATGCAATTCCAAATACTGATGTAAAATAAATAGTATACAAGTCTGTTCTTAATTATCATAAAATAGGCAACTAATATTAAAAATACTCTTTTAAGAAAATCTCATATACTATCTCATATTTACATATTTTTTCTTCACATAAATCCATAAAAGTATACAGAGTCATTAAAATAAATATTGTAAAATAAATGAGTAAAAATCATGATGTAAATAACTATAAATAAAAACACCAAATAAATAAATATAAATATAATTTGTACTGCCAAATTGGGAAAGGAAGATCTATCATTAATTTTGATGATGTGCATTTAATTTTTAATTTGGTTTAAAGATTTATTTGTTTATCCTTAAGAAGTGAGCCCATGCTATCTGAGAAATAAAATATTCTATTATATCCCATATACAGAAGTTTCTCCAGGATCTCAAAGATAAACTCTTACTAATCTTCAAGTAACCTTAGAGATTTGCTTCTATAATTGGATATATACCCCAAAATGGACCATAATTACACTTCATTTTGATTACTGTTCAATAACTTATTACCTGTGATGCAACTATCTATGGATAAAGCGGGGAAGGGTGAGAAAGGAGATTGGCTATGCTGTGGCCAATATGGGTTTTAAAACTCTCTTAAGACGACAAAAAAATCATAGTAGACTTAAGAAGCCAGGGAATCAGCGACAGAGCAGAGGTCAATTTCTAGGCTGAAGGTCCTGCCTGAGATGTCAAACTTAGAGACCAGATTTTATCTGGTTATTACAAATGGCCACATGAGTAGCTTCAGAAAAGCAGTTTCAGCATAAACTGTTCTCCATCTAAATCACAAGTATTTCAGAAAGTGTTTTGACTTGATGGAAATGGGTGGCTATGTGAGGTGTCAGAAAGGCAGGTGGGCCAGCAGGGGAAATGCCCAAAGTGTTATTACAACCCTGCAGAGGGAAGACTTTAATGCTCCCTTAGACCACAGCTGGGGCAGATTTTCATCTGAGCCACCCAGGGCCTGTGTTCTCTGGGTCCCACTATGGCTTCCTCTTAACCCCCACACCCCCCCCCCCGCCCCCAGCCTTGGATTCCTGACTCCCCATGATTAGTTCCCACTGCCTCATTAAGCACTTCTTTTTTCCCTTGTCAAGGCCTGGGTTTCCCACCCAGGACACTGCCTCCCACAGTCCTAGCCAGCACTGATCTGGCACAGCTCAGAATTCTCTCTGAAAAATTTCATCATGGCAGGTAGAACAGCCATCTATTAAATACTTATTTGCTTCTAACCACAAATGGGGGATCTGACTTGGCATCTGAAAAATCTATCTTGAAGATGTGGCCTAAGCAACCATTCAAACATCCCACAGCAACTGGCTTTCTGGCACAACTCACACATTGCCCCTTGAGGTGCTGTGTTTTGAAATGCTTATATCACACTAAAAAAGATGAGGTGCCACTTCTGACAATCAGGCAGACGCCCAATTAGTATTAATATTAATGTCCAGTATAGCATTCAAAGGCATATCATGGAAAAAATCCCTTTCTATGCCAAAATCTTGTGTTTTGCAACCTGATGTCACTAGTACATGGTCAGTGCAGAAGGGACTCCAAGGTAACCATGTTGCCCACTCACACGGAAGAATATTTAATTCCCATGAATGACTGCTTTTCTGATGTTTTCATCAATTCTCTGGATAATAGATTAAGCTTTAACTAACTCATTTTCATACATACCCTTAATTCAATCAAGCTCAATAAAAGTCATTCTGGACTACAATTATTTGCTAAGGAACAATTAACATTCAAATGAAAAAAAACTGCTGGGCATGATACAATGTATGGGTGCAGATGCCTCTCCATTTATGGAGTAAGAATGACAACAAAAATAGCCAAACTGCTAGAAAAAGAAATATAATTTTTTTCCTTATTCTCCTGAAAACAGAATACTCATGCTTTTACACCTGAAAAAAAAACTGGAAACCTGAGAAAACAAATTTTAAAATTATTACTTTCAATTATATTTATGCTTTGAAAGACACTGCATTTCTAATCTAAGAGTCAGCATGACCTCTGAAAGCCAAACAAGTTCAGGTCATAAACTAAGAGTTCTAATATCCACTCTTGCACTAAATCTTCCATTGGCTTCCTCCATTTCCCCAGCAATTTGTACTGTATTCCAATTTCCACTTTACAACTCAGGTTTTATTAAAAGATTTTTCTTGTTTTAAAACTAGTTCATTTCTACATGAATACAATTCTTATTGTCTCCTCAGCTCACTCTTTTATATACTACATATTTACAAATGAACTTAAATATAAACTCCAAGCTCACACTTCCATATAATATAATGTAGTGATGTTTGTAGTCAAAAATTCTATTTATTTAACTGAAGCCTTCCCTGTCCTGTGCATGCATAAGGTTTCTCCCCCACCCCCACTATTCTATATATTCTTTTAATCTCCTCAATAGTGGCATCAGACATATTATGCAATATTATAGTACTGAAAATTATTTTGTTATACCAAATATTATGCAATTTAGGCCAACAAATTCTATGCTTCAGGTCACTGTTGCCCACCACAGGCCAAAGGTTTAGAAATGATAAACTATATATATCTCAGTTATAAACAACAAAAAGTATGAATAAAGAGAACACTTTTGTTAAAATTACCCACCTGTCCCTGTCTTTTATAGTTGAAGCTTAAACCATAGCTATTTCACAGGCATTTCTGGCCAGGTACCAATCTTTAACTGAAATTACAAGTGTCAACTATGCTGAGAATGGAAATCTCTTAAAAGAAAACACACATCTGAATTACCTCTTCATCACCTTCCCATCTCCACCTTTACATTTCCTCATGATCCAGAGCTTTTCAGCTAAGAAACATTAAATATAGTAATAAAGAAAAACACATTTAAAGTGTTCCTTATATATCTAGCAGTAAACCAAAGTTAACTACTAAGTAATTACAGATTTGTCCATTTCTTTGGACTCTCCAAAAAGGTTTCAAAAACCACTAGGTAGCAGATACAGAAAATGCTATCATTCATTGTTTATGGGCCTCTTACAATAGCTCATGAAAGATCTGGAAATCCCTTCCCATTCGGTACTCAGTATTGCACCAATTATAAAATTATGTTCAACACACTAACTGCCACGTGAGCTGTATTTAACTCACACTAGTTTTGAGCCCGGGGCCTCATGAAGCATATGTAACTCACACATCTCTTTACCTTGGGAGCCATGTCGTGCACAGGCAAGTCACACTGCCATGCTGTAGCATACCTGTTACGTGATGGGTGGCCCCCTGGGCAAAACCCTGCAGTTGGTTCTTGAAAATCATACTGGTTGATGTTCTTATTGTTACAATTAATATTAACAAATTACTTGTGTATAACTCATGCACAGAAAACAAAAAATGACAAATTTTTCATTAAATTAGGAAGGCTTATTTTGTTTTTGACGTTTTTATTCTATTTTTACAATTAAACATTGTGGCCCCAAGGAAAGTTTTTTTTCTAGTGTGGCAGTCAATGTGTTAAAAAAGCACCTACCACCTATGCATATGCCAACAAAACAGAAATGCAAATGATATAACCTTTTACTGTTTGAGAAATTAATGACCTACTATGTATTAACACTGCAAAAGGTAATATAACAGAGTCGGTGTTTTCATGAAGCTGATGATCTAGTTGGGTAATAACATACACACAAAAAGTTACGTAATAATTGAGTAATACATAAATGTGAAAATGGTAAGCAAATGGTAAGAATTCAGAAAGAGAATGCACAAGGGGATCTTTATACAAGAGATGAATAACACTGGAACCTGAAGCACCTATGGCAATTTGGGATACAGAGATAGAATAGGGGAGGGTGTTACAGGCACAGACACAAGATGAGCAAAGGTTCAATACCAGGAGCAAGCATGGCTTGCTGGAAGGATAAGAGGCACAGGAGGAAGATCTGGTTGGAGTGCAGGGTTCACATCAGAAAGTGGGACGTAATATATGGGCAAATAAGAAAGCAATATGATTTGCTTTTTTTTCTCTCCATAGTTTCTTAAATAGCAGAGTAATGTTAGCAGCATGGTGGTATGCTAAGCATACTGGCCTTAGGGTTTACTACCCTGCAATTGTGGGCCAGTTCCTAGTCTCTCTGAGCCTCTCTGATATTCCTTATCTGCAAAATTGGGATAAAAATCCCTACATCTCTAAATGTTGCCTTGAGAATTACTAGAGTATATTATAAATACAAAGCATTTCACATATAGCAAGTGCTCAATAAATGTTACTAATCTCATTAGAGATAATAATAGAAAGGTATTAATAAAGCTACACTGTGAACACACTGAAGTTTGGCTTGAATATTCTCAGCATTTGGATGCTGAATGAATGACTACTTTCTCAAATGGTCACTATAGATAATATTTTAATTTAGGTGGCTTTAACATATGTTTAATTCTGACAGTCTGAGCAACCACTTTTTACCCTGCCAAGTTCAATGTATGGTACCTGGTTTGATAATATGGATATCTTCTTACAGTGACCATTTGCCATAAGATTGTTGCCTCAAGGATCATGGTAGAACCATGAATTTCCGCAGTTTCCATAAGCAGAGGTGGAAAATGCGTAGGCATTAGTCCAGTCAGATGGCTTGGCAGGAAGGCACTGAATGCCTCTTTTATACTCCCATGAACTATATAAATGTGACCTTCTTAGGCAGGGGAAATTGTACATTTAAGGCAAAAGGAGTTTCACTTCCAGGAAGAGTATAAAAACATGTTTGCTAGCAGCTATAGCAAGAATAACAACAGGGAAACCCCAAGGATCTTTGGGAAGATTCATTAGCTTTTTCAAGCCACTGAGCACTAAGCTAGAAAATAAATGGTTAGGATAACCCTAGCCCCAGGATACCCTTTAGATATTGTAGTAGCTCAAGTAAACCCTGATCTATACACTTTAGGAATTATCCTGTACCCTCAGGAAAAGGTGCTGCGAATGAAACCCACTGGACAAATCTCAAGACCACCTTGTCCTCTGAGGCAAGAAAGTGTTCCCTTGGCTGCTTTCATATCAGCAATAATTTGCAATATACAGAAATCACATTCTTAGCAAAAAGAATGTAGTCCGAAGTCATTTGATAAAAAGGAAGTCATAATTTTAAGTGGAAAATATTCTGTTCCAAAAAGCAAAGGACACCGGTCCTTTTTTCCCCACTTTATTAGTATGTTAAATTATACAAAGATAATTTTTTAAAAATATAAACTTGTAAATATAAAATTTTATGATGTTATTTAATAGCATATTTTGATTAAAAATTATATTACTTTTTTAAAAACAAAAAACTGTACTATCCAGAAAGAATAGCTGTCCCATTCAGGTGTGTTTAATGTATTTCCAGCAAATAGCTTACCAGCAGAAAGACTAGCTCTAGATACATTAATTGCAAGAATATTCCTGATATAAAGAAACAAAGAAGTCTGCTCAAAAGTACCCCATGCTAACTGTCAATATGCTCCCTTTTGAAGTTATTTATTCACAAAGCAGTTATGCTTGGGACAATAAGGCAACATAGTAATTAGTTATTTTAAATCAGAAAACTTAAAAAAAAAAAAACCCTTCCTTAGGGTTTCCTTAGTATAAAAACATGTTTGCCAGCAGCTATATCAGGAATAACAACAGGGAAGCCCCAAGGATCTTTGGGAAGATTCATTAGCTTCCCAAAGATCCTTTGGGCCCATCAGGGACAGGCCCATCAGGGAAGTCCAATCACATTTCCATAGCTGAAACCATGTAAGACCTAGAAAGTTTAAGTGACTGAACAAATGGTCCTCAGCTGGTTTGTGACCAAGCTGTGACAAGCCCCCAGGTCTTCACGGTGTTTTTCCCATTACTCCACACTGCTACCCTTGTAGAATCTGATGTTATCCCCTATTAGACATCCTGTGAAATTGCAGTATCACAGAATGTTGGAGGCAGATGAGAGTTCAGATTTTGTCACCTTTCAAGTTAAAAAGGAAAGTCACTGTAGAAACCATATTTAAATGGGAGAATAGCTACAAAAGTATATTTTCTATGTTAGTTTCTCAGGCAGAAATTCATAGACATATATGTTTTGGCTTACCAAGCATACATTCTCCCACTTCTTGGTAAAAGCACTTAGATTTCTGGGAAAACACTTCACTCCATGTACCTTGAGTGGGACTGACCTAATACTACTCAAGCTTCAGGGATAGAAATATGACCCAGCTTAACCAATCAGCTTATTCCATCTTCCTGGATACTGCAGCTGGGTGATAAATGGTCATGAAACCTGAATCAAAGCACAGCATGCAAAATAAATAACAGATATGTTATGCTATATTATTACCAATGCCTAAAGGGAGAAGAGAAAACAAAGAATAATTTGCAGTTTTGTTGAAATGAGAGGAAAAGATAAAAGTATTAGACTACATATATACTTCCTGAAAAGAAATGAAAGAGAATACTGGTTTATTTTACTCTATTTCAAATCCTAATTTCAACAAATTTATTCAAAACTTTTGGCACACGTTATTCAATAAGTCAAAATGTTTAGATTTTTAAATCCCGACTCCTGTTATATTATACAATTTCTCCTTCAATTAATATTTTCTATAAAGAGAAGTTTCAGGTTTCAATATAAACACTAAAAAGCTGGCAAGTGTTAATTCGACTTTTAAAACTAATTCTCAGGGCATTTCCAATAACTTGAAATTTGCTATGTATGGTGGTATACTTAAGTGGACAGTGACACATAATTCATTCTCCATGCAAAGTTAAGATCTGAAATTACCTTTTCTTAGATTTAGGAAGAGGAAAACAAAACAAAACAAAAATATGAAATATTTAGGGATACAGTGTTTTGCTTCAGTGAGAGTTACTATATACATTTCTGGAAAAACATAACCAATTTTTGAAGAATTAAAGCAAAATATGTCAACATCAAAACTATTCTGAATATAATTTTTAAATGGAATCTTTGCAGCTTGAAAATGTATTTACAGTGTTTGAGTTACTTGTATAGATGGTAACAGTCATAAAGAACCAAAAGAGTTGGGTATCATATAATACATGTAATTACTTTCTTCACCAAGTCCTTCATACCAATTTGACTCAGGTCTCTTGCATAAAAGTTGAACATAATATATGTGATATGGTTACACAGGAACATCCACACACAACCAAAAACCCCATACTTCAAGCTACTAAACTCTACAGTTACTCAGATTCCAGACAAATGTAAATATAAATTCAGACCTAGGATTTATTTCCAAACATTAGTTCTAACAACAAGGCTTTTACAATGTTCTGGATGCTGCTTTGATAACTAAAACTGAACTTCAATTATTCTTCTTTGGGGGTGAACAGTGAGAACAGTAATGCACCTTGGATCACAATTGTGTCGTGTAGTTCATAGCCATTAATGGATCTAGTCAGCATCAAGAGTCCCATATATTGGGGAATCTTCATTACACACAGTCGAAGGTAGAGACTTGAATAGGCTTGAAATTCAAGCCTCTTTATAGTAAAATGTGTAACACAGTTCAACACTGTTGCTAACAAAATAACTTAATTGTAATTAACTAATTAGGTCCCCCTTTATCCCATACCCCACTCCTCCTTCCAAACCAACCATTTTAATGGGCTTAATATTTTGTATGTGTGCTAGTTTTACATAGAACTGAGAATGGTACATCAGATAACAGAAGTAGAGGAGAGGACAGGTGCTGTTTAAGAGGGAAATTCTAGGTTTCTCTTTTGAAGTTCCAACATAAGAACTCAATGCATACTAACAGACATATGTCTAGGTTAAAAATCTCCAACTACAGAGTAACAAGAGTAGGTAGCATGTTAGTACACTCACAGATTTTTAAGTAAGCACTGTCATTATATCTTTATCTGTTTGTATTACTGAAAGGTGTCACCTATAGTCTAAACTTAGCAGCATCAACTGGAATGAATGAAAGTCCAAAAGCAGAGAATAAGGGATAAAAAGCATGTAAAATTACATATTGTAATGTGAGTCAGCATTTTGAAGTAGGCAAAAATAAATTGAACTTAGGAGATATACAATGTCCAGCAAGAAGTGATGAAAGCCCACTGCCCCCGGTGCTATCCATCTGCATCATCTAAGACCATAAAAAACTCAAAGTGCCTCTAGACCAGACCATTGAGAGACTCTAGAGAGGGACTAAACAACACTGTTGGGGGCAAAGCGGTTGAAGGAAATGAAAATGTTACTTTGGAAAAGAAGAAGTGCTGTTTTCATATCTTTTAGGGTCTCATAAGGAAGAGGTATCAGACATAATTTTGTATGGTGGTTTCAGAGTTTAAAACTAGAATCAATTAGCAGATGTTTCTAGGAGGAGGTTTGGGGGATAAAGGGGATCAGTATCAGGAAACACTTTTGAATGATTAGATCTGTCCAAAAAATGAAAAGAGTTCATTTTGAGGCCTTAGTGTCTAAGATCCTAACATTTCAAGATTCTCTAGCTTTCTGAAAACAAAGCAAATGAGAGCTGGAGGCCATGAGGCCTGGAATCCATCATGCCTAGCAGACATGATGTCCGGACACCAAAGCTCTGTCCCCTTGGTCTATGCCAAATGTGCTAGTGACGTAATATATCAAAGGAAAGTTCAAGTTATTTGCATTTTAAACCACAATTAATATTAGTATTAATATCAAACTGTTTAAAGAACTGGGAATTGATCATATGTTAATTTCTAACTACAAAGATAGTATGGAACTTTTCATGTAATCAAAACATTTAATAATAACATAATTTACTTATCACATATTAAGCTTTGCTCATATTGTTGCATTGAATTGAAACTGTATGAATATAAGAAATTAAAAATAAATAGCACTATTATCTATTTTCATAGAACTGTTCTTTAAAACTCAAAGCACTTATGAACATTCAAATCTATCAAAAATTATTATAGTAATTGATTTAATAAGATCTCCCCCTATGTTATATATTAAGAAAAGAGAGCCACCAACAGATACAGTTATACTCAACAACTGTACAAATAAGAAAAAAATGTTTACAGAACAAATTACTGGATAAGTAAATCATTCAATCACAAAGCTTCTTTATATGCATGAGTTTTGTTTTGGTTTTTGGGGGTTTTTGGTTTTTTGGGTTTTTTAAATCAGTATTTTATGAACATCCCAAAAGAACAGGTTACTAATTGTAAAAGAGCAAAGGATTTGTCAGATACATTTAATGAGGGATTTTATTTTCTAATTTGTATCTTATAAACTTTTAGGTCCACATTTTTATTTCATTATCTTATGAAATTTGCTTTTCAGCATATTTTTAGCTGAACTTGCAGGGTAGAGAATGCACCCTGGAATTGAAGATCATGAGGTTAATATCTTAGTAGAATTAAACATACCACATAATTGACTTCCTGAGGGATTTTGCCATTTTTCCCCTGCCAGGGGAAGATTCCCTTTCAGTTAAAATTCGACTATACAGATAACTGCTTTGATACTGGGTGAGCTTTTTTTGTAACCACACATTTTCATTGTATGAACCCTTCTCTGAAGGTTGTCTCAAACACATAACATAAATAAAAGCAAAAAAAAAAAAAACCAAAACTCCCATAACCCTAACTTTAAAAATCACATTTCCTCTATAAAAATTAACTTCAAATAAATTATGAGTACACACACCTAGACACTTCCAAAAATTGAAAGACACTAATAAATAAACAAGTAGAAACAAGCATTTCTAAGATTCCATCAGAGGTTCCCACTAGATCTGAAATTGGAACCTGTTTGCCAGCTCTTGATTACTGGTGTTAACTAAAGGCAACTGGATTAAGTATTCTGAAAACCATTTTCAATTCACTTTGGAATATCCTCTCCTCTCATAAATTTTCTTAAAAGGATATTATACAAAAATAAATTTTTAAATATAACAAATTTAGAGTAACTATTATTTATATTTCTTATGATTAAAAGTAAAATAAATTTGACATTTCTTAGATAGAGGTCAGAAAGTTAGCAACTGCAGAGAAGCTAACAAGTCTTTGGTAGCCAAAGAAAATTGACCTGGGACTGAAACGGCACAAAGTTGCCATGGATAATCTACAAACAGCTAAAAGAATGCCTGCACTGGTAATATACTCATAAGTTAGAGACCCCACAAAAATAACAATGTCTTTAAATGCAAAACAGAATCCCAAAACTTGTATAAAGTTATTAGTTTTTCCTTTTTAGTTTTTTTAAAGCTAATTCTAAGCAAGGAGAATGATTTTAACCCAAACATGTAAGAATAAAACATATACTATGTATCAAACACAAAAAATGCTTGGTTAAAGTCTTCTACAGAAGATTTATTTGACACTTTGAATTTTTTCCTAACACTTTTCTCCCACCACACAGATCTTCTATGGTGATTTTTTTTTCCTTTTTTCCTTTTTTTAATCCAAACATCTTCACTATTTTCATCCTACTGTCTGCCTGGGGCACTTTGTGAGGTATATTTGATTAGGCAACACTCTGACATGCTGAGTAAATGGGGGATGAGGCCAAACTGAGCCCAAGGGCTTAGAGGCCTGGGCAGAGTGACATGGTGGTATTACACTACCTTGATATATAAGCTGAGTGTCCAGGTGGTTAGCTGCGGAGGGAGCTAAACAGTTCATTCTAGCCAGCAGAGATCCAGTTTGAGACCTCTTTGACATGGAATGTTACACCGAATGAACCAGAAAAACGTTGAGCAGACAGCAGGATTTGTGAGTCATCAAACACACACAGGTTAAACCCATGGTGGAGAGATGTCACCTATGGTCCTCACCAAAGGAGAACGGGGAGAACAGAGGCCCAATGACTGAACTCATAGGGAATCTGCACAGCCTGCCTTTTGATACTTCATTCATCATTGTGAGGAGAGGTAGGAAAGAAACTGGAACAGATCACCACCCTTGCCTGACACTGTTGAGTATTTCTAGGAGCTGGAGTAACCTGTTATCAGGCTGTTAATCCTCAAGTTCCCTCTGTCTACAGCACACACCTGCCCATAGCATATTAATATAGTGTTCTCCCACAACTCTTCCTTACTTTACAGTCCCATATGTTTCAAAAGATCTCTACACTGGAAGCACATTTCACTTGCTGAATTATGTTCCCTTGGCCAGATCATATCCTATTTTCTGTTAGAACTGGTTTAAAAGTGAAAAATAAATTGACTGCTTTGGCAGTCAACAGAAATAGCAAATTCATCAGGTCAGGGCAAATCCTATCTGAAAATCTAACGTAACTTTTCCCACTCCCCACCCCAGAAATGTAAGTAGTCCAGTTCAAAATAACTTAGGCAATGTCGGCACCCAAAATAACACCAGAGTTTCCCAAACCCACCTCTCAGAGGAGGGATGGGGAGAGCATATGCAAATATAAAGAATAGTTGTAAACACAACTCTGAGACATTTGTTTAACCAGAATTTGTAGAGACCTCAAAAAGGTTCCAAAACGCCACTTCCTTTGGAATCAATCACTTTCAACCTGGACTACAAAACACAATCACAGGAGACTACTTTAAAATATGCAGATACCCAGTACCTCCCTACACTAAACCAATTAAATCAGAATAATCTTGAGGGTTGGTCTCAGGCATGGATAGTGCTAAAAGCTCCCTACATGATTCTAAGGTGCAGTCCGGCTGGAGAACAACTATAGATATACAAGGACTGAAGTGATAAAAATTAAGTGTTAAAATTGATAGTGCTTGTGGCTGATAAGTTCAGATGATTAAAGCACAGGGTTAAAATGGTCACAGATAATACTGAATCAGACCAGTTAGGCTTATTATCTTTTATGGCAAGACTATACCTCTACCCTGACAGGTATCTCACCAGTTTATGTCACATATATGAATAGATTTGTGTTAAAAAGGTGTTGGAAGAAAGTCTCAATGCAAATTGTCCTCACATTCACAAGGCAGCAAGGAGGAGATGTTCTGGTGTGTGTTAGTCATGCCCTTTCCCATGTCGTCCGTCTACCATATTTTATGGCTAAAAAGATATTTACAACACAACTGACTAATATTAAAGATGCAATCTGTGGCTGCAAGAGAAGGACAGACTGCCTGTGTGTGACCACTAGGTTCCAACCAGAAGTATGCCATCACTATTAAAATAAATGGAACATTAGATACTAAATGGTGTGTCTGTAGAAAGAAAAAAAATGCATCTTGTGCCCAAAAGTTAATGGTATTAGTTATTGTCTTTAACAGACTAATGAGCAGCGTGAATGACAAGTGTAGGAGAAGTGGAAGTGGGGGCAGGGGGTGGGGGGAGCTTGAGGAGGGATATATCCTCTGTGAGGCTGCCCGATTTATTTGACAGTAGCTTTTCTTTTTAAACACCATTGCACAATGCTGCTCAACATCATGTGCATGATGAGTACTAACTTAGGGGCTGCTATCTCTCAGGATTCTTTGGTATCTTTGTCCTTATATTAATAGTTGTCCCTTAAATGTAGAAATGAGTGGGGATTTATATATTCATAGATTCTGAAAAATTTTCAGATGAACAGGTATGGAAGTGATTTGTTTTTTACTTTATTTTGTTTGGTTTGTTTCTTCCTCATTAGCAATTAATTTGCATTTCAGCTTCCTTTTTTTGAAGAGGAGGTGCTAAGGGACAAAGCTACTGAACAACTGGAGAACTTAACTACTCAAATCACCCAAAACACACATCCTCAGCTCTGTAAACTCAGTACAAAGAGACCCAAATCTTATCAGGGAAAAAAAAAATGCTTAACTACCCTAGAAATTGCAGGCTTCCCAGAGCTCAGATCAAACATTTAAAAAGTAAACACTTCAAGATTATAAAGAAATCAAAACACTCTTTCAAGCAGGAAAGATCAAGGAAATAAAAATGCTGTTTTTGATGAACTTGGTACAGTTTACTATCTAGAATTTTTCTAAACAAAAAGACACTTCCCTCAGGTACTAATACCTGCTATAAGAGTTTCTAATCCCTCACCCTTGTAAGCTCCCGTTTTACTTTAATAAAGAAAAACAAGACCTGAAGATCACTTTTCAGAGCAAAACAGTGTAAACTATACATCTGGACCCAGGAAATGCTAATACTATATTTTTTAAACCCTAAAAATCAGTTGACTGTCAACTATTTAATGCCACATCTACTTTTATTTTTGGTTCAATTTCAAAATGTGTCCTAGTGGTGTGTGAATTTTATTAATTATGTCACTGAAATAACTGGAGAGTTTTTTAACCTCGATGATCCCTTAAAAAAAGAAATTTCCTCATATAAAATCAATAAATATAGCAAAGATATGAGAAAAAAATTAGTATCTCAATTTCTTTCTTTACTGAGAGGCTTCAAGGGATTAGTTTTATATTTTCACATCTGAGTTGAGAGAGATTTTATTTAAAAATTTAGTAATATGTTTTTATTTTCATTCCCATAAAAAGGATGAAGAAAACTGATTAAATACACTTTATTTGCACATACACACTATTTTCATTTATAATCAGCAGTTATTTAATTTAATATCTTTGCTCGTTAGCAATTTTACTCAAAAATGGAATCCTTTATATCTTTCTGTGCTGTTTAAAATTGTTACAGTAAACATTTATATCTTTAATAAAATGTTTTAAAATATGGAGCCCTCCAGTGGCCAAATATTTATATATTACCATAATAAATCAAGATATTTTACTTATTGCAGTGGGTACCACTTCCTTATGGACTAGTTTTTAATCCTATATTTAAAGAAGAAAATTGTTTCAATTAATTTTGTTCATAAATAGCCAGATATAATCAGACTCTAGATGTTATGAAATGATGGGCATAGTCCAGCATTATTTACTGCTTATTATTTACCCTTATTATTTACTGCTATAATCAGAAAAAAACTCACTGAAAACATATCAAAATAGGCTGTATAAGAAAAAAGAAAGCAACTTTGTCAGATACCAAAGAACAATTAATTTAAAGAAAAACTCACATTAAATAAGAAAGTTCATGCTTTCTTTTTCACAACCAATAGAAATAATTATTCTACATTCTAGTTACATATTTTCTAAATAATTTAATAAGTATCCTCTTCAAGATAAGTCATATTTACATCACTATCAATATTAAGATATAGTCTATTTAGAAACAAGAAACATTTTTGAACCTGTTTAACCTTACAGAAAGTAGAACAGGTTAAAAGATATTCAATACCTCTCTCACACACACACAAAATGCATATGTCGGACTTGAAAATACATTATTCTCTTTTAATGATGATGTGCTAAGGTGGTAATCAAATTAAATGAGTTCACTGTGGGTCAAAATTGTGGCTTACAGCATTCATCAATATTCTGGCCTCAAACTCTAATCGCTATTACTACTTAACACCTAAACAAACTAACAGTTACAAGAACAATCTGAAGACTCATCTCTTCGGTCAGAGATCCATGTTGACCTCTTCTCCACAGAAACACATAAACCTTCTTCTACATTTGGGAAACAACTAGAAAGCGGTTTCTCCTGTCCAGGCCTATCAATAGGAAACACACTAATCAAATAGGTATTGTGCACTGGGCACCTACTAGGTTCCAGAAACTTTCACTGTAATAATCTTATTTAATTGTTAGAGTAATCCCATAAGATAAGGTGGTAGCCAGTCTCCAAGATGCCTCCAATGATTTCCTCCTCCTGGTAGTCCCTGCTTCCACAATGAATAGGGCTGACCCTGACCTGTGTAACCAGTAACCAGCAGGACACTAGAGAAAATGATACTAAGAATTCTGAGGCTAGGTGATAAAAGGCATCCTGGCTTCTGCCTTGATCTCTCTTGGACTACTTGCTCTAGGGAATGCCAGTTGCGACAACCTAAGAATATTTAAGAAGTCCTATGGAAAGGTCGTTATGGTGAGGAACCTCATGAGCTCTCCTGCAAGCCAGGCACAATCTTGCCAGGCATGTAAGTGAACCACCTTGAAGTGATGCTCCAGCCCCAGTCAAGGCTTCACATGAATACAGCCTAAGCTGACATCTTGACTGTAACTTCATAGGACACTTTGAGCCGGAATTACCCAGCTAAATCACTCCCAAATTCCTGACCCACAGAAAATGTGAGATAACAAATGTTCATTGTTTTAAGTTTCATGGTAATTTGTTACACTTCAACAGATAACTAATACAGATGATACTACCACTGTCTCCATTTTACAGAAGAGCCTGGGACTGTTAAGATTTTACATATCACTAGGAAGAGGAATATTTTCTTTTTGTTAAACTATTCTAGCTCTCTTTGTTATTATTTAGCTGTTTCACCAAACATTTAATGTATAATAGTTCAGATTTTCCGATATAGAAAAATCCCACATAGAACATGTTTCTAGGAAGCTTTGCTTCCTAAATAGTTTCATGTTCCCAAACCTTTTTCAAAACTTTTTAAATTCTTGACAGGAAACAAATGTATTATTCACTGTATACCTTGTAGCCTATTTTACCAATGAACATGTCTCAGCTTGTGTTACAAGTATGTAATATGAAAGAACTTATTTGTAAGTAAGTGAAAATTCCCTTTTCTCATAACCTGTCTTTGTAGCTCAAGAAGAAAGGTTCATAAACACGGCAAATAAAGTGTGATTTAATTTATCTAAATGCACTGTTGCACATTGTGAATAAAAAGCACTTACTATATGCCAGAAGCTATTCTAAATGCTTTATATTAACCATTTAATAACCCTTTGAGGTAGGTTCTATTATCCCCACTTACAAATCTATAGAGGTAAGGGAAGGTTAAGAAACTTTCTTGGGGTAACACTGATAATCAATAGCAGAGACACAAGGGAACTGTGGCAGTCTGGCTTCTGAGCCAGACTCTTAATCATGAGCCTGTATTGGCTCTCATAATCTGTAATCTAATTCTTTCATAAAGTACTATGGGTAGTCAAAAACCATGTGCTTTGGAATTAGTACATTTGAGTTTTAAAGCTCAATTCTAACACTTCTATCTGCATGATATTACTACTCTAAATCTGCTTTTCTCATCTGTAAAAGGGGGTAGGGGTAAAAATAGGTTGCATTTTTATTTTTATAAACATTACATGAAAACATGAATAAAAACCACCCTGTATGGTGCCCAACCCATAAGCAGTATTTATTTATGTTTTAACTTTTTCCCAAAGGCAGGTTTATATTAAAATTAATGAAACTTAAATTCTAGGGTCCTTAACTTCAAAGCCCCTTCTAAACACTGTACCTAATTTTATATTCATAACTTTGTAGTACTTTTCTGAAAGAGGGCCTCCATATTGTATGACTTTCAAACCCTTTAAAATCTAGATCAACTTCTGCTCCTCCCATTAATTATTTTAACACTTAAGCATAAAGCCCAGTGGGCTCCAGTTCTGGGGAAGAGGGAATAAGCACATTTCACCTAGTCTGTCCCACTAAAAGTAGCTATAAAACCTGCACAGAATGCACATGGCAGCTAAAAGTAGTTGAGAAATAGGGGAAGAACAACAAAATTTCAAATACCATTTTCTCTATTCTCTCCAACGCTGGGCCTAAAGTATTTCTGTGGAGGCAGGAAGAGGCAGCAAAAACTGAAGGCCATAGAAAATGACCAAAAATTCTGAAAAGAGGGGCACCTTCATCTCTGATTGGCATAACATTGGTCCTAAGAAGATGGGCAAACTCCTGTTACTTTTATTCTCTCTTTATCCTCTGGCTGCTTGTCCCCACAGGAAGACAAGCATAGGAACTGCATAGCAGAGCACAGTAATTAAAGACCCCAGCTTTCTAACCAGAGAGCCAAAAACAAAGTACTGTAGAGATGTAGATAAGAAGGAGGTCAGGAAAGTAATTCTTTCAAGTTATTTATAAACTCCTGGTCTCATCCCAAGCTACACAAGCATGGATCTGATCCTAAATGGCATATATAGACATTGAGAAATGAACTATTGGATAGAGCACTGCCCAATTCCCAAGCTGGTCAATGGGTGGCAAATTAGTAGGAAAAATTCATATGATATTGAAAAGACTTCAAAAACTGAACTGACATAGAAAACATAAGTCACAGAGGGCTGGTTGGAGCTTGAATCCTGAACTTAACTGAGTCAACTGCCTACTAAAACTATGTTTCCACAGGATATAAAAAAGACCCAAAGTCCCATAATAACCAAAATGTCCAGAATAAAATCCAAAATTAATCAACACATGAAGAAATCTGAACTTGTATAGAAAAAAGACAATCAATAAAGAAATACCAACTCTGAAATGACATAGATGTTAGAATTATCTAACAAAGATCTTGAAGAGACTTTATAAAAATGCTGTAACAAGTAAGAGCAAACACTCTTGAAAAGGATAGAAAGCTAGGAAGGGCTTACAGGTGAGGTGTAAAATGGTATAGCTGCTCTGGAAAAGTTTGGATATTTCTTATATAAACACACAGGTACTATTAAATATATAACTTTGCAGTTCCGTTCCTAGGTATTAATCCTGGAGAACTCAAAACTTACGCTCACACAAAAACCTGTACATGAATGTTTATAGTATCTGTATTCATAATTTCCATAAAGTGGAAAGAACCCAACAGGTAAATAGATAAATAAACTGGTGTGTGTGTGTGTGTGTACATGTATGCACGCATATGTATACATAAAATGGACTACTGCTCAACACAAAAAAAGAACAGGCTATTGATATAAGCAACAGCTTGGATGAATCTCTGGCATTGTATGAAGTGAAAGAAGCCAGTCTCAAAGGTTACTTACTACATGATTCCATGTGTATGACATGCTCCAAAAGACAAAGCTACACTAATAAAGTATAGGACAGTGGTTGCAAGGGTTAGCATTAAGAGGAGATTGTGACTACAAATGAACAGCATGAGAGAATTTTTTCAGGTGATGGAACTTTCCTAGATTTTAACATAGAAGTGTACACAAAATCTGTACATTTTAAACTTCGTAAAACTATATATACTAAAAGCCAACTTGACTGCTGGTTAATCTAAAAAGTAAATATTTTTAAAAAGCCTAAAGTTTAAAAAAACAGAAAAATAAGTTGCTGGTATATTTATTAAGAAACATATTTGTAGGGGATGAGTTGTATCAATGAATTGATTGAAATACATTTATCCCATTGCACTGAAGGCCAGTGGAATCAACTAAACTGCATGAGGGCTGAAAATGACTTACAAAGGTGTAATCCTACCTAATATGCTTCCTGTTCTACTGTATATACAAAACCAAGACTAAAATAGCACATGGAAAGAAAATCAAAGAACACTGTGTCACTGCCTGTCACCAGGCAGCAACTCAGGTCTTCAAACTGAACAATATCTAAATTACCTTAGATGAGAATCTGTCTTTGAAAGGCCCATTCCAATATTATTAATTCTATCTAGAATTCTAAGCTATACTCTCCACAATACAATCTATACAGTGTTTTTTCTTTCTCTGTTACACTAAAAAGCAGGTGAGGAAATTCTACTTACAGGAAAATGGAACAGATGTGCAGGTCCCTATTCCTCTCACTAAGTACAATTTCAAGTGCTGGACATTATATATAAAATAATCCTAAGAAAAGAGCCTGAGAGGTAGAAAATGGGCAGACCAGCTAGGGGCTTCAGGACCCAAAGAACTACACAGTGGTGAGTTTACTGAGTTTTTCTTTCACCACATATACCCCCAACTTGTAATTGAAGAAGGTGGCAATACAGAAATGCCAACAGAGCACAGACAAAAAAGTCTCGACAAAAGGCAGCTCTCTCTAGCCAAAGGACTGGGAAAGGGGCAGCATAGCAAGACAGAAAACTTATAGACAATAACTCCTCTACTTGAGCCAAAATCACAGAAAAAACTGTGGCCCTACACTTAGCAATGCTAGCTAAGGCTGAGTGCAGACCTTAGACTTCCTGGTCAGGCTATAAAGACGAATCACAGCCCTTACACTGAGGTGGTAGCAGACAAGTAAAAGTAAGGACCTGGGATTTTCACCCCCCATCTCAACTGTCACACACATACACACACACACACACACAGTCAGTGGACATCAATCATGTGGAGACACGAACTTCCAACCACCTACTCGGCAGTAATGTTTCTCTCCCTCTGCCTGCTTAGCTGGCATCAGAGGAGGCCTAGTGGAGTATCAGGATTTTGAATACTCCCTGTAGTAATAAGGCCACTACTCCCTTTTCCTACCCCTAAACTCGTGACATCAGTGGAGACCATGTATAAAGCAGTAATGAGGCACTGATCCATTCTATTCATAGTTAGGGTGGTATAAGTGGAAGTATATATAGTATACTTGGTATATATGGTATATAGTTAGGGTGGGAACCCCCACTTTCATCCAGCAGTAACAAGGAACCCTTTTCCCACTCAGGTATCAATGGAGGCCATGTGAAAACCAAGACTTCTCATCTTGCAATAATGAGATAGTACCATCCCTTTCCACTACTAAAGCAGTGTCAAAGGACACAGCTAAAACAGGAGATTTAAATAAAATCCACAGTCTCACAACATGATACCCAAAATATCCAGATTTTAATTTAAAGCCACTTCTCATACCAAAAGAGGAATATCTCCATTTGAATGAAAAAATACAGTTAACAGATAACAAAACAAAGATGAAAGAGATATTATAATTATCTGACAAAGATTTTACAGCAGCCATCATAAAAATGCTTCAATGAACAACTTTGTACATGCCTGAAACAAATGAAAACATAAAATGCCTCAGCAAAGAAACAGAAGACATATTAAAAGAACCAAATGGAAATTTTGGAACTAAGAAACTCGATAACCAAAATACAATACTTAATGAATGGGCTCAATGGCAGAATGGAGGGGACAGAGGAAAGAATCAGTAAAACATAAAATAAAACAATAGAAATTACTCAATCTGAACAAAAGAAAGAAAATACACTGAAAAAACTAAACAGAGCCTCAAGGACCTGTGGAACAATAACAAAAGATCTAAAATCCATGTCATTGCAAACCAGAAAGAAGTGGAGAAAGAAGTTAGGGTTGAAAAAGTACTCAAATAACTGCTGAAAACTCCCCAAATTTGGCAAGACACACACACACACACACACACACCCAAGACACATCATTGTCAAGCTTCTAAAAATTAATCATCTACCCTCCCTCTTGAAAACAACAAGAGAAAAGAGATACCTTACCTACACAGGAAAAACAATTCAAATGACAGTGGATTTCTCATCAGAAACCGTGGAGGCCATAAGCAGTGGCACATTTTTCAAGTGCTGAAAGAAAAGAACTGTCAACCTAGAATCCTATACCCAGTGAAAATATCCTTCAGGAATGCAAATGAAATAAAGACACTTTCAGATGAAGGAAAACTCAGAATTTTCACCAACATACTCACCCTAAAAGAGTAGCTAAAGAAGTTTCAACAAACAGAAAGGAAAAAATAAAAAGAGAAACTTTGGATCATCAGGAAGAAAAACATGGTAATATACAGTAGATTTTCCTTCTTCTCTTGAATTTTCTAAATTGTATTTGATGATTGAAATAAATTATAACACTGTCTCACGTGGTTCTAAATGTATTAGAGGAAGTATTTAAGACAATTATATTACAAATGGAGATAGTAAAGAAACATAAAGAAAGGGAGGTAAATGTACTAACTAAAAGACAGATTGACAGTAGATAAAAAACATGATCTCACTATATACTGTGTATAAGAAACTCACTTCAAATATAACGACACAGATAGACTGAAAGTAAAAGAATAAAATGGTGTATCATGTGAACATTAGTCAAAATAAAGCAGGAATGCTATATTAATAAGAAAAAGACTTCAGAGCAAAAAAAAAAAAAAAAAATTACCAGAGACAGAGAAGGCAATTATATCATGATAAAAGTGTCATACCACCAAGAAGATATACCAATCCTAAATGTGTATGTACCGATAACAGAGCTATAAATTATACAAAGTAAAAACTTACAGAACTGAAAGGAGAAATAGACAAACTCACAATTCTAAGTAAGAAACACCAACACTCTTCTCTCAGCAATTGATAAAACAATTAGAAAATCAGAAAGGATATACAAGAACATCATCAACCAAAAGTATCTAGTTGACATTTATATTAATATAACATTTGGCCTAACAACAGAATATACATTCTTTTTTAAGTGTTCAAGGAATAAAAATCAAGATAGACTATATATGCTAGGCTTTAAAAAAAATTCTTCAACAAATTTAAAAGAACTGAAATCATATAGAGTATGTTCACTGATCACAATAGGATAAAATCAGAAATTAATTAACAGAAAGATAACACAAAAAATTCCCAAACACGTGGAAACTAAACAATATACTTATAAATAATCCATGGGTCAAAAATCCCAAGGAGGCCAGGCATGGTGGCTCACACCTATAATCCTAGCACTCTGGAAGGCCGAGGCAGGCAGATCGCTCAAGGTCAGGAGTTCAAAACCAGCCTGAGCAAGAGTGAGACCCCATCTCTACTAAAAATAGAAAATATTAATTGGCTAACTAAAAATATATAGAGAAAAAATTAGCTGGGCATGGTGGTGCATGCCTGTAG
>VBSM01000272.1:64011217-64043950 GCA_008086735.1 Cheirogaleus medius
AAAAAAAAAAAAATCCAATTAGAAAATGGGCACATGAACAATTTACCAAAAGAACTATACAGATGGTAAATAAACACATGAAAATATGTTCAATATTAATAGCCATCACAGAAATGCAAATTCAAACCACAATGAGATTTCTAAACATCTACTCAAACAGCTTAAGCTCTTTTTTTAAAAAAAAAATGACAACACCAAATGGCGGTGAGGAAACAGTGAAACTGGATCATTCATATATTGCTAGTGGGAATGAAAATAATACAGCCACTCTAGAATTTGGCAGTTTCTTAAAACAAACCAACAAATAAAAACTGAACATGCAACTATCATATGACCAAACGATTGCACACCTAGACATTTATCACAGAGTGATGAAAACTCATACAAAAACATATACATGACTGTTTATAGCAGCATTATTCAGAATAGCCTCAAAATGGAAACAACCCAGATGTCTTTCAACAGGTCAATGGTTAAACAAACTATGATGTCTCCATACCATGTAATACTACTCAGCAATAAAAAAGAACTCCTAATACACACAACTTGCATGAATCTCCAGAGAATTATGCTTAGTGAAAAAAGCCAATCTCAAAAGATTACCTATTATATATGACTTTACTTCTATAACACTCTTGCAATGACAACTTATAGAAATGGAGAACAGATTTGTGTTTGAAAGGGAGTGGGGGCAGGTGGGAAGTGACTATAAAAACGGCAACATGAGGGGTTCTTGGGGTGATAGAAATGTTCTGCACCTTAACCGTACATGTATCAATACCTTGGTTGTGATACTGGTTGTGAAGTTGCCACCAAAGGAACCTACGTAAAGTGTACGTGGAAGCTCTCTGTATTACAGGTTAAGTATCCCTTATCCAAAACGCTTTGGAGCCTGAGCAACACAGGGGGACAAAAAAACAGCTGGGCAAGGTGGCATATGCCTGTAGTCCCAGTTACTTGGGTGGCTGAGGCAAAAGGATAGCTTGAGCCCAGGAATTTGAGATTGCTGTGAGCTATGATTGGACCACTGTACTCTAGCCTGAGTGACAGAGCAAGACCTTGTCTCAAAAACAAAACAAACAAACTAAAAAAACCAAAATGATTTGGTCCAGAAGTGTTTCAGATTTGGGATTTTTTCAGATTTCGGAATATTTACATTATACCAATTAAGCATTCCAAATCAGAAAACCCAAAATCTGAAATGTTCCAATGAGCATTTCCTTTGAGCATTATGTCAGCGCTCAAAAAGTTCCAGATTTTGGAGCGTTTCAGATTTTGAAGTTTTGATTTGGGGATGCTAAACCCATATTTCTTATAACTAACTACATGTGATTCTACATTATCTCAAAATAAAAAAATTTCGCAAAAAAAAATTCATAAATCAATATGATTTAAAAAAATAAGGACAAACAAAAGAAGGTAAGTAGGGAATGCTTTTCCTCCCATGGGTGGGAGTAGTCTCCTTTGCAAGACTTCAGGCTAGGGTTATCAAGTCAGCTTTTACTCAATCTACACTCCTCCTTAGCTGATCTCATTTATCCTGAGGCTTCAATTACTATATGCCAATGATTGCCAAATATGTATTTCAAGCCCATCCCTTTCTTCTGAAGTCCAGACACATTTTACTTTTAAATGACTATCTCAAGCTAGGTATTTCACAGGCGCTCAATATGTGCACATTTAAACATACCATCTTTTTCCCTACACCCCCCAAATCTGCTTCTCTGGGGGCTTTCGCTGTTTCAGTAGTTGTCACTTGCTATGATCTGAGTATTTGTGGTCTCCCAAAATTCTTATGTTGAAATCCAAACTCCCAAGGTGATGGTTTTAGGAGGTAGGCCTTTGAGAAGTGATTAGGTCATGAGGGTGGAGCCTTCAGGACGAGATTAGTGCCCTTACAAAAGAGTGTCCAGAGTTGCCTTGCCCTTTCCACTATGTGAGGACACAGTGAGAAGGTGCCATCTATGAACCAGGAAATGGGCCTTGACCAGACACTGTATCTGCCTTGATTCTGGACTTCCCAGCCTCCAAAGTATGAGAATAAATAAATTTCTGTTGTTTATAAACTACTCAGTCTATGGTATTTTGTTATAGCAGCCTGAATGAATTTAAGACATCACAATGCCATCCAATGCACCCAGATGCCCAAGCTAGTATGTGGTCTACTCTACCTTATTCTCACTCTTAGAGTCAATCATAAAACACCACTCATTCAAGTTCTTAAATACATGGTCAGTCCACTTCTTCCCATCTGGTTGAAGCACCACTGTAATAGTCTCCTGACTGATTTCTGCAGTCCCACTTATGCCCTCCTCAAAAGCATTCCTCCTGTAGCAACCAGACTGATCTTTACAAAATGCAAATCCAAACATCTCACTCCCTATCTTAAAACTTTTCAGTGTGCTTACCATAATCCTCACCAAAGCTCACAAAATCCCACCAAGTCTGGCTTCCATCTGCATCATGCCACTCTTCATGCTCATTTCTAAACTCCAGCCATAATAAGAGTTTTCTAGTTTTTTCAAGGCATTCTGCTATTCCCACTTCAGGGCCTCTATACTTCCCTCCCACCACTCCCAGCCCAACAACTATGTCTCACATCTTAGCTCATCCATCACCTCCTCCATGGCAGGTTTTCCTGAGCCCTCAGACTAGGGTAGGCCCTCGTTAAATAATGAAACGGACACTTATACAACTTTGAATACAACCTACTTAAAGTGTTTTAATAAAAAAATAATCAAACAACATTCATGGAAAGATAATATTGAAGATAAAAATCAATACACAGTCGGCCCACCTTATTCAAGGGCTCCCAATCTGCAGATCAAACCAACCACAGCTTGAAAATATTCCAAAAATAAAAACAAAAAATAACAATACAACAATAAAAAACAATGTGGTCTAACTATTTACAAAGCATTTATATTGTAGCAGATATTATAAGTAATCTAGAGATGATTTAAAGTATATGAGAGGATATGTGACATTCAAATATTATACCATTTTACATCAGGGACTTGAGCATCCATGAATTTTGGTATCTGCAGAGGTCTTAGAACCAATCTTAGAACCAATCCCCCTTGGACAGGGAAAGGCAACCATACTCTATTATATTTCAATATGTAAGTAACACACATTTTTCTTGGTGCTTTGTTTACGTTAACTTAAGTCTACTTGATAGACACTTAACATCCATTTTCTTTAGAGCTTTCTAAATATACAATAATAATTCTGGTAGGAAGCTTTGTCATTCATAGACAAACTGACTATTATTTATTATGAATACTTTTAAACAAGCATACTATTTTCTTACAATTGTTTGGAGGCTTTAGGGCAACTTCAATATATACAAACTTTTTAAGAGGTTTTTAAGTTCACTGTGTAAAACACACACACACACACACACACATTTTGTTGAGCTTGAGGTTTAGCTATCCAGCATTCTTTCTAAAGTTTGATGCATTCTACCCAGTCTCTTAATAATAAAAATAACAAAGGAAAAAAACACATGGTAAAATGACTATTGGAATGTGTCGTGTAGAAAATAGTGTGTTTGAGGCTTCAGAAGGTATGGCTGTAAGCACTCTCTGATTAGTAATTTGGAGAGGTTAGAGTTTTAAATATTTACATGTTAAAATTTTATCTAAGTATTTGTATGGAATCTGTATTTCCCAATTTCAGGTGTTTTTACCCCAATATCCCATCTCTGGCTTTAAATTAATATGTATACATCATATGAAGAACCACTCAAAATTAATTCTACTAGTAATCATACTCTAATCTATTTGTCATCACAGTTTTCAACAGAATGGTCATATATACATGGTTCATGGTTCTATACTGAAATAAATCTCATTTCCTGTTAAAAACATCTGATTAAAAGCATCATTACAGAACATAACAATAATGAAGAGATTATAGGAACAAATTTTAGGATATGAGATAAGAGCAAGAGCCATGTAAAATTATAGCCAATATTAATTGACTGATGTTAAATATGCTACAAAATGAAAAACAGACATTTGGAAATACTGGGACAGAGGAGGCAAGAGTTGTTCCAAAAGTGCAGCTTCACAGGGTATTGCTATTGATATTATGTCAGTCTCAGGTTCATAAGACCTGGGGTTTCCAAACTGTGAGGGAGCACATACAATCAAACCTGTATTAGCCAAGAGGCTAAAGGAATAGCCTAGCCTGATTGACTAAATTTACTTATAAAGCCTTTTTGTTTCAACAACTGCTACTGAAAACTGTTCTAAAATGCATTAAGGTATACTTTCCTGCTTTAGTAAGTACAGTATAGTGAACATAATTAAATCTTTTACTTCTGACTGCAGGTCTTATCATATATTAGGATCAACCTTGTTGTGAGCATCAGTTCTCACTGGACCCTAATGAAGATGTGGACATTTAGGTTAGAGGCATACACACTGGCCCTAGGGTATTAATTCTTTGGAAAGTTCTTCTTTTTTAAAAAAACTACAACTGTTTAAAATCAATTTTTAAAAGGGGAGAAAAGGAGCTTATTTTCCTACAAGTCAAGAGCAGGAAAAACAGATCTGGTTATCTAAGCTTTTACTACATCATTGGAGCTTTTCTAAAGTAATAGGTATTCCTGAGAAATCTGTTCCATTTTCAACAGTTAAGACAATAAGCGCCAAAGGACAAAGCTTGGGGAAAAGAAAAGTAAAATCTAATTCCTATGTGAAAAATAAAATAGTATTGAAGAAAGCTGTGCAGTATCCAGGTATTTACTAAGTACATCTTATGTACTAAATATGTTTTATGTACTAAGTACCTTGGCTAAGCACTATGGCTACAGCAAGCCTTCCTTGCCTGTGCCTCAATTTCTTCATCTACAAAATTAGGAGACTGCATATATATGTTTCTCCCTTAATATACAAAAATTTCTCCATGTTATGACTCATTAAGAGCAGAGTGATGTTACTCTACCATCAATTGTGTGTGGGTGTGGGGCGGGGGTAAGAGACAAGGGAGGAGGGAAGAACGGAGAGAGGGAGAGAGATGGGGAGAATATCTAACTCTACAACGAAAGCAAGGATGCCCAAATTCCTAAGAAAACTATTCTCTGCAGTTAACTCAGGAATGTTAACTAGTTACTCTTTTTATTGCTTTGGACAGAACACTGAATAACAAATTAATGACTGGGCTCTATCTTAAAATGCTGCAGGGTTAAATATTAAATATCCAAAAAAAGAAAGTAAAGACTCCATGGAGGCTTTTGTTTCCGTTCAGTTTTCTTTGAAGCCTCATCCTAAATGACAAATTGCATGAGCACTGGTGGTTTGATACCAAGAATACTGGAGTGAATACTAGCCCTGACAGTAGTGAACTGTGTGATGTTCAATAAGTCACCTGCTCGTCTGCAAAATATTTCCTTCTATTTTCTGTCATTAATCAAGAATGTTATGACAAATACAACAAATTTCCTTTTAAAATAAAGATGATACACCAATAGTTCAGGAGAATGTCATGGTTATAATGCATTTTGATTCTGGAAAAGCATTTGACCAACTATTGAATATAAACATTAAGACAAGCCATATAGACTCAAATGGATTCTTAACTGTGAACAAGTTTTGAGTAATGAATCAGAAGGAACACTGGCTAGATGGACTGAATTAACAAGAATACATTTAACTGTGGATCCAAAAGAATGGCCTAGATCACTCTTTAAAATTGCTGCTATAAGCATATAATAAACTTCTGGCATTCAGTATGGACATATCACTCTCGCTGTGTGAAAGAACTAACTCACTGGGTTTTCCTATTATGTTTCACAAGTATAAATGTAAATCCTGGCACTAAAGTGGAAAAAAAGTCTACAAGCAAGGAGTAGGAAAGGCCAAATTTAAGGTCAGTTCATATGAAGAAGAACTAATAGCCTGAGCTGACTCCAAGCTCCACATGAGTCAACAGTGTGACACGGCTGCCAAAAAAGCTAACGTAATCTTAGACATCAATAGCAGAAGTGTAGTGTCCAGAAGTAGGGAGTTACAACTTTACTGTATGCTCTGCATCCTGTGCTGGGTCCTGCACATCCAGAATGATAGGCTCAGTGCCAAGTGTGCCTTATTTAAGAGTGATACTGACAAACAAGAGCAATGCCAGGAAGGAGAGTGACCAGAACAGCAAAAGACCTAAGAACAAGTTCTGAAGACTAAAGGAACGAGAAGTATTTTGCCTGGAAATGCTAAGTCTTGGGGGAGAGATAATATTAAATATCTAATGAGTTGCTACGTGACAGAGGAGTTCAGACCTAAGAGGACACATTCCAAAGCAGACATAAAAACTATCCAAAACGGAATGAGCTGCTTCAGCACTGAGAATGTTTAGGCAATACAACTGTTGTCAACTCTGACTATACAATAGAAACACCTGGGAATAGTTTTAAAACTATCAATGCCCATGCCCCAACCCAGCCAATTAAATTAGAATCTCTAGGGGAGGGCCTGGGCAACAGTAGGTATTAAAAACTCCCCTGGGTGTTCTAATAAGCAGCTACACTTGAGAATGACCAAGGTAAACACAGGCATACCTCAAAGATACTGTGGGTTCCAGTTACCAAACTTTTATATGCACTGGGAAGCTAAAAAGCTATGTTTACACTACACCATATTCTATTGAGTATCAATAGCACTATGTCTAAAAAAAAAAAAAAACAACAAAAGGTATATACCTTAATTTAAAAACACCTATTGCTAAAATATGCTAAAGATTATCTGACCCTTCAGCCAAATTGTAACCTTTTTGCTAGTGGAGGGTCTTGCCTTGATATCAATGCCTGCTGACTGATCAAGGTGGTGGCTGCTGAAGGCTGGGGTGGCTACAGCAATTTCTTAAAATAAGACAGCAATGAAGTTAGTTGCATTGACCTTTCTTTCACAAATGATTTCTCTGTAGCATGTGATGTTGTCTGGTACCATTTTACCCAGAGAACTTCTTTCAAAATTGGACTCAATTCTCTCAAATTCTGCCACTGCTTTATCAACTAAGTCTATGTTAATAGTATAAATTCTTTGTCATTTCAACAGTGTCCACAGCATCTTTACCAAGAGTAGATTCCATCTCAAGAAACCACTGTCTTTGCTCATTCATAAGAAGTAGCTCCTCATATGTTCAAGTTTTATCATGAGTTTGCAGCAATTCAGTCCCATCTTCAGGCTCCACTTCTAATTCTAGTTCTCTTGCTATTTCCACCACATCTGCAGTTAATTCCTGCACTGAAATCTTGAACCCCTCAAAGTCATCCATGAGGGTTGGAATCAGTTTCTTCCAAACTCCTGTTAATGTTGATGTTTTGACCCCCTCCCATGAATCACGAATGTTCTTAACGGCATCTAGAATGGTGAATCCTTTCCATCAGGTTTTCAATTAAATTTGCCCAGATCCATCAGAGGAATCTATGGCAGCAGCTATAGCCTTACGAAAAGTATTTCTTAAATAGTAAGACTTGAGAGTCTAAATTGCTCCTTGATCCATGTACTACAGAATGGATGTTGTGTTAGTAGGCAGGAGAACAACATCAATCTCTTTATACAACTCCATCAGAGTCCTTGGGTGACCAGGTACATTATCAATGGGCAGTAATATTTTGAAAGGAATCTTTTTTTCTGAGCAACAGGTCTCAATAGGAGGTTTAAAGTATGCAGTAAATCATACTGTAAACAGATGTGCTGTCATCCAGGCTTTGTTGTTCCATTTATAGTGCACAGGCAGAATAGATTTAGCATAATTCTTAAGGTTTTGTAAACGGTAAGTGAGCATTGGCTTCAACTTAAAAGTCACCAGCTGCATTAGCCCCTATCAAGAGAGCCTGTTCTTTCAAGTTTAAAAACCAGGCATTGACTTCTTTAGCTAAGAAAACCCTAGATGGCATCTTCTTCCAATAGAAGGCTGTTTTGTCTACAATGAAAATCTGTTGTCCACCTTCATCAATGATCTTAGCTAGATCTTCTGTATAACTTGCAGCAGCGTCTACATCAACACTTACTGTTTCACCTTGCACTTTGTATCACGGAGAAGGCTTCTTTCCTTCAATCATATGAACCAACATCTGCTAGCTTCAGACTTTTCTTCTGCAGCTTTCTCATATCTCTCAGCCTTCATATAGAACTGAAGAGAGTCAAGGCCTTGCTATGGATTAGGCTTTGGCTTAAGAGAATGCTGTGGCTGGATGGATCTTCTATCCAGACCACTAAAACTCCCGCCATATCAGCCATAAGGCTGTTTTGCTTTCTTATCATTCATGTGTTCACTGCAGTAGCACTTTTAATTCCCTTCAAGAACTTTTCCTTTGCATTCACAACTTAGCTAATTTTTTGGCACAAAAGTCCCTGCTTTTGTCCCACCTTGGCTCTCAACAGGCCTTCCTCACTAAGCTTAATCATTTTTGCTTTTGATTTAAAGTGAGAGACATGTGACTTTTCCTTTCATTTGCACATTTAGAGGCCATTGCAGAGTTATTAACTGGTCTGACTTCAATACTGTTGTGTCTCAGGGAATAGGGAGGACCCAGGAGACGAAGAGAGAAGAGGGAACAGTTGATCAGTGGAGCAATCAGAACACACACAACATTTACTGATTAAGTTCTCTGTCTTATATGGGAGTAGTTAGTGGCGCCCCAAAACAATTACAGTATTAACAACAAAGATCATTGATTACAGGTCACTATAACAAATATAATAATAATTTGAATTTTTTTGAAATACTGCAAGAATTACCAAAATGGGACATAGAGACATGAAGCAAGCACATGCTGTTGGAAAAAAGGTGCCAATTGACTTGCTTGATGCAATGTTGCCACAAACATTCCATTTGTAAAAAAAAAAATATTATCTGTGAGGCACAATAAAGCAAAGTGCAATAAAACAAGGTATACCTGTACAATCAAGATGTCTGTGTGTGGGATAGAGGGGATTTCTTCTCAGAAGCCTGCATTAGGTTTATTTCCCAGGTCTTTTCTGCTCTAGAAACTTTGATATTTTTAACCTGTAAAACTCAACAGTATCCTCTACAATCATGAAGATTAATTCCTCTTTGCATATATTTGAGAAGAAATGAAGTTCAAATGGTGTACTCTCTTAAAGGGAAGAATGTAGGTGGAGTTATAATAGCTAGCATATTCTATTCACAAATAAGAGGTTTCAAAGATTTAAGCACTACTGTCTTTGTGGAAAAGAACAGTACCAGCAATATCATATGTAAATAAATAATTTAATTCCAAAGTTTTATAAAATGAATTTAAAACATACTAACATTCAAGAGTTCTCTAGTTTCTTCTGTGATAAAATAATTAAAATGAAGCAGCAACTACTTTGTAGTTTGAATAGCCTCTACCACTAGCAGTTTATCCAATGTACATGATAAAATGCTATATTTTCCTACTTTTAACATTTTCTAAAACTTTCTATACCAGAATAGCCTGAATTTTTAGTAATCAATGTACAGTTCTCCATGCTTCCTTAGGCATTGGTTATATTCTTGATCTTAATCCTTTTCTCTGACTACTGAATAAAAACACTGATACAGATTTCTTAATCTCCTTTGAAAAGATACATTCCCTGTGTGTTCAAAAGCCTTCTGGCCTTAATAGAGGTCAGACATCAAGGGTAGTGGGTTATGCATCTAAATTTTAGTGGCCCCTCCAGCTTTTTCCACTTAAGATGTAACACACCCTCTAAACTTTAAAACTTTCACTTTAGATTACAGTAAAACATCGCCCATTTCCTTTTACTTTTGCCATCTGCCCGTGCAAAAAGCTCCTAATGAATCTGAAGCTTCTTCTCGGCTACTTGAAGTCTATCTCATTAATCTTTGTCATGTGGTTCATTAATAATGAGAGAGGTATTAAAGATCATCATCTTGTTTACAGACAACCATCACCAAAAGAGCCTGGAATAACACTGCGGATTTGACTAGACATTTTCAGCCTAACGAGCATTTCAGGAGTCCTGATGTGGGGAGGAAGCATACATTTAACCTTTTTTACCACTAAGCTGGTTAACTGTACTTAGTTTCCAGTAAGGATTGCCCTTTCCATATCAAAACACTAGCAAGAATTACGACCTTACAGCCATCTGAGCAGCTGCTGGACGGGCAGTTTGCTCCACAGCCAACAGTCACCTTTCCATTTTTCAAGCACATACCTCTCACAGAAATGTTTTCAGTGCAGCAGTCTACAGAGCTGGTTATAACACCGGCACGATGTGACAACAAAATTCAGGATGATTTTGCTTTTTTCAGCCTGCCCCTTTCTTTTTTTAAAAAATTCTTTCTTCCCCTTCCATCCCCCAAAGAAAACCGAACCAACAATACTTCCACAAAACCTGCCTCAGACTTGTGAATATAATGCTTTCAGTGAAAGCAGACCAGCTTTATAGGAGAACAGCTTTCATGAGAAGCAGGAAGCTGATCTGGGCAGCAGAGAGCAGGGATGGGGCGGAGCAGAAAGGAACTGAGCTGGGGGTGAGCAAAGCACAGACAGTCCTGGCTGCTTCTAGTTACTTATTGACAGTTTCATCTAAATAGCACAGATTTACAAACAGGGTGAGCATCCACCCTACTTTCTTTTCTTTCTTTTATGAATCTCTGTCAATCTGGTAAACTATTACACAGGGGAAAGTAAGGCCTTACAGCCTGCCTGAGCCCAGATGCAGGGAAATGATGTAAGCTTCCCACCTCCCACCAGCCCCAGCTCTGCCAATCCACCTCTACTGTGACCTGTGAATATCCCCTCCCACCCCTGGGGCCACTGCCCTGGGGCCAGTGGGCCCCAGGCTTGCCTAGCTGTGTCCTACTGTGCAGCAGAAAGTATTTGCCAGGGGGTAAGGAGTATTTTTGTTTTGAGAAAGTTTTCAATGAGAAACGAACTGCCTTTCTATTTAAAAAATAATGCTGAATTACCAAAAGCTAGTTAGTCCTTAGGAAAAATAATAGGACTGAGGTGAGGAATGCATTTTAGCAAAAGGCAGCAGAAGGTGTGATATAGCAAAGAGTGTAATACAGGGAGATGGGGGAAGACACAGAACCTACTTTTCTCCTACCATCTTTGTGACCTCGGACAACTGGCTTAAACTTCTCTGGTTTCATTTTTTGTAAAAGTAAAGAGTTAATATAAATTGCATCTGAGGTCTTGTATTGTTGTAATTTTATGAACGGACACCCAAAAAAAATAAACCAAGAGCCAGAAAACAATCTCACTGTGGCCAATTGTTTGTTGTTTACTCAAAATTGCAAGTAATTCCTTATATTTAGATATGCTTTGCCAAAGTACTATTAAATGTGAGTAAAATTAGCACAAGATATAAAAGGGGGAAAAAATTACAGGCAGTTCAAATGTTAATCCTGATCTGGAGAATTTATAGAGAATTAGGATAGGGAAGACTCATGCTTAGGAAAAGACAATTTATAAACAGATGCATGGAAGCAATTAAAACCTAAGACACTACCCTAGACAGCATAAACTATTTACCTTAGTCAGCAGTGTTCTACATTTAGAGGACATACACACATATCAGAAATTTAAAAAAAAAATTAATTAAGAGCCCATATGGCCTTCTAGTATAACAGTCTTCAAAGGGGGGGTCAGCAAACTCCTGTAAGTATGTGAATTTCCAAAGGGTATGCAGGCACACAGACAGTAAATCAATTTCCAGATCAACTTTTCTAAGCACCTTTTCCTAAAACTGACTTGCCTGAGAAGGCTTCTGGAGATTACTTAACCTTTCTCACCTTCCCTTTCTCAACCTTCCAATCTCCCACTTTACAAAACCAAGCCTCACAGCTCACCCATCAAAATCTTACTCTGGAACATTGCTTGGGGTAGGGAGAAAAGATTAAAAAAAAAAAAAAAAAACCACCTCTGGACAGTACACAATGGGACAATTAGAAATACTGTTAGTGAAAAGTGAATGGCCGTAATTAATCACTCTTCTTTTGCAATTCAGGTGGCTTTGCCAATTCTTTGCTTAGAATAAAATTGGAGAAGGACCTAATTGAGTTGTCAGCTGATAAATCATTAAAGATAGTTTTAAATGATAAATCACTGTGATTTTGAATATAATCCAGGAAGAGTTCAAATAAATGAGTGACAGCACTATATAAATACTCTCATTTTCTTCAACTTATTTACGTAAACAAATTTCACAGTGCATATATTTAAAAAGAATGAAAAATATCCTGAAATCTTTCTTTAATGAATAATATTCATCTACTAATTATGGACTAATTAGAAGAAAAACACCAATGATGCCTTAATAGATACATTTCCAATAAAATTATATTTTTATCTCTAATATTATTTATCCAAATTTGTAATTTATGTATGTTATTTTGATCAACAGTGTACTAACCATAACCTTAATAACTTTTTTCAAATCACTTAAATTGTATAGTCACAGAAAATTAATTTTTATCACAGAAATATGACAGGGTAATCAACAATAGATTTTTAAACATTTATAAATGGATAATGGAAAGTATTATAAAGCTACAGCATTTTATTAAAATAATATATTTTAAAGGGATATAGCAAATTTATTAAGAAATGCCAATATTTATAATACAATGACAATTACACCATTAGCAAATGATTTAAACTTATGATGGAAAATTTAAAAGTCAATGAAGAATTATATGAGGAAATCCACAGTTCTCAAAATTCTTTTACTGCAGCAAAAAAGGTTAACAACCACGACATTGTTTATCCTTCTATTCCAAACACAAAACACCTTTTAAGTGTTACTAAAGAGCAAAACAAAAACAAAAGAAAACAAAAACCAGCAATCTAGAACCTCAGGAAATGAACCACTTTTCTCCTGATATCGATGATTACAGTCTTTGAGTACCAGTTTTGTTTTATAATTTTAAACTATTCTAGATGAAAATCTTTCCAATATGAGGAACTCTTTCCAATCTTCATAAATAGACCACATCAACATGATTTAACCTTTATTAAGTGTTCCTCAGACAACTATTAACATAGTAACACCATCCTGCTGGGCCCTCATACATAATGCCCCCAAGACCACAAGCTCCTCCTGTCTGGCTGTCTGCATTTCCACCAGTCAATGGAGGGGTGTGGAATCTCCTGGGCTGGGTTCAAGTCCTGATCCAGGATATCAGCTGCCAGACCCTGAAAGAGGCACTGAAACTCTTTGAGCTCCAACTTTCTTTACTTTATTTAAACAGTTGTTAATAATCTCATCTTCTTAAACTATCTCACAAAACTGGATTTGTTTTCCTCCTATCACTTCTCACCACTAAATGCCTGCATGAAGCATCCCCCACCCCATTCTTATCCCTATAGGCTTGAAAATCACCCAAAAAGTTAATTAGGTCTGTTTGTTTAATTCCAATAAAAAATGGGTTAAATAAAGGATGAGTGTGTCATCTATAAAACACAGTTGACCCTTGAACAACAATGGGTTTGAACTATGTGGTTCCAAAACATACTGGAAAACTTTTTGGAAATTTGTAACGGTTCGAAAAAACTCATAGACCAACTGTGTAGCCTACAGAAATATTGAAAAAAATTAAGAGAAAGTTAAGTATGTCATGAATGTATAAAATATATGTAGATACTAGTCTATGTATTAATCGACTGCTTATGTTATCGGTAAGGCTTCCAGTCAACAGCAGGCTGTTAAGTTTTGAAGGAGTCCAAAGTTATACTGGATTTTCAACTGCATATGTCCCTAACCTTCACGTTATTCAAGGGTCAGGTATACAGCAAGTTTGTGACATTTGTTTCCAGAGGTCATAGGGGTTTTGGATCACTGATAGTGATTGCTGAGTAATATATGGAAAGATTTAACTATATATGTTCCATCCAAAACCTCAATCTGCTCTAACAAAAGATTCACAGAAAGGAGGGGTCTAACATATTTTCAAGTTGTGACCCTCATTCATTTTAATATCAAACCTATCCTTCTCCCAACTACTCACATAAGGTCCATATTACTTTTATTATCTGCTCACTAAATTTTTTTTTAATTTTTAAAATTCTTTTTTTTTCCAACATCAACGAGCATCAGAATCACTAAATATTTTTGATTATGGTGTTTGACACTCCAAAGCTTCAGTTTCCAAGATCCTGGTCCACCTAGTGTCCTGAAACCTCAGGTTCATTCCCAGAAGCACAAAATAAAACTTTCACTTTTAAGATATGGAAAATAAAATTCAAATAACATCAGAAGGGAGATAAAAAATTTTTTAAAGTTAGCTTGTATTACCTATTGTGTCTATTTAAAATGCCTATATGGTAAGTTAGGCACTTTATTCTCTTCCATGAATTATATGTGGTTACTATTACTATACATCCTCACTTGATCCTCTATACCTGTGGTCCCAGACCCCCAGGCCATAGCCCATTACTGGTCCTTGTCCTGTTAGGAAACAGGCGGTACATCACTGCCTGAGTTCTGCACCCCACCCCACCCCCATTCCCAGTCCGTGGAATAACTGTCTTCCATGAAACCAGTGCCTGTGCCAAAAAGGTTGGGGGCCGCTACTCCATACCACTTTACTATTAATTCCAAGTCACTAATGACGAATCTGAACCTCAAATGTATCTAAGTGACTTGCTCAAGATCACAAAGGCTGCAGATGAATCAAAACTAGAACTCAAGCCTCCAGATAGATGGTCCAGTCAAGTTTCCTAGTAAGTGTGCTTGCCCCACTGAAGGAACCCTTATGATAAACAAAGACCAGGGCAAGAAAGGGCAGCAGCATTTCCGCTCTAAGATTCCTGTGGGATACTGTGTTTCAGTCTAAAGGGCAGACATTCCAAAGTCACACAGATCTGGGTTTGAATTCAGACAATGTAACTGTTGGCAAGTTATTTAACTTTTCTAAGCCTCAATTTCAAGACTTGTCTTAACTCTTTTAATTCTCCCAAAAATCCTATGATGTGGTAGATACTATTATTTTCATTCTCACTTTATTAATGAGAAAAGACTTTGTCCAGGAGAGGTAAGGCAATTTGCCTAGGGTCAGAGAACTAAGAAGTGAAAGCTGGCACTGAGGCTAAGCCGTCTGACTCTAGGGATCAGAGTTGGAATTAGTGCCTCTCTGGAAATGATTATAATTATAGCACTACCTTTATTCTCACCACCATCATCATCATCCTCTCCATCGCCATCACCAACCTTCTCTACAGTTAGCCTACAGGATCCAAACATTCCCAGTGATCCTGAGAAATTGATGCTCATGACCTAAAGAGCTGAGAAATTGACTAAGTGAGACTGACAGGAGTAAGGGCTTCAGGGAAGAAGTCAAGAAGGAAGCTGGTCCCCGGAAGGGAATAATGTACAGCAGAATGGAGAAATTAAATGGTGGCCTGAAACTGGGAACATGAAAAAATATCAGCTAAGAGATGGGGGAAAAAAAGGGAAACAGCCCAAGAAAGACAAACTTATGTTTACAAAATTTTATCAGATGCCTAAAATAGAAGAAATAGAAGAAAAAATGGCAAAAATCTGGCCTGCGATATAACTTGAGATCTAATTCTTGTCAATTTAATAACTGCTATCTGACCCTGGGAGGAAAATGTGATCATTTTAATCAACCCTCATTGATGACCTGATACAGGCACAAAAGCATTTGCCTCTGAAAAAGTATCAGAGCCCATGGACTCCTCCCTCTCAACTACTAAACTGCAATTCTATTCCTTTGGCAAATCTTAAATCATGTGTTCATGCAATGTTATTTCTGGGTTCTTTAAATAACTGTGTTTGGGGCTTTTAATCCACATTATTTTCCTCTACAGCTTTTGTCTAAAACTAAAGCCTATTTTTTCCACTTAAAGGGATTGAGAGAAATCACAGTTTGCTCATTTCCCTCAGGCAGTTAGTCTGCATCCCTGAGCTTCCAAATACTCTGTATACACCACTATTAGAGCCCTGATGACTCCCATTTGTGACTATAGATCTGGTTTGCCCATTACCCTGTATGATCCCACAGAAAAGGACTCATGTTTTGTTCATCTTTACAACCATAGCACCTACAACATTTTGTTGCTCTTGGTAAATGTTGAAAGAAAAATTATTTGAAAGTTTTCAAGTCTGTTTTCTGAGTCCATCAAGGTTTCCTTTGCCACTGAACTTACTATAGAAGCCTATCTCCTTAGACAATGATAATCTTAGATTACCAATATTGATTAGGATTTAGTGGATTAAAATCCTAATCAATGGCACTTGGTTGGGAAAATAAAAAGGAAAACCCCCTTGGGTTGATGTTTCAGTATCCACTTTGATGAACCTATGCCCAGTATCCAGTCTTCAGACAAAAAAAAAAAATATGCTTTAGGGTCATGATCACTTAAAATTTATTAACTAACTCAAAGGGCTTTGTTTATCCCATAATGTCTAGCAAAGTGCCTAGCACAAGGTCAGTGTCAGATAAACACTTTTATATTGGTTGATTAATTGACTGCTGCTATTAGAACTGCTGCACACCAAATGCAGACAATCCTTGAACTATCAACAGGGGTGTTAAAAGATTTAGCAAAATACCAGTAAGTCTTTAAAATCAGATAATTAACTTTTAGGATTGTAAGGTTATGGTTATATGCAGTCAGAGACAATTTAAAACTCCTAAAATCCATTAGGGGCAATCTAGTCCCTAAAATGTGGGACCTAAAAAAAAAATCATGCTTCTATTTTTTTATACAGGGGCCTTGAAAAATGTAGGACTAAAAGAACTTTGATCTAAAAAAAAAAAACCCACTCTCCTATAAGCTAGGTGGTACAGCTTAACAGAAATTGTTGGCCCTTAAGGTATGTGTGTGGAGGGAAGCTCAGGATCAATGATCATGTAATATTCCTGAAATTCCCCAAACTCGATTACTATTTTGATACATCTAAACATACCTATTTGATAAAGTTACCTCAGGGTTCCTAAAAATTGCATGTGCCCTGTTTGTCAATAAAACCTGAGCTCCTGTGTACTGGTAAACACAGCAAAATAAATAAACTTTAAATTTAAACTTTAAAGTTTATTAGGTTGTATGCAAAGATCTATTTTTAAATGTTTCAAATTTTCCTAAAATTTCCTTCTATTATTGGACTCCAAGAGATATTAAGATTGAACATTCTGTTCAATATTAAGTCTACCGTTCGTTATATTAAAAATCGGTTTAAGGTATTTTTAAAAATCAGCAATCTCACAAAGAATATATGGTGATCCTAATACATCTTTTTGTAAACCTAAAACATAAAGAAAAAAATAGGAACACTAAGTAGATTACATTTTGTAACCTGACAGGCTTACAAGTTTTCCCAAATATAAAAGTCATACTAAACCAGGGACTTTTAATTTCTTGATGGGGTTAATCTCTAATATAAAGCCACAGTCATAACTAACTACAAATTAAATTATATATACAATGCCCCAAAAATTCAAAAAATATCATTTTTGGACCATAATAATCATAAAAGTTAAGAAGCATAAATTCACTGGCAAGTTACAAATTCTCCTTACCACATACTTTCAAATATTTTCCCTTTACTTCCATGAATCTCACTAAGAATATTTCAATCATCTATGGTACCCTGCCTCAAAGGAAACATTTCTACTATTGTTAAGATCTTTTAAAATAAATAGAATGTTATTAAGTATGGGATTTTAGTCTTCCTTTTAAGTGTGTAACAGATGTAATATTTGTTTATTTTTATAGGTCCTTACAAAATAAATAAATTATATTGGGTAGAAATATATTCTCCCAAATCAGATTATATATATATTACTTATTTGTATGTTATTTTTATGATATTTTTTCCCAGTAAATGACTTATTTTTATTATACTCTAACATCCTTGTAACTCTAAGAGGTTTCATATTTGAAAGTCACAACTAGTAAATGTTTTAGCAAGCCCCTTCTAATTAAACACACATCTGATCTGTAAGACACTATCATTTTTACTGACAGAAATTTAGCAACATATTTTACAAAATGTTTTCACTTCAGAGATAACTATTTACCATAATATAGTAAATATTACTATTTCCATTTTACAGAAAGATACCAAGATCCAGAGAGGTAAGCATCTTGCCTGCATAATCTGAAAAGTCAAGACTAAAATTAAGATTTCTCAATCAAAATCAGGTGGTTTTAGCATATACTAGAAAGTTTCAAAATATATTTGTTTATCAATGTAGCATAGTCATATAAAATTGGGGGGAAAATTTACATGCTTCTAAAATGCTTCTTCCTTTCCTTCCTACCCCCTCTTTAGCAGTTTATTGACTGTTTATACATCTTAAATCGAGTCTTTGTAAGCTTCTTTTAATGAACTTGCACTGCTCCCTGAATTCTCTAACCATGGTATTGATCCATTATTTTTTATTATTTTTATAATTTTCTTCACTATCCTATGAAAAATGAATGTTAAGGGGCTCACTGGAAAATTATCTAAGCTCTCTTTTTTCTTTAGATGGGTCTTACAGTAAAAAGAAAAAAAAACTTTAAAGCTTCTTTAGAACGTAAAGCACCAATGAGAAAGAGTACTAACCTTGAAAGATAATGATGTGATTCTATACTTAATCTATGGTTCTATCCTTAAGAATATGGGAAAAAAATCTACCCGGAATGGCATTAACGTTTAGAAAATTGGCCCAGTCCCAAGAGTGGGTAATGCCTGGAAGCTGGAGGGAGGTATTTAAAGTTGTGTTAGGGAAGCAAGGTCATGAAAGGTCAGTAACTAAGTTACGGGCAATACTGGAGCAGGCAAACTCTGACTTCCACAGGGACCACATACAACCTGTGTTGTCACTGATAGTGGAACCCCTGACCCCCATACTCCAAAGCAACTTAATTCCTACTATTTGTCTGTAACTCAAGTGCTGGGCACAGGCCCATGGGTGTAACTGTTGAAAATGAAGTAAATAATTTGTAAATAAGCTCCTAGATGTGAGAGAGAGGCAAGCAGTCCCATATGGTCACTGAAAGGAAGTAGATTCATCTATGTAGACAGGCAGTGCTCTGGATGGCGCTTAAATCTTAAAGAAATAAGAGAGGGACTGGTAAAATAAGAGAAGCAAAGACTCATAAAACTGACGTAAAATAGGTGAAAATAGTTCTCACTTATGTGTGGGAGCTAAAAAAGTTGACCTTGCGGAGGTAGAAAGTAGAATGGTGGTTACCAGAGGCTGGAAGGCATGGGGGATGGGGGAGAAAGAGGGGTTGGTTAATGGATTAAAAAAAAATACAGTTTGATAGTAGGAATAAGTTCAAGTTCTGATAGCACAGTTGGATGACTACAGTTATCAATAATTTTTTGAATAATTTATATTTCGAAATACTTTGCATAGATTATTAAGAATGTTCTCCACACAAAGAAATGACAAATGTTTGAGGTGATGGATGTCCCAAATACCGATTTGATCATTACACACTGTATGCATGTATCAAAATATGACACGTACCCCATAAATATGTACAATTATTATGTGCCGATTTAAAATATTTTAGGCCAGGCACTCTGGCTCACATCAGTAATCCTAGCACTTCGGGATGATGAGGTGGGAACATTACTTGAGGCCAGGAGCTCGAGACCAGTCTGAGCAAGAATGAGACCCCTGTCTCTACAAAAAATAGAAAAAATTAGCTAGGCATGGCAGTGCACACCTGTAGTCCCAGCTACTCAGGAGGTAGAGGCAGAAGGATCACTTGAGCCCAGGAATTTGAGGTTACAGTGAGCTATGATCACACAACTGCACTCTAGCCAGGGTGATAGAGTGAGACCCTATCTCAAAAAAAATTAAAAATATTTTATTATTTTTTATTTATTTTTCTTTAAAAACGTTCTTCAGACACTAAAAAATAGATGCATATATATAAATACATATAAGTAATTTTCTGTTTAATCATATTATGAAACATATAAGTATTTGATTTATAAAATCTTTACACATAAAGCTGGTACAACCCTACTGGATATCTTCCCAGAGACAATGAAGAGCACAATTCCACTTCTGAAACTGTGATAAAGAACTATGCGGCACTGCTCAAAAACCAAGTCAAGATTTAGGCTTTCATGATTCTTCTGGTGGAATGTCTTGAAACAGCACCAAGAATCATTTGATCACTCAAACCAGTGCTGCTGAGTTGGAAGCAACTGGAATATATGAATCAGTGGTCATTCCTCGGCTATATTTTTATTTTCAATTAATTATCTATAAGACCAAATAGCTTGATCAAAAAGGCAATCTGGAAGTAAGGGAAAGACCACTGGATTAGGAGACAGAAAACCTGGAAAACAGTTCAGAATTAGGATCAAACTACTTTGAATTCAACTGTTCTCTAATCGTTTTCTTCTATCTATCAGATAGAAGGAATGTTTTCTCTTTGTTTTCTTTTTTTTTTTTTTTTGAGACAGAGTTTCACTCTGTTGACCGGGCTAGAGTGCCGTGGTGTCAACCTAGCTCACAGCAACCTCAAATTCCTGGGCTCAAGCAATCCTTCTGCCTCAGCCTCCCGAGTAGCTGGGACTACAGGCATGCGCCACCATGCCCAGCTAATTTTTTTCTCTATATATTTTTAGTTGGCCAATTAATTTCTTTCTATTTTTTAGTAGAGACGGGGTCCTGCTCTTGCTCAGGCTGGTCTTGAACTCCTGAGCTCAAGTGATCCTTCCACCTCCGCCTCCAAGAGTGCTGGGATTACAGGTGTGAGCCACCATGCCCAGCCTCTCTTTGTTTTCTAAGTTCTTTTATAAGCTTTTGGAGGGTAAAGAACCAAACACACTTCTTTATCTACCTTCATAAGAACTCAACAAAAGGAGAGTCAAACAGTAGATGTTCAAAAGACATTTACTCATTGAGTATAATTAATAAGCTCAAATAATACAGTCAAATAGTTGCTTATTTTTTCCTCCACTAAAGTGAATTTCTCATTAAAAATAGGAAAAAGAGCATAAAACAATCCCTAAAGTTTCTAATGTGACAAGTCAAAAAGGCCAAATGGAAGTTTCATGGTAGTAGGGGGCGGGGGTGGGTAGGATGTTAAATGGCAGAAATGGAAATAAGTAGGTGTAAGATATCATCCCTAATTCTGACAACACAGATGTTTTTGCAAACATCATTTATATTGTTTCTTCCCTAACTTGGGAGACTTAATTTCTTATATTCATAAGTGCTTATTAGTAGACTATATATGTGATTTTAAGTTAAAATAAACAAATAATTATTGCCCTTAATCACACTGCTATTGATGTTTTTAACTCCCAGTCTTTTTGCTTTATAACTCTGGCACATAAAAAGGCCCTCTGCCTTTAAATCATGCTGTATGTTTAATTTTTCATTTGTTTTTATTCACTTATTTTCGTTTTAGGAAAAACAACATAAGCATTTCCCCATGTTATTCAAAATATTCATGAATATAATCTTAATAGCTGGATTATATTTCTTCTAACTGGAATTGGGAAACTCAGGCACAGAGAAATTAAGCAGCTTGAACAAAGTCACCCAGTTTATAGGCGGCCAACTGGTATTTGAACCTAACACATATGATTCCAGAGCTCGTGCTAGTAACCAAATTGCATCTCTGAGTGCAATGTATGCCACCCTCCTCTCCTTCTTCCACCTATTTTTCATTCCAACACATTAGCTCCTGGCTTGTCTCCAACATGAAATGGCTATTCAATCCAGGCTGGCTTCTCTTACTGGTCCTCCTACCCCCATCCTTCCATCCCCACCGCTTCTCCAGGTCCTCACCCTTACTTTGTAACCATGCTGTTCATACAGGTCTGTCAGTGCCTATTAGTCACTTCCCCTTTTCCTTACTCCTCAAGGCCTAACTATCTTTTAAAATCTGGCTCGTGTCCCCTGCTCTCCCTAAGGCCTTATCTGACCAATCAGAACCTTCATTCACTCATTCAAATCATTTAATAATTACTTATTTAATACCTGCTGTGTGCCAGGTACTGCTCTAGGCAGTAGGATAGAAAGGGAAACAAAGCAGACAAGGGTTCTACCCTCATAGAAGAAAAGAAGATAAACAAGTTAAAAAATGCAAAGATAATTCCTGTCAGTGGTGTATACTGTGAAAATAAGGTGATTTCTATAATATTTTTGGTTGGCTTTCTACCGAGTTGCTGTAAAACTGTAAATTACTGAAGGCAGGGACTCCATCTAATGTCTACAGCTTGTCACATAATAGGTACTTCAGTGATGAGTAAATTAATACATTTATAATTGAAGAGGATAGGAAAGATGAACGGACAAATGAACTGCCTCAAACTGTGACTAAACCATTTCATCTGTCAGTTTTGCTTCCCCCAAATGGCTTGTCAACTTCTACAGCAATAGCCTTGAGCCTGTGAATCTGTGTTGGTCTGCCCTGCCCAATGAAGGTAAAAATGAATTTGAGTCTTGAGTGATGCATCTCCTGTTAAGCTATGATTGCCACTATTTCCTATCCTCTCCAGCAGTCCCCAGTGTGTGTGGGAGGGGGTGTTGGAGTGGATGGGGCACAGCTGTAAATACAGATGAAGCTTTGCTTGCTTGACCACCACTCACCTCCTGCTGTGCGGCCCAGTTCCTAACAGGCCATGGACCAGTACCGACCAGTCCATGGCCCAGGGGTTGGGGACCACAGCTTACCCAAGGCCTCATTCACATATTCAAACATCCTGCCTGGCTCCTGTAAGCATCTGCCCCCAGAAGGTTGCAGGGACCCAAAATTTAATAACTAACAGTAGCCAGCAAATTGAACAACTTTATGACATATTCTCAACTAATTCTTTAGGAATTGTGAGAACAGCAATTTCTAGATGGATTATCTGAAATTACAGAAAGATCCAAATCATTCCAATATGTGACTAAATTCTCAAAAGCTTACCAAAAGTATTTCCATTTCTTTTTTAAGATATTAGTTAAATTTTTAAAATAATCTGAAGTTGTGAAATATATTTTTAAATAAAGCAAAATAAGACAGCACAACTCTCAAAAGTAAGAAATCACTTGTTTACATCATCACAATAATCACAGACCATCATCAAGGACCCTGTTTCTCAAACTTGCTTAGTCTTGATAACAAAAATAAATCCACAGACAACTCTGTCTAGTCTAAGGAACCCCAGTCTAAGGAACATGTTCTTAACAGTTAAATATTCACTTTAAGTACACATTTAATGGCCAACGGTATCATAAACACAAATGCAAACTTTGTGATGAAAATCCGATAGCAATGTTCTGTTATAATCTAATCAGGCTACCCAGGAAATACATTATTTTTTTCATATTTGTCATCTAAATGGAACATAAATGTTTTTGTAATTCTCCTTAAGAACTAGCTAACCTGTGAGAATATGTCCATTATTTGACTCAAGTTTAAGAAATACAGATCTAAAAAACACAATTAAGAGTATCTTTCAAGAAATGAATGAATGTATACTTGTGGTACAGTAATTCATATGTACAACAAACGGCATAGAATGAAAGTTTATCCTTGATTAATAATCAAATGCTAGAAATTCTTTAAAAAATTTTAATTTAAATTTATCTGCCCATCAGCCACAGTTCTCTGGTGGACAAGTTAGTTTATAATATATAAATAAACTCTTTAAAGTAGCAGATTACTGTTAAAAGAACCACATGGGTGAATTATCTTAGCCAAATAATCACTGCCTATTTGTTTGTTTAACTTCAGATTTTGCACTGGGCTTACTTAAAATGAGAATAATAAATTTTAAGTGAGAACATTTAACAATAGTTGCATAAAAGAGCATCAGAAAACATATCTTAAACTCAATCTTTTGTTCTTTCACAAAAATATTCAAAAATTGTAAATAAGGTTAATAGCAGAGTGAAATATCAAGTTTACAGAACCTCCAAGTTTAGAGGTCACTGACCTCCTTTGTGAAATAAACATAACCAAATATCTCTTTTTTTTTGCATCCTCCTGTGTTTTAATAACATAATTAAAATAAGTTCACTTTTTAGTTTAATTTTTAGTTTAGTTCTCCAGAGAGTCATATATATATATCTCACAAGTTTCTTATTCCAGAAATATTTCTCTTATTATTTCAAGTGGCTCATGCCAATTTAGCATCATTAGAAATTATAAATTTTGATAAAACATTTTCCAAAGAAAATAAAGAAGCACAGAAAAAGAAATAAGGTAGTACTTTTGGTATACTGAGTTAGTTAAAAATCCCAAAATTGAGAGGACAAAAGGCTTCTTATAAATATTGGAATTACCAAAAAAGTGGAATAATTTAAAGATTGCTTTCATTTTACTTGCTTTCATATGTAGAGAGTATAGACTTTTTGAGAAGCTAAGCCTTCATTAGCTTCCAAAGTTATTTTTTTTCCACTTGGGAATAAAGATATTTATTTAGAAATAAATATTCATTTAGAAATAAATATTTATTTAGAAATAAATATTTATTTAGAAATAAATATTTATTTAGAAATTTATCTTAGCATAAATAACCAGTATGCTACCAATTCTATCTCCAGGTACTGTCCTAGCTTTCTTTTCCATTTTCAAGTAAAGTTTTTCAAAATGTTTTCTATCACCATTTTCTTCCTTTTCACTCTCTCAACACCCACTACAATATGGCTCTCATCCCCTCCATTTCTCCAAAAATGACTCTCCACAACATCACCAATGGCCTACACATTGCTAATGCAGTGGTGGGTTTACATCCTCACCTTATTACTTCCTCCACTTTGGTTATGGAATGGACACTCTCCTGGTTTCCCTCCTACCTCCATGGCCAGTTTCCACTCTATCTGATTCCCAAGGCTTGTTGTTTTAGTCTCCCCTTCATCTTTCCCAAAAGCCAATAATTCTTTTTTTTTTCCTTTTATTTCATCATATAATGGGAGTACAAATATTGTTAGGGTTACATACAAGGCCAATAATTCTTAAGCTTCAATTGAAACATCACTTTTTTTTTTTTTTTAAGAGATATGGTCTCACTCTGTTGCCAGGGCTCAAGCGATCCTAGTGCCTCCTCAGCCTCCTAAGTAGCTGGGACTACAGGTCCATGACATGAGATTCAGCTAATTTTCAAAATTTTTTGAAGAGACAGGGTGTATATACTATGTTGCCCAGCCTGGTCTTAAACTCCTGGCCTTAAGCCATCCTCTGGCCTTGACCTTCTAAAGTGCTGGGATTACATACCTGAGCCATCACACCCAGCTATGAAACATGCCCTCCCTGCCCAAACAGTTTTGGTCAATTACATACCTGTAATCCTCTTGCTACTCCATTCTTCTGTTGTTAAGCATTTATGACAATATGAACTAAAATGACTGCATAATTAATTATGTGATGTAGACTGTCATCACTAGACTGTACAGTTAGGGGCTGTGATCCCTGGTGCCCAGCACATAGCTTTCCATAAAGGAACATTTGGGTTTTTTTGTTTTGTTTTGTTTTTCTTTTTTTGAAACAAAGTCTTGCTCTGTTGCCTGGGCTAGAGTGTCGTGGTGTCAGGCTATCTCACAGCAATCTCAAACTCCTGGGCTCAAGCAATCCTTCTGCCTCAGCCTCCTAAATAGCTAGGACTACAGGCATGTGCCACCATGCCTGGGTAATTTTTTCTATATATTTTTAGTTGTCCAGCTAATTTCTTTCTGTTTTTAGTAGAAAAGGGGTCTCACTCTTGCTCAGGCTGGTCTTGAACTCCTGACCTTAAGCGATCCAATCTCAGCCTCCCAGAGTGCTAGGATTACAGGCTTGAGACACCACGCCCCACCTCATACAGGAACATTTGAATGAATGAGTGAATGTTACAAATTATACTAACAATTACTATCTTTAATTCTAAAAGGTATGCAAAACTAATAATTTGATTCAGATGCTAAAAACCAACTACAAAATTAGTTGACGTTCCAAAGAACTAGTAATATTTGAGACACTATGTATATTTAAAGTACAATTTATCCAAGATTGAAATGATTGCCCTTTTGTTTTTAAACAAAACAATCCTATAAAAAATAGTTCCAGAAATCAAAACTAAAGACTGTTTTGCAAAATTAATAATCCACTCGAGCTCAGCAGAAACCAGGCTATAATGAAGAAAGTCATAAATACACTAGAATAAATATTTCTTAAACCTGAAGTTGGTTAATGGATATAAAAATATGGTTAGATAGAAAAAATAAGTCCTAGTATTTGATAGTACAGCGGGGAAATAATAGTTAATAATTTATTGTTTATTGCAAAATAGTTAGAAGAATTGTAGCATTCCTAACACAAAGAAAAGATAAATGTTTGAGGTGATATATATCCCAATTACCCTGATTTGATCATTATACATTATATACATGTATCAAAATATCACAGGTACTCCAAAATTTGTACAACTGTGATATCTCTCGCTCTGTCTCTTGCTCTCTCTCATACACACACATACACACACACACACACACACACACACACCACTCAGTGACTAAATTTGCTCTTAAAATGATAAATGAAGTACTATTGGTGATAAGGAAGTAAATCATTCATGATATGTTTCCTTGTTCACAAAATAAGCAGCTGAGCAGCTGATCTGCAAGGTCCTTTCCAACCCTTTTGAAAGTTTAACAGTTAATCAGAAAGTCTGCTTTTGATACTTTTCTAATACAAAAGATTGTAAGCCTTAAAAAACATTAAAGGTCCGCTGTATAGCCAAAATTTGTTTTCATTAATATCCAACAAGTCCCATATATTCAAGGCAGGCCTTTAAACATCATGACATGTTGATTTTTATTTTGATCACAGTTAAAATACTTCATTAGTTTCTTTATTATCTAGTAGCAAATCATATAACTAGGCTGCCTTAGGAAGAGTCAAATAGTAAGAAAAAGAGAATAGAAAAATTATTAAAGCACAGATCATTCTCTAATAAACAGCACTGTAAAGCGCTCGTAGTGAAGCAAAAAGTATAATATACCTCCATAGTTACCTACACCATTCTATTAGTCCTAACAGCAATAATAATGACTTTGAATTATCCAAAAAAAGTAAAATTATGTTTATTAAATTCTATTTGGCAAGGCAGGAAAACATATCATTCTAGAAAAGTTTAAATTTACACACTTTTTGAGAAAGTTAAAAATATTTAAAACAAAAAATTCTGGAACTTAAAACTCATAAGCATTGTAATTTAACTAGTACATTATATTCCTAGCAACAAAAATATTAACACACAACATACTACCTTATTTATATGCCAACAGCTTTAAGGTAGGATAATAATAGTAAAACAATGAGGAAAAAACTGTTCTCCACTCATGATTAAAAATGAACAAGCAAACAAATAAAAACATAGGAGAAAGTACTCTCCTTTGTTAAAATTTATGCCTGGAAGCTATCTTAAAATTAGTATTAATTGTTTGGCATTAGGGTGTCTGTAAGTTTTCAAAGATGGCAGACTAGGACAATCTTTCAACCATAAAGACATAACTAAAATCTTTTTGTAAAAATATTAGTTTTATAAACATTATATGGATACTGGAATAAAACTAATACAATGAGACTTAAAAACAAAACAGAAAAATGTTGAGTTTTTAAAAAAAATTTCCACACATGCCATAAGTGTACTGAAAATTCTTAAGATAAAAACTGTACAAATTTTTCCCAAACATTATTAAAAGTATACTACAAGTTTGCTCAATATTTGCTACCTACAGAATGTACTTTAGAAATACTTCTAGGAGGTAAATATGAATATTAAATTTTGACAAAAATTGTGTCAATAAAGTTTGGCAAAATATCTGACGCCTAACAAGCTAAGAAGAAATGATTGCTTCTGTCTAAATCTGCAAAAAAATTTTTTTGCAAGTTATAGAATCTTTAAAAACAATTTTTTTGGCTCATATATATACATATTATACTAACAAACATTATAAAATAAACATTTTATAAATATATCACTACAGGTGTAGTAATACCGTATACAAATTGGTAACGGTAATCTAAATTCTATAAAAAACATTTTAAGAGTAGTAATAATAATATAGCATAATTCTTTTGTAAAAATATCAACTATTCCTTAGAAGGCAGAACATATGATTAAGAATGAGATTTAATAAATTCTATAAATTTTTCCCTGCTGCTGATAAATTATATTCTTCATGTATAACTCAAATCTTTATCTTAAATTCCTATTTGCAAAATAAAATAAATAGCTAATTCAAGGTTAGTAAATACTGGGTATGGATGCAATGTATAAAAACTGAATAACAGTTCATGCCCATAGGATACGACCTAGTTGTAATTTGGCACATAATTCTATTCTCCAGGCTACTTTTTTAAAAATCTCTGCTTAATTCCACAATTATTAGCTGTCTAGTATATGCACAGCACTGTCAACCCCTGGAAGATAGAAGTATGAAGAAAATATGGTCCCTTCACTTTAGACTTGTAGGAGCAAGGCACAAATGAAACATCACAGAAGGGGAATTTCTGAGTTCAAGAATCTTTCATCAAAGAGACTGGTCTGGATCACCAAAAAAGTAGGGGAAAGGCCATTCCTTTTCTAAGACACAGGGAAAAGATTTTAAATTTCCTTTTATCCACTCCGACACTTACAAAAAGTATGTAATAATAATAATACATAATAAGTGTACAATAAGTGTAATTATTCTTTAAAAGCTCAATAAATGACAATATGATTAAAGATATTTTAAGGTAAAACTACTACTAGCTTCTATAAAATATTAGAATTTTTATTTAAATTTATCCCTAGTTAAACACAGATTATCTTTAAGCAAAACTCATTCAAGAATTCATTTGCAAATAACAATTTAAAAAGGTTAGCCTCAGACTAGATATCAGGTCTCCCACATTTAAACATTTATTTGCACAATTACAGATTATAACAGTGAAATTTATCTCTTATTAAAAATACTGACTACTTAATATTTTTAAATCATAGGTTTTTTTCCCTTGATAACTTATCTGTATGTCAGTCATATTTTTTTAAATATTTAACTATTAAGAATTTAAGTATAGTGTAATTGACATCAAAAGAAAATGTTCTTTACTAATTGAATCTCACACAGAAATTTAACTTTTGAATCATCAGTAAAATAAAACAAATTATTAGTAAATATTATCACATGAATGTGCTAGTATAACAGTATTGAACATTCAAAGAAGTGACAAGGATGACAATGCTGAAAAAGGATAGTGAGAATAATGAGAAAAAATATTAACAACAAAAAACCTATAGATATAAGATTCATCTTCTGCCCAAAATGCTAGCAATAACAGAAACAATGTCTTTAAAAATCAGATAAATAGCCAACATAAACTCTTGCTAAGTGAAATTCTTTATTTTTTCATTTTTTTTAAAAAAACAGCATGATGCCTAAAGAATCTATTTTTATTACATTAATCTTTCATAATTTCCTATATCTGAAATTAGACTCTATAACCAATGTCAAGTGATTAAAATGAACTAGACCCAATTAACTGCCTATATAATACCATAAGTAACTCAAATTTTACATAAAAGATTACTGGCTTTTTAAACCTGCTGTGCTGATTTAAAATGAGCTTCTCAAGTACAATCCAAAGTTACATAGGGAAAAATAAAATCACTGCCATAAATATAATTATATAATTAACAAAAATACTCCAGAGCTTGCCAACTTGTATTCCTGAAACAAGATTTTAAAATTCTATAGAAAATGATAGTAAAACTAAAGATATTCATCTACGATAGGTACTTTCTTAATGTCTCCACAGGATACTCAAAACACAAGTAAAAGAATAAAGACCGAGATGGTGAGGGAGAGGCAGGCAGCTCAATATCAGACTAAATACTGGGTATGCAAACGGGGGAAGAACAAACTATATCAACAGTAAGGATTAAAGTTACTTAACTGCTTCTCTCCAGTAATAAAAGAGGCACCCCCAACATAGGTTAAGTGTCCACGTAAAAAGAAGCATAAAGAAATCTGTTGGGGATGGGAGGGACTGCAGGGAATCCATCAACATTTGTTTGAAAAGACCTGCCAGGTTCTCAGGAGTTACACTTAAATAATGTGACCCTTCCAGACAGGACAATAAGGAGACAGATTAGACCCTTCAAGGGGTGATTCATCCTCAGACACATGGTGAGAAGGGATCCAACATAAAGCTTGGACCCTGTGAGTTTGCTTAAACTGTCTGGGCAGCATTTTCTGTGGCCCTATAATGAGCTATTGGGTGTAAGGCACCTACAGGCTCAGGACAAGTTGCTAAAGGAGGCTCCAGACTAAGCAATAAAGCACACAACTGTTCCAAGCACACTCTCAAACAGCACCTGCTTTTCTCTTCATGTTTGATCAGAGGATAAATCCCAGTACATGATTTGCCCAGGAGCTTACTCACCCCTTTTACAAGACCTATCTTCTGGCTTAGATTTTAAAGAAAAGTCCTAAACATAAGCAGTATAATAAAACAAAGAAAAGCAGATCTTAAAAGAAAAGGAGCTCACCTCAACAACTCTAAAGGAAACACAACGTGAAAATAAGAAAAGAGAATGCATGCATTCTACACATGCACTCTTCTCAGCATGCGTGATCCCTCTCACTACAATGAGAGGGCTGGAATATAAAATGAGAGGGTCCTTCAGGGTCCATAAAATTACTACCTCACTTACAAAATCTTTGGGGAGACCAATATTTAAATCAGCATCTTTCTTAAAAGTATCTCAAAAGCCTCAAGACTAACCCACCCCGACCAGGTAGCTGCCTCCTGTAAATGCCTTCTCCCAATCTTCCAAATCTGCCACTCTGGCATTTCACAGGAGGGGGAAAATGTCACAAGCAGGTCCACACTCTCTTTGGCCCAGGAAACAGGAAGAACTCTTCTCTGATCTGCTCACTGGGAACCTCTGGACTGGCTTCTTCGAGGAGGAAGCACTTCCCTTTGAGCTGAGTGTGCTGTGCTTCTCCCTCCTTCCTGCAGATGGAGTCAGGCAGAGAAAGAGCCCCTCTGCTCTCTAAGCAGACAGGAAAACGAAGCCACAAAAAGCCCCCTGCTTCTGGTAAATGAGAAGGAAGGTAAGCACAGATTTCTCAAATATTTTAAAATTCTAACCTGGCCATTTGCACCTGATATTTTTTGTATACACAAAACCTGATAAGAAATGGATTTCTAGTAACTTTACCCCTGACAAATGAAGTTTCAACCCCACCCTGTCTTTCAGAGTCAAGTCTGTGTCCCTACCACCTAGAAGGGAAGGTGGTAAAATGTCCTCTCTTGGATGAATTTATATTCAAGTTGCTTTCCGTCTGTAGCTCCTCGCTGTTGCCTGGAAACAGGAAACCCTTCCCACCTACATGCTTCCTGACTACTCACCCCCCTCCCCATGTCTCCCTCTTACAGTGCAGTGAATGTACCTGGCCATGCTTCTAGATACTGTTTATCTTAAAGAAGAGCTGATTCTTTCAAATAAATGGAAAAAAATCTTGCCATTGCTTTAACTGTTTAAGAGACAACATTGACTAGCCAAACAAATTAGTACTGAAAACTTGAATTGCTTAGCCAGGAGAATCAAAAAGAAAATGCTCTTTATCTAAAACCATTTTAAAATGGTGTTAGACACAAATTCATTGGAACAAGTGTGTCAGATAAAAACAGAAGTTATTCTCAGATTGTTGTTGGGTTTTTTTTTTTTCACCTACTTCTTTAGCTCACCGATATTTCTTTGAAAATCCTACTTTCTTGGGGTAAGAGAGAACACTACCTCTCTAATAGCCCCCTGTGCTTGAATCATTACAGTCATCTTGGTGCCCCTTATTCAACACCCACATCATATCAGTTTTCTAAGCCCTTACGGAGTCTAGTAAGGGCTTCGAAAACAAAACGATCCTTTCTAATTTAATGAAAAATTTGTTATTTTTTATTGTTTTCTGTGTGTGTTATATGCAACTTGAAAAATAGTTCATGCAGCTCCCAAGGTAGAGACAGGTGAGTTACATATGTTTCATGAGGCCCTGGGATCAAAGCTAGTGTGAGTTAAATACAACTCACATGGCAGTTAATGTGTTAAACAACTTGCCCAAGTCATACACCCTTAATGTAAACCTCCAATTCTTCTCCTAGGAAGACAGTAGCAGAACATCTTTACTTTCCAATCCTTTCTTCCATTCTCACCACTTTTTCCCTTTGAAAATGTTCTTTTGACAAATTTAAAACCAAAATGTGTGTTTACTTCCTAGCTAGATGAATCACATTGTGCTCCACACTTACAACCAACAGTACCATACACTGGGTCCACCCTCTCCTCTTTAGAGAAGAGCAGGTGTGTTAGGGATCCATTTTAGTGTTTTAATTAATGAGATTTATGGCAAAAAAAAAATGTATATGCCTTTCAGAGATGCAGTAAAAAGAAAAATATTTTCTTGTGACTTCATGCTTATATAGAGCTTTGGGAGAAAAAAAAAATCCTAAGTTTTGGTCAGTCCCTTGTAGCCGAAGACATAAGTCCCTAATGCTAAAACAAAAATCACAAGATAAAAATAACTAGATAGGTAGAGAGAGAGACAGAGACAGAGAAACAGAGAGAGAAAGCATGATTAGATCATCAATACATCCATCCTTGGAATGTTGACTTGCACCTAAAGAATACTGAATGTCATAGGTGGTTCCGTGGTGCAATGGATAGCACATTGGACTTCTAGAGGTTGGAGGCATTCAAAGAATACTGAATGTCAGAAAGTACATTTGGGCCGGGCGCGGTGGCTCACGCCTGTAATCCTAGCTCTCTGGGAGGC
>VBSM01000272.1:64056543-64072862 GCA_008086735.1 Cheirogaleus medius
AAAAAAAAAAAGAATGAGAAATTAAGAGACCAAGAATTCTAATCCTAATTGACACTGACCCTCTCTTACTATTTCCATTGTGGCTTTCAATGATTGCCTCTACAATCTTCTACAGTCTTCTAAATCTACACATGCATCTGTGAGTTTTGGTTCAGCATTTCCAGCTACTTGTTTGACATCTTCACATGGGATGCCCCTTGCTGAATGGCAAGCTACTAAACATGCACCTGAACTGAATTTCTCTGCACACTCTCAGACACTCTTCACCCTAGAAACTCCATCCATGTGTGAAAGGACCAGCATGCCTTTAGGCAGCCAGCATCTTCAGTGGCTTCCTCTCCTTTAGTTCCCCAACTCCTGTACTGCTTCTTCTGCGGTATCTTTTCGGTCTGTTTCTTCTTTTCCAGTTTAACTACTATAGCTAAGAGCAGGTCCCAATGTATCCAGTACATTGATTGCTTCCAGACTTGTCTCCCTCCTGCTTGTCCCCAGTTTCTCTTCCTAAAATTCACCCTACCCATCTGCTGTCACGTTAATTTTCCTAAAGTATAGTTCTGACTATGTCACTTCCCAGTTGGTCTAGCATCTCAGGTTATCCATAACTTGGCCTCAAACCAATGTTAAATGACTATCTCCCAGAACTCCCTTCAATAAGCCAAATCAAAGCCAAACAATAACCAGCTTTCTTATACACAAACTCACATTTGCCTGCCAACATATCTTTTCTCAGGCTATTCCTTCTACCTAAAAAGCCTTTCACATAAATTTTTACACATTCAGATCTTATCCTACCTCAAGACTGATCAGAATCAAATCATACCCCTTTGGTGATAACTTCTCTGTTTTTCCCCCCATTCAAAAGCAACTCCTCCTCCTGAATGGTCTCTTGTTCATGTATGCCCATGCTGTTTTGCTATTATTGTTCTGACCATGGGAGACAGTAAGCTAATGGTTACACAGATAGACTCTGGAGCTAGACTGCCTGAGGTCAGATCCTATTACTAGTTATGGGACTTTGAGCTAGTTACATAACTTCTCCGATCTCAGTGGGGTAGACACTGTGAGGCCCTACCTAGAGACCCCTTATCTTGACAGTATACCCACTGCCCTGCTGCTGTGTTGGATGCTAACAGCTCACAGCTGCATGAGAGCTACCTTGCTCAGAGAATTGGGGAGATTATACCCTTGCATCATTGTTTGGCCTTTAGGACGACGAGGATAACACCGAAACCACCACCACCACCACCACCACCACCACCACCACCACCATGCCACCCCCAATCCCCACCTTCAATGCCTGACTGATAAGGAATATCAAGGCAGCCCTCTTTCTTAATGGCAACTCTATGGTGCCATTCACACTCCAAAGTTCCCTATGGGTTTTAGCAGAACCCATTTGCCTGGCTTCTTCCTATAACCCAGCATTTCTCAAATTTTAACATTAATCAGAATCACCTGGATGATTTATTAAACCACAGATTGCTGTTAAACCCCTGAGTTTCTGATTCAGGGTTCTGGAGTAAACCTGAGAACAGGAATTTTAACAGGTGATGTACACACTACTAGTCCAGGGACCACTACTGCCCTCCCCAGCCTGCTTTCCTCCCTTGCTATAATAGATTCCTCCTGAGAGCCCTCTCTCAATACATCACTTACACAAGAGCCTGCATCACTGGCTCTGCTTCCAAGAGAACTGACCTAAGGCATAGAGCTTCCTAAATGTATAAAAGAGGTATGTTATTACTTAAATGATGACTGTGAGATGAATCAGATAATATATGCGATAGGCTTAGAATAGTACCTGGCACATAAAAAATTCCTTAAAAGTATTAGTTACCATCATCAGCTCTCCTAATATTACTAAACATTCCCTGAGCATATGATCTATCTATCTCTTACCCAACTTTATATCTCCTTTATTAACTAAGGCTAATACTGACAACTGAAATCAATCTGTTGGGCTTAAGGTATTTTGTATTGTACTAGATACAATAACTAAAACTTGGTCTCTACTGAAAAGAAGAGATGTCTGCTCCCTAAAAGATTCTGGAGGAAAAGAGAGGTGCAAGTGCTCAGTCATAGTTGCTGCAGGCAACATTCAAAAAAGAATTCAAGAAACGAGAAGAATGAAAGCGGGGAATAGGTCATCAATGGGGTTCCTGGAGGATAAGTACTGGAAAGTGTCAAATGTTATCCTGGAAAGGGCGTTAATGGAATTAAAGAGTAGATCACATGTTTGTGAATAAAAGCTTACTATAAAATAGATTACTAGCAAAAACAATAAATGTGAATGAATCTTTAATTTTCTGATCACAGATCTAGTGTTTGATTTGATAAACTGCAATTTTCTTTTGGAAATTTTTGGTATTTCGGTGAACAATGGTCATTAGCCAATTTCTCTAGCTAATGTTAGACTTTAGCCAAAGAAAGTCGATTAAATGTCTACTCGTTTTGCACAGCTATCCTGTTGATGAAGCTCACACTTCTCAAAATGGAATAACCATACCATTTTCCACTGCCACTATCCCTGGGAAATATAGGTTGGTATAACAAGTGGAAGCCACAAAATGAAAAAGGTAAATATTTCTAGGACATTAATTTTCTTAATAGAAAATATTTTCAAACACTACTTCTACATTAAAACATGTCAGTATATTCTTGATAGGTATGTGAATCACACCAGCATATGCTTTTGTCAATCTTCAAACTGTATAGAGTACTTAAGATTTACGCATCTCACTGTATGTCAATTTTAACCCAATTTTTAAAAGAAATCAAAAAACAAAAGACATATATATTACAGAATATGATATTCAAATGGACTTTTAAGATAAAGCATTCTAGAAACTTTAACAAATCTGAGCTTCTGGCAGCAAAATTTGGGCTGTGATCCCTGACTTCATACGAATGTGAGTTTACTTCCATCTGCCATTCAGGTATTTTAGTAGAAAAATGTGAGACTGAGAATACTAAGAAATCCAAAGATGACTCTGATTCTAGCTTCCAGCTTTATTTAAGAGATAGCTCCAGAATCTATCCAAAGATGCTTGGCTCTTGAAAGTTTTCCAACATATTTATTTATTTTATGTAAATTGAGCCTTTTCTGGAAATTTAAATGGGTGACACATATTAGGATTACCACTTAAGGTAGTCTGTGTGTTAAGACACATTTCCTAAAGCAATCTCTTCACACACAAAAAGTATCAGAAAATCACCACAACCACAGCAGCCCCACTGGTTCTATTAATTAAAGGAATAACTGCAGAAAGTTACCAGATACATATAAAGCTGCATAACACCCAGCATTTACATGTTCTACTCCCTAGCAGGGAGAAAGACTCTGAAAGTTTGCTCAGCAAAATGGTTTAGGCTCAAGGCCACCATCTAAACAGCATCTAATTTAAAAAATAAAATAAATAAACACACACATATGCATCAAAATTATAAAACTAATATGAAAAAAGAAAAACAAAAAAAAACTAATATGAGCCATTTTATATATAATAATAAGCACGTAAACCTGTTCAATAAACATCTACTGAATCATAGAGTTGAACAGGCAGTGAATTCTACTAACCAATAATTTTCTAAAATGGAATGCAAAGTCTTTATGTCTTAGAGAAATTTGGCAGGATAGCAGCAAAGAGTGATATAGTATCAGAGCCTATGAACCAACAGAGCTGAGCAGATCCCTGAGCCACTCAGGCCAGTACCTGATCTGACAGTGGAGACAAGGGCTTGTTGTGGAGGGTTATGGTTTTCTCGACCCTGACATCAACCTCACAAGATTATGGACAAACTCCAAAGCCTCCTACTTGCTATAACGCCCCTGCTATTTTTCTATCATAAACAAATTAACTTAAATTATATATCTGCAGAAATGTATATTTCCTATTATCTTTGCTGAAGATAACAGTTTTTAAAATTTCTGCCCTAATTGTTTAAGATAATCATGCATGGTGGGGGGAGGAATATTCATGTAGAAATCTTTTTAGACCCTAAGAAATTACTACTCAACAGATTCACTAGAATTGGAGTAAATAATCCTTTGATGCTTTATCCATGATTTCACAGGCTGAAACGAGAGATACTTTCAACATTCAAGAAGAGAGCCTCCTCCAATGGCAACTCTCAATACCAGCAGTATTACAGATGTCCTTCCTTGGGCCTTCTTGAACTCACATCTTTCTAACTCAGAGATGCATATAGTATTTACAGAACACAAACTTTGTGTTCTTAAACATGAGTAGGATGGTTTTGGTTCAGTTTCTGCTTTTTGATGAATAATTTTTTGTTAGACTTTTATGATCATAGCAGTGATGTGATTATAGCAGTCAATGTCTTCTTGAAAAGTTAACAAGCACTCTCTAAGCTTTTTCTAGGGTCTTTGAAGAAGAACTCTACTTGTGTGAATTATTTTGCCCTTTGTACATTACTTTCCCTTTGTGAAAGTGCCCTTGGAAACCTACAAATGTCTTTGTGAGGTAGGTATGTCTAAAACCTTAAACCAAGGGGCAAATACAAGCCAACTACTCCAACTATACTATATTGTTTGGCCAAATCATCCTGTTGTCAACCCTTCTACTCAAAACTGTTAGACTGCATGCAAGTAGAGAGGGTAAAATAGGGGGTACGAAATTAGGCAACTAAACCTCAAATAGGAGGCTTTGGTCTAGCAGAAACAAATTATCTGAAAAGAAAAAAGAAACAAATGTGTTTTTTTTTTAAAAAAAGGACAGATTCCCACATTAAGATAAGGCCATCTTCAATCATTTAAATGAATTTATTTCTTGAAAAATATTCTTTATGTGATAGAGAGCTTTAGATAATATGGAAAAAGCAAAAGTGACATTCTAATCATGCTGTGGATAAAAAGCCTTCAGGATAGTCCCATCAGCAGACAACATTACTACTAGATTGTCTTCCCACAGATTCACTTCCACACCATCTTCTTTTCTTATCACTCAAGGTTTTAGAGAAAAAAAATTACCCTTAGCAAGTTTAAAGTACAGATTCTTGAACAACACAGGTTTCAAGTGCACAGGTCCCCTTATACATGGATTTGTTTCCACCTCTACCATCCCTGAAACAGCAAGACCAAGCCCTTCTTTTCCTTTTCCTCCTTGGCCTACTCAATGTGAAAAGGATGATGATGAAGACCTTTATGATAATCCACTTCCTCTTAATGAATAGTAAACATATTTCTCTTCCTTATGATTTTCTTAATAGCATTTTCTTTTCTCTAGCTTATTTTATTATAAGAACACAATATATAATACATACAACATATAAAATATGTGTTAATCGACTGTTTATCAGTAAGGCTTCAGGTGAATATTAGGTTATTAGTAGTTACATTTTTGGAGAGTCAAAAATTAGACACAAATTTTCAACTGCACAGAGGTTGACACTCTAACCCCCACATTGCTCAAGGTTCAACTGTACTTACAAACTGTAAGATATAACCACACCTCCAGAGTCATTCAGAGTAACTGCTTATCTGCAACATCTAAAAAAAGAAATCACAGAACAAACCTAAAATGCTACCATCTTCCTGAAATAACACAGTCCACCATTGTTACAAATCTAGAAAATAAGTACTCGAGAATTAAAGATCTAATGAAACTAGATAGAATAAATGAAGAATTAGTTAACAGAATATGTATAAGTTAAACTGGGTAAGTAACCATACCTTTTGCTTAAAATTAATATTGTGCTCAAAAAATAAGTGAAATGGGATCAGTCTATTTACAACCTCTTTGGGTATCAGATCATTTAAGATAGACCATTTTATTTTATTTTAGAGACAGAGTCTCACTCTGTCGCCCGGGGTTGAGTGCCATGGCATCAGCCTAGCTCACAGCAACCTCAAACTCCTGGGCTCAAGCAATCCTTCTGCCTCAGCCTCCCGAGTAGCTGGGACTACAGGCATGCGCCACCATGCCTGGCTAATTTTTTCTATATGTTTTTAGTTGGCCAATTAATTTCTTTCTATTTTTTTAGTAAAGACGGGGTCCCGCTCTTGCTCAGGCTGCTCTCAAACTCCTGACCTCAAGCGATCCACCTCGGCCTCCCAGAGTGCTAGGATTACAGGTGTGAGCTACCATGCCCGGCCAAGATAGACCATTTTATACATAGAAAATGTGAGAGAAAAAGACCGATTTATTTTTCATGAATAACAGCCAGAAAAGGGTTTTTTAAGAATGACTAATACCCCCAAATCTACAATCAATAGTCCCTCATCACTCTTTTGTTCCTTGATCTTCAGCTTCTGTTCTCTAAGAGTACAGCCCTCCATATACGCAGCACTCCTGGGTTTAGATCACAAGTTCCTTTACCTTCCCCATATGCCTATTTGATTTCCTATCAGCATTTGCTGCACATCCAAATCAACTGCAGGACTTATGAAAAAGTCACGTTCTTGGATCCCACTCTGAAAAGTCTAATTTGTTCAGGAATAGACCTGGGATATAGTAGCTCAGAAATCACAGCTTGACCTCAAAGGCCTCATGTGCCTCTTCATCTACCTTTTGCATTTGGTATATAATGCAGTATCTTCCCATTGCTGTCTTGGATTCTCCTGCAGGCTAGTTTTTTGTCCTCACCTCAGCTTCTAAAATCCACCTTTCCTGCTTGGGCCCCAGGTTCCCTCCTCCCATATTTTTCCCTCATCCACCCAACCAGTTGTTTAGCCCATGCATTAAAAAGCAAGGGCCTAGATTTTAGCCACAATTACATGGAAGCAGGGGCGGAAATGTCAAATTGGTCACTGACTCAGACTCTAGAGTCAGAATGACCAGAATTCAAATCCTGAAGCATAGAAGTAGCTACACAGATATTAATATTAATCACCTAGAGTCTTAGATTCTTTAATAGATAAAAATAGGGAACAATAATATCTATCCCATAGTCTTATTGTAAAGATCAAATATGAATTTAAAATATCTATCATAATGTCTGGTACATAATGCTCAATAACCAGTAGCAATTATTATTATAAATATAGAAGAATGTATAAAAATGACTAAATCCATCATTATAATGCAATGAGAATTTTCATCATTCATTTAATGAGATAAGCCAAACTTTTCACTACTGACCAGTCCATTCAAACTCAGCAAATTCAGCTGAGGTTTAATCTTACCAACCTGAGATCACTGTTACTCCAAAATAAAATTTCTGAAATCAAGTTTTTTCCTTATGAAGTCAAATGAAGTACAGCACTTAAAGGGTGGGTAAAATTAGGTCTTCACTACCTCAGCAAAAATGACTAAAAATGGCTTTGATCTATAAATCCCTATATAATTGGAGCTGCAATGTCCTTAGAGATTGCATATCTCCCTGCCTCTCATCATGGTTGTTGAGACTAGCTGAAATGTTCTTGTTCTCCAGACCTGAACAAGGGAAATATGAAGAAACTAGATGAGAATTCATCATCTTACTTCAAGAGAAATAACTTTTAGTTGGGGGAAGGGAAGCTTGGATGATTCTTATTGTCTTTTAATTTTTTCAAGTACTTTTACTGATTTTTAAAACACCATTTTACTTTTAACAATGATTTAGAGGATAGTTACATGATTTCACACTTTTCCATCTGTAATATTAGAGTAAAACCTATTTGTACAAAGCCTCTAATGCCTGTTTTCCCTACTATCATGGCGGGAGGTACCAATTGTTATTTAGTTTTTATTCTCAGGGCCTTTTTTCTTTTCTTTTCTTTTCTTTTTTTATCTTTTTTTGAGACAGAGTCTTGCTCTGTCCCCGGGCTAAGCTAGAGTGCTGTGACCATCAGCCTAGCTCATAGCAACCTCAAACTCCTTGGCTCCAGCAATTCTCCTTCCTCAGTCTCCCAAAGAGCTGGGCCTACAGGTGTACACCACCATGCCCAGCTAATTTTTTCTATTTTTTGTAGAGACGGGGTCTTGCTCTTGTTCAGGCTGGTCTCCAACTCCAGAGTTTAAGATCTTCCCCACTTAGCCTTCCAGGTTGCTAGGATTACAAGCATGAGCCACCAAGCCCAGCCATCCTCAGGGCTTAATACCATGACTGCCAAGCATATGGCAGGACCTCAATAAATGTTCATTCAGTGAATGTAATGGTTCTTGTGATCATCCATTCAAGAGTTTACTTCTGAATACATCCAGAGTTGTTTCAACTGCTTCTCTAACATGAGCAGAGGATCAGACCAAGTCCAAGAGTAATCCCTTAACATGCTAACGTCTCTAACAGCTGAAACAAACCCAGCAATTATTTCCTGGAGGTATCTTCCATGCATCATGCACTCTGCTCAGAAAAGCTCAATGTTCTGCAATGAAAGTAAACATATGGACTTTTAGCCCCCTACATGAAAAGAGATACAAATCAGGAACTTATGAAGAATATCAGATAATTTGAATTTTAAAATATTACAATTTTTCAATGTTTATGGGAGCTTCTTCCCCTTGTGGCTCTAATAGGACACAGGGTCACAGGGAATTACTCCATGAAGGATGTTCCTGATCATTCCAGGCCAACCTCTTATTTCATAAATGAGAAAACTGCTGTCTATTGAAATAAAGTATCTGGCACAGGTTACTTACTTCAGTAGCACAAAAAGACAGGACTAGAATATGAGTTTATCAATTTTCAGGACTAAATGCCCTTACAAATGTATTAATTAGGTCTATGATGTTGGAAAGAAAGGATTGTGCATATTACATTTTTCTACTGTCTCTGCTTACAGTCTTATACATTTATGCCAGATGTGAAGGCAAAAGCTGATTTTCCTAACAAAAATGTACTGTACTAAATAAAACGTAAACAATTCTAAACATTGTTATTCTAAATGTCTCTTTAAAAGAAAAAAAGCTCACTGATGTGCTTTCTTGGAAACACTTTATGAACCTGATGATCATAAAGAATTTTCACATGAAAATCAACAAAATATTATCACTGGGCTCATTACTAATCCAAGATGCAGCATCAAATCAGTAACTGATACATGGTTATTTCTGTATTTCCTCTCTCCTTTCCTTGTATATATGTGTGTGTGTTGTGTGTGTGTGTGTGTATGTATGTATTTAATAATGCAGAAAATACAAAAGGCCCAAAAGAACTATAAAAATATATTTATAGTATATAAAAATTGAACTCTGTTGTAAATTACCTAAACATTGATATAATAACTTTACTAAACATATTTTTGGCTTTCATAATATTTATAAGAGCTCTTTGGAAAATGACTTAGATAGTGCTAAACTCTCAAAAAAGTTGTTCCAGTAAATTTGATTTGATGCTTTCATTTTCTCAAAGAGTTCCTATAGCAAAAAGAGGCATTCAAAATCAATCCACTGAGCTACAGTTGAAATACTTTAGTGTGCTGTCAATTCAGCCTCTAAAATATCACTTGGCTCCATTTATTCCTCTACAGTCCCTACAGCCACCCTTAGATAAGTTCTGAGTTACTGCCAACTCTGAGGCTGCAACAGTCTCCTCATCGGAGGCTCCTGCCACCCATCCCCTGCTCCAATGTCACCAGTGTTGGCTACTGAACCTGCTTTAATGATTCTCCACTGCTTGGCCTACCAATTATGACCCCCCAGGATCTGACCCTGATATTACTTAAAAGACACATTTCTTTTGTACTCACCCTTTCTTCAGCTGACTTGAGTCACTACTGGAGCCCCTACCTCCCCCCTGTGTTTCCCAATCTCTGGCATGCTTTTGCTTACGGTTTTTAATCCCTCACCAGGATTGTCCTTTCCTCTTATTTATCCATCCAACAAAAATTTATTGACAGCCTATTCTGTACCACCTGCTAAAAATACAAAACCAAATAAGGTAACCTCCCTACGCTCAGGGGAGTGTGCCCAAATCCCTTTCAATTTCCAAGGCCCATTTCAAGTTTCCATGACAACTTCCCTAATAATGGAGTCAAACGTTACTAGTCCCTCATCTGACCTCCTTTACCATACTGTCTGTACCTCTCTTGAGTGACGCATCACTCTATCCAAGAGTCAACACAGATCTTCACAGGTACTGAGCATCTACTATACCCAGAAATGTGCCAGACACTTCCCCTTGTGTAATCCCATTAATGTCTCATAAGGTGGTTATTTCTGTACTTCCTTTCCTGTTCTTTTGTACCTGTTATACACATTCCTTGTGAAAAGGGATACATCATACCTACCCTTATCTACTTTGCAACATTCACAGTGCCTGGAATACAGTAGATGCTCAATAAATATGTGCTGAAAGAATTAGTAGATAAACCTATAAATGAATGGGTGGGGACAGAGTAGAAGGGAGTATTTATCCCCAAAGAATTTTTGAAAAAAAAATATTAGCTCAACACTATTCCTCTTCTCCCTTGTCTTGGCTCCTTGCAAATTATTTTAAAATTTAAATGCACTCTTTCTTCCATTCAGCATTTTTTAAAGGCAATTAAGAACAGCACATTTGCTTATAACACTTGCTTTTGGACTTGCTTCTCAGTCCAAAAGGCCTACTGACTAACTCACTTGACTGCTATCAGGAATTTCAAAGAAAAGTCTTAAGAGAAGTATGAGTGAGTACTTTACCTGCAAGGAATGCACATGGTTTGCCCCTAATTCTGCCAACTACAGAGAAAGTCATCCAGAGTACCAGGCATCCCTTTTCCAAGCATAACAGTGGATTCCCAAAAGCCTACCACCAGGTACAGACTTCTGTACAACCTTTCATGCTAAACAGGAATGTCTCCAAGAGTGCCAGAGACAGTCTAAAAACAGTGTAGAAGAAAGACACGCAGGTCTTGGAAGAGGACAGGGCATCCCTGAGGTCAGCACCAAACTTACCATCTTTGCACACAAGCCCCCACATCCCTCATGGACGTGTACAATTCCTGACAAAGTATGACCCCTATCTAATCACAAACCATCCTAGAGAGTGCAACCTCCACTCACTCTCCTTCCCTTGCTTTACTTTCCTGAAACAAATAACTTTCTGAACTCTCCTTCCCTTGCTTTACTTTCCTGAAACAAGTAACATCTAACCTATCATATAGCTTATGTTATGTATTGTCTCTTTTTCCCCACTAGAAAGTACACTCCATAAAGGCAGCAATTTTAACAGTCATATCACTACTACTATAGTCCCAGAGACTACAACACAGCCTAGCCCATAGCAGGAGCTCAATAAATATCTGTTGACTAAATGTTACAATTCTTTTATTATCTAAATAATGGTTCTGATTTATCTTTAAATGTATACTAATACCCATTATCAGGAACCCCCCCCCCCCAAAACCACTTTTCTTCTGAACCTGGTTTTTTTTCATTCATAAATGATTATAAGACCATATATTATCCTTATGAACAAACAAATACATTGAACAGAAGCGTCTTTTTTTGCAAAAGTATAAATTTATGACTGCTAAGTGCCTGTATGCAAAGCATTTGAGTGCTTTATATAGGTTATATCTCTAATTTTCAAAATGACTCTAAAAGCAAAGTTTTAAACTCCTTTTTTATAGATGGGGGAAACTAGAACATCAAGAGGTTAAGTGCCTTGTCCAATTCACACAGCTACGAAGTGGCATAGATGGCATTCAAATGGGAGTTGTCTGACACACGGTCACTCCTCTAAACCATGCTGCCTCGCAGGTTGGTATTTTAAAAACCAACTAACTTACTTAGATTTCTACAAATGTGGCTAAGCCCAGAACTGCATTTTAAATTATGAGAAAGACGCCAAACAAATAAGGAAAACAAGTAACTATTCCAGGAATCCGAAATTAAAGAGTCCAGGTGTCAGAGTCCCTAGATAAGTGAAGGGAATGGAAAGGGAGGATTTGGACTTAGGTGCTGGCCTCTCTCATGTGACTCCAGGTAAGTCAGGATGAGTACGCTTCACTCTCAAATCTGTGAAAGAAAAGAACTGAGAAAAGAACAAGACAGATGAGAAGAAAGAAGAGAAGAGAACGAGAGGAAGAAGTTGTATGAATTATTAATATATCTACCACCAATATTTGTTATGATCTTTTAATAAAGTAAAATTTTTGGAAATACACAGAAAAGTACTTGGTATACAACAGGTAGGTAGTAAATACCTATTACATTTAATGTCATGTTTTATTCATTTCTTAAAGTGTAGCGCAAATATAAAAAAAAAAAGAAAGTAAATCGATTGGGATAGGTTTCATGGGAATGTGAGAGCTGATCAAATCTTAAAATTGTATGTCAAAAGAGCCTGCAAAATTCTCAATTCACCTTACATTTCATTCATCCATGAATGCCAATTTACCTGACAGGAATTGAACTAGGTACTGTTAAGTCATATAGGGCACAATCATCACCTATGCAAATAAGATGAAATTCAGTAATTTCATTTACTGAACAGATATTTAGTGAATGGTCTCCAATACCATTAATTTACTAAAGATACTGCTTTGTAGCTACCCGAAAGTCTTTTTCCAATTTTTCTTAAAGTTCTGCAATATAACTAAAATTTATGCCATCATCCTAACTATAGCTAAGACTCAAAGCTATAAATCTTCACAAACAAAAAAAATTTGAGAATGTTTGAGTTTTTTTCATGTTGTCTGGGGAAATACTTTTCTAGTACTATCTCATTATAATATAAAACAACTTGTTTAGATAATTGTTACTTGAATAGCTCTTATACATTTTTAAAGCAAGGAAATAAGCATTGATTAATCTTTCAGACTACCTTGAGCATTATGAAGTTTACTTAAACTACTCATTACTCACAAGTCAGAAAAATAAACTAACAGAGCCGTTATGTTAATAAACCATAACAGAAACTGGTTGGGTAAGAAGTTATTCAGCAAATCAATGTAATTATTTTTCCTTCTGAAAATATACCAGTAGTTGGGGGGATAAAGGAACTGCATATTACTTTCAGGTACAATAACTATATCACATTTATAATGAAATAAGACAGATTTTCAGATCTCAAAAAATCACGATCAAATATCTAATTCATACATTTCAAATTAGTAAAACATATTTAACAAAAACTTTTTCTTGGATCAACATTATGCTTTCTATGGATTGTTATAATGCTAATATATATAATTTTTTTAATTTATATGAAGGGAAGGAGTGAGGGGGCTTAATTTCCTTTTTTTTTTTTTTTTCAGACAGAGTCTCACTCTGTTACCCCGGGTACAGTATAATGACATCATCGTACCTCACTGCAGCCTCAAACTCCTGGGCTCAAGCAATCCTCCTGCCTCAGCCTCCTAAGTAGCTGGGATTACAGGCGTGCACCACGACACCCAGCTAATTTTTCTATTTTTACTAGAGACACGTTCTCACTCTTGCTAAGGCTGGTCCGGACCTCCTGAGCTCAAGAAATCTTCCTACCTGGGCCTCCCAGAGTGCTAAGATCACAGACGTGAGCCACTGCGCCTGGCCAAAATATATTTTTTTTAGTATTTAATTCAGAAGTTTCCACCCTGTCCATAAACTAAAAAGAAGGTAATAAAAAGGCAAAACAGGGTATGAGTTTCTGACATGAATTTCTTACAAAAATTATGTGTCTCATGTAAAATAAGATAATGAGTGGATCATACCTAACAGGTACAATGTATACTATCTGGGAGATGGGCGCACATAACTTTGTCTCAAGCAGTACAAAAGCAATCCATGGAACCTAAACATTTGTACCCCCATAATAGTCTGAAATAAAACTAAAAAGAAAGATGATGCATCCCGAAAAATATCTGTCACTAAAACCACTTGATAATGATTGATTTAATGAGATGTTGTTTTATGTATTATGGAATCTGAAAAATCTGGCTTTTATGCAGCTGAAAGTAGGCAAATAACCAGTATTCTGGACAATAAGCTATAAAAACTATGGTCATTAACTTACCCAAACAAAAATTTCCTAAAATTATGACAATAGTAAAAATAAAATAAACAACTAATACTTTATGGGCAGGAATAACTGGATAAAAAGTGACATCTTGGCAAGGTCTAAAGAGTTAAGGAATCAAAATATAGATGGTCAGTGGCTCCCAGGTCTTAGATCTTCAGAAAACATAGAAAAGTGTTCTGATTCAAACATAATCAGTCTGCTATGAGCTAGGAAGCTGGCATGAAAGCTCAGGACAGGTTAGGTATTACAGTGTAGAAAACTGTTCATCAGCCAGTGGGACCTAAACACAAGTAAAGGGTTAAGGATTACCTTGAGGTTTCCTGTGTAATATTCCTACTAGAAACAATTAGCACCTTTGAGCTACTGTAAACAAGCACTCTGCTTTTTACAAACCAGCAACATTTTACTGCCCTTTCTATCAAACTGTAAGGATTGGTAAGAGAGTATACCATTTCAAAATCTTTGTTTGGAGCACAGTGTTTTACAACCATGTTACTAAGCCTAATGAAAGCCCCAGCACAACTGTGGTTTTAACTACTTAATGCATCATCACTACCTACTGGGCAAGACCCAAACTCTACCAGGGGAGCCCCACAGACTACTGGAGCCACAGACAGGGTAATGGATTTCCTGTTGAATATCCCACCAATTGCCCACTCCCTAAGGAAGAGTAAGAAAGGTTAATTATTGCTCTTGTTAAGAAAATAATTCCAGGGACTAGCACAAAGAAGGCACTACTCTCTTTCCACATATATAAGGAACTAAACCTATATAGTTCTCTGTGGCCCAAACAACCACTCTAGAAGACAGAGAGGCAGCATTCTGAAACCTTCCATTTCCAACTAAACATAAGGTACTGATCTGCTATCACCATTCTCCCACAAAATTAAAAGCTTTTATTTCCATTTAGCTCCACTTAAAATTTATAAAAGATTCGTTTTTCTTTTCATTCTCTTAACTCAAGTCCTCACAGAGCATACTTTTCTCATAACAGGTTGCCAATTTTTGGTACGTTAAAAAATCCCATCAAGTTGCACTTATCTGATGTGACAATTAACTTTTAATGATGGATAAAAGAGGTGGATACTTAAAGTCATTCTGTATTCTATTACTGTACCCATCTAATAAAGGAAAGCTCCTTTATAAAGGTCAGAAATTTTTCTTCTTTTATCAGACACTAAAAGACAAACTTTAAAAATATATTAAATTGGCTGGGCCAAGAGATATGTAATAGAATATAGAGCCTTTTATCAGTAAACTGCAGAGGTAAAGAAATGTCTCTATTATCTATTCTTTTAATTTCTAGCATGATTATACTTTTTAAAACAATGATTTCATAAATAACTATCATTTTAATTCAAGAAATATATTTATATATTTCTAGATGTGGTGTTTTAATATCTGATGTCTAAAGACATGATTTCCTAGGATATAACTGCCTGTAGGCATCTGTGTACATTTGTGGAAGTTGTGCCATGCACAACCCTAGGGGGCGCCATTCACATCAGAGAGCATAGATCTGTGTATTTATGATGACAATTTCCTGTCAGAAAGTAGTAAAGTATCTTGTTATAACAAAATCAATTTATTATGACAATTTTCTAACATTTGGAAATAAAGTCCCTCAGAAAGGGGTGACTTTTCTAATTTACACAAAGAAAAGCAGAATAGAGTAGCAGCTGCCCAGACTACATAGCTCTTATTCCCTGGAAGTTCAAGGCTGGATGGTCATTCCCCAAGTGAACTCTCAGGAGCACAACTCTGATAAGGCATACCAGGCTTCTTTTTTGAACTGCAGAGGACAGGTTATTTTCTCCCAAATAAAACTTATAAAAATACTAACTTTGAAAATTTATCTGGGATCTTAACTCACTAATGTTTAGTCTATATACATTTGAGTGGACTCAGAGTGACAAGGTATGTGGTCACTATATTTCACTACAGTTGTTTCTCAATAAAGCCACCATGAGGCGTCGCAGTACACAAATCAGTCAAATCACTCTTTCACAAGTAAATTTGTTATGGTTTTACAAACTTTTCTCCTGATCAACAGCTATCAGTGGTTTATATGTTCATGAACAGAACAAATCTAACAGCCCTAGAATGGCTTTTTAAAGGCTCTTTTGCTTAAGATTAGGATGAGCTGCTGTGAAGCTGGGATGGTCTTTTCCAAGATCAAACTGTAATAAACTTAGGGCATTTGATAAACCGGCATGCCATGTAACAATGTGTTATTGTTTTACAAATTCTTGCTGTGTTTTCACAGGACACAGGGAGCTGTACCAAAGCCATATTTTAGTTTATTATCTTTTAGCTATCAAAACCATGCTATACCACCAAATAAAGTAAAAATCAACTAGTAATAAAATAACTTAAAAGTTAATATGTATAACGTATTACATATAGCTTCATTCTAACAATACATACACCATTTTTTTTTTTTTTTTTTTTTTTTT
>VBSM01000272.1:64073057-64093161 GCA_008086735.1 Cheirogaleus medius
GCCTCCCAGAGTGCTAGGATTACAGGCGTGAGCCACCGCGCCCGGCCCTACATACACCATTTTAATTCTTTAATCTTAACCATTTATAAACAATGACAACAAAAAGTCATATATTCCTGCTGTGAAGATGGTGCAATCAATTGGATAAAAATGTTTTTTATATCACTTATGAGTTAAGCAGACTTCTATAGCAAAACACCAAGCCAGAAGTCTTACACCTTAGTTCCAGCTCTGTCACTCAAACTGCCTGGGTCCTAGTTCCTTCATTTGGGCCATGCTTTCTCAAATTTAAAATGATGGACTTCAATACTCCAAGATTATCTACGATATCCTTTTTAAAGCTAAAATTCCATTATTCTCTTTGGATTTATCTGAATCTAAAACTATTTTCTTTTTTATATTGTTGTATGATTGTAAAAATATCACAAATATTTCATCTCTATATAACACTAATTAACTTTAGAAGTTTACCATATGCTTAGAATGATTCAAAAAATAATTTACTGAGGAGTTATTGTGTGTATGGCAATCTGCTTGACAATGTAGAAACACAAACATAGAAAAGGCTATTTTATCCTGGGCTAGAAAACCATGTTTTAAACCTGAGGCATTGCAATTCAGTGGGAATCTGGACAGGACCATGCACTATGGAGTGGTACAAATGCCATGTGGGAAGCACAAGAGGTGGGACAGGGGAGTGGCCTGTAGACATATCGGCATGGCCTCAGTAGACAGAATGAGCTGGCATGGAACACCAGCCCCACCATTCACCAAAACAATGACCTTGTACAAGTTGCTAAGACTCTGAGACTCAGTGTCCTCATCTAAAGTGGAGATAATAAATAATTCCCACTTTACAGGGCTGTTGTGTGGTGAGAAGAATGAGACCACTGGATTCATAATTTACATCACTGCTTAACTAAGGGTAGAGAGGAACTCCACCTAATTATCCTCAGGACTTTTTATTTCCATACTCCACTTTGCATGAAAAGCCAAACTAAAGAAGAGAAAATTCATAGTTTCTACCACTTTCATCTTTATATGCTCTCTTCAATAAACATATGCTCTGGTTTTTTCAAAATGCAATTCTTCAACAAACCTCTTCTTTAGCCATTAATATGATACCCTGTCCCAAACTTCATTTAAATCCTCAAGTAAAAATTATAAAAATTAAGTTGAAGTAATGGGAATCTATAGAAACAAACATTCTAAATAAATTGCGTGTGTGTCAAACTAAAATCTTTTAAATAAGAAAGGTTCTGGAGTTCTAATGCAATCAATCTTTTATCATTCTCCCACAGTATAACAATTACTAGACCTCTTTACTCTTGGGGAACTTTAAGATAAAATCCTAACAAATAAAACCTTTCTATTATATAAAATATTAATTGAATAATTGATCCTAAATAACTTTTAGAAAGAAATATCTTCTCTTTTATAGTTGGCAGAGGTACTATATTGGATTCTCTAACTAACCTATGAAACCTTCCATTCTACAAAGTACTAAACTAAAAGACATTTTAAATTTAAAAAGAAAACAACTTTAGCACTTGCTTTCACTTCTTTGAAAACACCAATTGATATCAAATGGTAATGTGAATGTGTTCCAGAAATGGTACAGATATCTGGATATCAAATTATATTTTCTAATTAATTTTTACTAAAATTTCAGAAATGTCTCACAGGGGGAAAAATGATCCCAATAAAATAATCCAAATCTTACTTAAGAATCCGAATATACACTTCAAAGTTCATTCTTTGTTGTCAGTATGTGGTCCTTACAAACTTAATTTTCCATCATAAGCTGTGAAAAAAGTTAGAATACTTATTTAAATGCACAAATAGATTTAAGTACACCAGAAATTTAAGGCCTATTTAACTGATACTTTGTAGCCCACAGGACATAAACAATTAATACTATATTTTTTATACCATTGCAATTCTAGATATTTATAATAACTTACCAGATTGAAAACAAGTAAAAGAAAGAACAAACAAGTCTTGGCTCAAAAAAGATAAATTCTGCACTGCGCAGGGAGGGGGGACAACTCTCTAGAGAGTAGTCAGAATTTCTGGGTTCTAGCCTCAGGGGAGCCACTGTACACTAAGTGACCTCAGTCAAGCCACTTAACAACTTTGAGCCTTTTCCTTCATCTGCAAAATGGGAATAATGACACTCTATCTACGTCAGAGCATGGTTATAAAGAGCAAATAAGATGTCAGTGAAATCATAATGTAAACTCTAAGTTATAATAACAAGTGTAAAATATTATTACTACAATCCCTTTAAGGGTGACAGCCTTACAGTAAAGATTTGATGACTAAATGATTAATAGGATGAAAGTAAAAAAGTCTTATCTGTTCAAGCCTTTATTTGTGGACCATGCCACAAATAAAGGCCAGAGGGCACTTGAAAGAAATTATTTTATTCAACTCTGGGAAGCTTAGGCAGACCAGACTGGCTTTGTCAGGGCAAAGGGGAATTTCCTACATTGACAAGACATCATAAATGCAAATTAAAATATAGTAATTTATTGTATAGATGTGAAACTGCTTTAAATAAACATGTCCTAAATGACACTGAACTACAGAGGGGAAAGGGGGTACCTGTCTTGACCAATGTTAACAGAGCCAAAAAAGGATGCCTTCATGTGGCCAGCTGCTAAGGGAGAGAGCTCTCAGTTTCTTCTCAAGGAGGAAATGTTTGTTCTTCTCAACTCTGATGATGCTCAATTAAATGCATGACAGATTTATTTTATGACCACAAGATATTTTTACCATCTTTTAAATAGGAAGTCTGAATAAGAAAATTGTAAAAAGAGGAGAGGAAATATAAACTACCTTGTTTTATTTATTTGTAAATAAATTCAGTCCAAATTAGAATAGGTTGGGGTGATCCATGACATAGCCCAACTTTAGTGATGGTGAAAAAAGTAACAGGATAACAGCATGTATGGAATAATTCAATTGTAAACTCTATATTCTTGATTGGTGATATAGCAATAAAATTATGTCAATAATGACCTTTAAGTAAATATATAAACTGTGTGATTTGGCAGTTTTGTTCACTAGAGTACCTCTGTACAGGCAACACTGCCAGGGCTTAAAATCATATTTACGTATGACATAATCCCAGAATCACTGGCTTTGCTTCATTCAGAGCAGGATTCATTTACAGGCCTCTGATCTTGACACTGATCCATTTCTATAGGCTCAGGCCTCCTATACCCAGTACATAGTATAAAACAGAGCAATTCAATCAACAAAAAATTAATTAGATAACTACTATACTGTATTGTAGGAGTGGGGGTACAAAGACGAGTAAGATCCAGATTCTATGGCTTAGGATGGTCACAGTTTTTGCTCAAAGATATAAGGTCACCAAAGCCATTCCTCAAAGATGTTCTTGCTAACTCTCTGTTCCCATGGGCTGTATCTTAGGGGAGCTCCTGGAACTTAACTTTTCATGCCATGGATCTATGGCCTCTGCCACATCCTTCATGCTGAGCACACTATCTGTACCCCTATGTCCTATGCAGCCCTACTATGATTCCCTACTATGTGGCAGGCACTTTTATGGACATACAAGATAAAACAATGAACAAAAAGCATTGTCTCTACTCTTATCAGATCCCTCATGCTGAGCTGGACTCTGTCCTCATACCTACCGAGCAGCCTAATTCTACACAGTCATTCAATAGTATCTATTGAGCTCCTACCATGTGAGGATACAGCAGTGAACAGCCCCCCACTGGGTCCATTTTCTGATGGGTTAAATAAGCATTTTTCGAGGATGCCTAAACATTTAGCTGTACAACCAAAATTTAAAGTTTAAATCCATCCCAATTTCCCCTCCCTGATCATCTCCTATCACCCTATATTCACCATTAATACTATAGCATCTTTACTCTCTATTTTACATTTGATGTATATGTGTCACTGATATACTATAAACATCCTGAGACCAGAGCCCCTTTTTATTCTGTAAGCCCCAGAATTCCTAACCCAGCTTTACACATTATGGGTACTCAATAAATATACATTGCATAAAATAAAGACAATATGTGGAACCCACGATTACCAAACAGATATGACAGAGGGCAATTTTTTGCCTTACTAAAGATTGTTCCTCTTCATAAAATGACTAGTACCATTTTCCTTTACACAGCTCCCCTATGTGCACTTTACAGATCATTGATTACTTAATACAGAGACCTGGGAATAGTAAAACTTCAATCTGTAAAACCAATAGCCACTACTAATTGAAGATCAATTAGAAATAAATATGAAGCACTGTGAAATTCTAATATGTCAATTAAAAAATATAGTCCCATTTGAAAAACTAAGTCAAAACTCATCAGGAAAACATCTATTTAATGAAGAAAAATATACATCATCATCATTCTTAGGACCTATATAATAGACTTAAAAGCCTTAAAAAAGACTTAATAGCTGTATTTTATATATATATATATATCTCAGAAATAGCATACAAGGTGACATACAAGGTCACATTTTAAAAGATTAAAGACAAGGAAACAACTAACAACTGATTCATGATCACAGTTCCTTATGCAGTAAACTCATCACTCTATGTGTGAGACCGGGCCCTCACACAGGTAATTCTGTGCTCATGTGTGATCCCATTCCCCGAACTTTTCAAACTACAGAAAACTCAGATAAATTTGCATTATTCATGCAGAGATTATATGTAGGAAATTGTGAAAATAAAACAAAACCCTGGTCTTACAACAATCTGAACATGTTCTCTGGGTCTAAGCATGTGTAGCACCAAATGAGATGAAAATGCATGCCCACATATAAAACTTATAAAGAAATTCATTATTACCATGAAGACTGGTAAATAATGAGATCCAAATGGTTGTATTTCCATGATGCCAAATAGCCCTGAGACAAAGAATGGAAGAAAGACTCACAAGTTATTATTCCGTGTGTCTCCAATCCTCTTTGCTGCTTTAAAGTAAACATCAGGGTCATTATCAATGTTGGGAGCGTATGAAGAAATTTTTCCCAGATCAGCTTCTTCTTTATGATTTCACTTATGAATATATTTGTTTGTTATTAATGCACTCAGGGTTGGCATCTGGAACACTGAGCACAATATTTTAGAAACAAAGTTTTAATCTAAACTGGGCTGTTGTCCAGAAGTGACCAGCCAAATGAGAGCAACAAATAAAACTGGGTGAAAACACATAAATTCTGAGGTATAATAAACACAAAAATCATGAGTAAAAGACCAGATCCAGATAACTATGCATAAAAAAGAAGGACCAAACTCATGGATCCCCTCCAGGCCATGGCTTACTAAACCACAAGAGAAACCGCAACTGTAAGCACAGGTTGAAAATATCATGGAAAACCTGAAAACTGCTTGATGGAAGCATTAAGTATAATTTATAACCTATAATCTGTTATGGATAGAAAAACAAATTTTCACCTCTATGAATTCTATGTTGTGCTAGTAATTGGGCTAGAAATCTTATTAATATAATTAGTATAATTAAAGTAAAAGTATTAGCTACAGTATTATTACAGTTTACTGATAAGTGTTTGAACCTCTTTCTACCTAGTTCAAACTTACTATTCTATTAAGTATGTTTTTAACATTATTTGGTATATGTGGAATCCTCTTTGATATGTTATATAGTTAAACACCACCCTTTGGTTCAATCAATCATATTGTCATTACCAATTGTGACATTAATAGAAATAAATAAAAAGGAAGTCTAAAACACTTTACTAAAATATAATTTTAAAATAAGTTTAAAGCTTTATCAAAAAAAAAAAAAAAATGCCAGTGGCCTTTCAAATATACCAGAAGCCAAAAAGGATGAGCTAATATTTAAAGAAAAGTGAAATTAGGGTTAGAAGCTTAAATCTTTAAAATTGTCCAGTGAATTAGTTTTTCAAACTTAATAGCAATTAGGGCAAGCACAGTGCCACAGCAAGAAACTCCCCTCATATTTCAACGTCTAGCTTCTATGCTGGAATTAGCCAGTTTTTCACTGATATTTACTCCATACTACTTTACTGCATATCTATTAGAACAATTAGCATCAATTAACTTATATAATAGATATTTGTATCTACTGGCCTTTTCCAGCCAGTAAAACCTCCCTGCTTTAAGGACAAGGGTTGTTCTAAATTCATGTTTATATCCCCAAAGTCTAGGCCAAGCATCAACACACTGTAGACACTCAAACCATGAACACCGAATTAAATTGATAATAGTTTTTGCTACCCAAGTCTCACCAACACTTGACCAAATTAAACAATTTGGAAAATGTTGTTCTTTGAACACGACCAAGAAAACAAGCAGAAAGAAAGGTGTCAAATGCCATAAAACTTCTAATTCAGTGTGCCAACCTACCTGAATGAGAACAGTATGAAAGTGTTTTATTGTAGGGGGATGAAACATAACAAATGGAAGCTCAGCACTTTCTGTAAAGTATCATTTGACTAACAAACTGTAGGAAGAGCTCATTCCTAATAAGATTCTCATTCACAAAAGCTACTTTGCTAAAATAGATATAAACACCCTATCTACATGTTTCACGAATCATAGGAAAAAAGCAGCATTAACAAAATTTTTTTAAAAAAAGAATGACAAACTTTTAATCTTCTATATCTGAATTAGGCTCTGACTTTGCTGAATTTGCAAAGATAAAAGAATTTAATTTCAGATGAATAGGGCTCTTATTACAAAAAAGCAACATGTTACTTTGTATTTTCTAAGTGATTTGTTACTTATATAAATGTGTCATTTATAAAATATCTTCTACTTATCACAGCAGAAGTAAGTTTCTTGGGTAAAACAAATCAGAAATACCCTTAAACCACTTTCAAAACTGAAGAATTAGAACTTTTTGACTGACCCTGTATCTAATTCATGTTTGAGCAAACACTCTGAAATGAAGGCCATGAATCTGCTTATTAATTTTCCCACAAATATTGAATTTTCTTTCAAAGTGAACGTCAGAAGTATTTTATAACACTATACATGTTATAATTGTTAAATTCCTCTAGTAAGATATATTCACTGATTAAGTAGAGCACAAACATCATAGAATATTCAGCTAGGAAAACTCAACTCCTCATAAAAGAACAAATAATTCCTACTGATGTACCAGAGGGATTAATAAATATTAAAAATAACAGATGCTATAGACATTTCTATGTTAGATATACTAACTAAAAAGAAAGCTAACTAAACATCAATTTTTAAACTACGTTTTGGGCAGGTTTACTTAGTCTTTGGCAATGATCTTACAGGATGAAAATTTACAACAGGCCCCAGGTCAGAGACTTTTTCACCTAATTCCCTTAAAAGTGATAAAGAACAGAGTTCCTTCCAACCTTATCACTTCAAAATGAAGATTTCTCTTTTGGGAGAAAAAAAAAATTGGGGGGAATTCTTGGCTGAAAGTTGCTCCGACCCTTTCATTTCTAACTACTTGGAATGTGGCCCTAATGGCAGATAGAGATATATCTACATTTCTATACTAGATACACTAACTAAAAAGAAAGCTGACTAAACATCAGCTTAGATCAGAGATAGAAAAAGCCCCAGAAGACTGTGGCACTGCAGATAGGCAGTCTTAAGCCTAGAATGATCACTTAGTAGCTATGTGACCTCAAAGAAGTTATTCAACCTAAAACTTAGTTTTCTCATCATTAAAATAGGGTACTTCTCATCAGAAAGTTGTTGTGAAAAAAAAAAAAGTAGTACAAATAAAGCTTGGACCTCATAAGGAGGCCCTCAGTCCAGATTATCCTTCTCCCTTCCTCCCAAAGTAAAATACTACTTGGGAAACTCTTCTAAAAACTGCATTCAACTTTCCCTGAAGTACAAATGAAACTGTGTGGTCATTCTACAATTTAAAAAATGAAAATGTGTGAATAAGGAGTTTACTTCACTTTATTTCATAAAAACAGCAGGTGTCTGTATTTCACATAGCCCTGCTAAAGGTCCCTCATAATCCCTTTCTAACTGACACTTATATGTAGGGAAGCGTGTAAGTCTCAAACTCATTTATCAACAATTTTATTGTAGAGGCAGTGATAAATACTCAAAGGACTCAGAAACTACAAACAAATCTTTGAAAGAAAGTTTAACTCCATATTACCATTCTAAAATATTAGAAAGGTAATATTAGAATTAGGCAGTATCACAGATGTACATTACTGAATACAATAGGCTGAGAGAGAAAAAGATGAAAGGAGAGGGAGGGAAGGGGAGGAGGGAGGGGAAGGAGGAGAGGAAGAGATGGGACGGAAGAGAAAAGGAGGCGGAAAGAAAAGAACAAAACAATATTTCACTAACTCAAAAGATAATCAAGGTTTGGCAGCTGGATGTAGAAAATTATTTTCTCATTTTGTTCCATGCTCCACCACATTCCCTTTGCAGTCAATGAGAACTCTACACTTGGGTGAGTTTTGAGAGGTACACCAAAAGCTGTAAACCAACTCAGCATTTTGAATATTAAAGAATCTGGCATTGCTAATAAAACTCCCTCTGAATTACTCAATCTGTGGCTTTCCTACACCAAAGAATGTAGTCACGTAAATAAATAATGAAAGTCATATCAATGAACAATTCTTTAGCATTAACAGTTTCAGTCTAATACCAAATGAAGACTGACTTAAATCTTACCATAACAACAAACTAGATAAATCGATTACTTTATTCCTAGAGTATCATATAGACTCTTCCCCATGGCATACTTTTTATTTTTCTATAGTGGTTTTACAGGAAATTAAAAGCAAAAGGCAAGATCTTAACATTTCACAATTAATTATTGAAAATAAAGGTACCTAGAACCTCTATAAAACATAACCTGAAAAATATTCTCACCTGAGAATAGACTAAATTTGCAGAAAACACTTTCTATTCTTATTTTCCTGATAGATGGAAAGAAACAAGAGCAAGTGGTAATAAAGGAAATATAACCCCTTCATGAAACCTCTAATAACAGCAAACTGTAATGAAAGCAGCCTATATTTTGTTCAACATTATATAAAAAACATTCAACATGGCAGAGGTTTCAAATGTTATGTAGATTTTAGTATCTGTTTAATAAAACTAAAAACTATAACAACAACAAAGGAATCATAATGTCCAAATGGAATATATGAGGTTCATCGAAATGTGAACTAACAAGCTTCTGAAAGTGCTTAAGCTTTCCTTAATCTGGGAGCCTTTCACTCTGCTCAACTTAGGTAGCACAAATGACCTTAACTACCACCATTTTGCTCACCTGATTTTATATCCTCTTAGGCCTTACACCCTTATATCTGGAGCCACAGAGTTTCAACAGACCATGTGTGTAAGTTAATATATAACGTTAAAAACTCTTCCATGATTCACCAGTTTGCAATGAACTCAAAATGTTCAGATGATCAATGACCAAAATTAGCAAAAGAACTTTCACTGGGTTAAACAGACAGGAATATCAAATAATTTCACTCTGTGGATTAAAGAAGCTAATAAAGTAGGATCACAATCCCTTATTTAAAATCCATAGGTCCAGATATGTTTCAGGATTCTGATTTTTGTGAGTTTTAAAAAGGTAAAGCAGTGCATATAGCACATATTATGTAACATTCCCAACTCGATCTAGGATAACAGCTCATAACCAATTAATCAATATTGCTATTTCTACAGCAAAAAAGTATTAGGATATTAAGTATGAAATGTCCGATTTCCTTAAATACTAAGTTTGACAGTTGACATCGCTGACATTTCACTTTGACACGTCTTGTTTTATTTTTATTGTGAAAGTACATCCTCATTCTTTCAAATGCATGGTTTAGCTTGTGATTATCTTTCAAAAAAATTTTTAGAGCAATTTTTGTGAAACCATGGATAAGTCAAAGATTCATGTCATTTTCAAACGAGTCCTGTCATGGAACAAATGCAGTGCAGACAGCTCGAAATATCGAAGTGTTTGGGAAGGATGTGGCTAATGAACACACAGTACATTGATGGTTTGAGAAGTTCCATTCTGGTGATTTTAATCTTGAAAAGGAGGCCACATGGGCGACCTGAGATCAAGGTGGATAAGGATGAGCTGAAAGCTGTAGTGGAAATGAATCCATCTCAAACTACACATGAATTTGCAGCAAGTTTTGACGTTACTATTCCAACAATATTGGACTATTTGAAACAAATTGGCAAGGTAAAGAAGCTGGACAGATGGGTACAGCATGAATTAAATGCTCGTCAGAAGAGAAATCGTCTCAAAGCTTGCCTTTCTTTGCTGTCACGACATAAAGGTGAACTATTTCTATACCATGTTGTTATGTGTGATGAAAAATAGATTCTTCTTGACAATCTCAAATATTCAGCACAATGGTTGGAAAAAGATGAGGTGCTGAAACACAGTCCAAAACTGAATGTTAATCAAAAAAAGATAATGGTGTCTGTTTGGTGGTCCAACACTGGTATTATCCACTATAGTTTCATGAAACTTGGTCAATCTATTACCGTGGATGTCTACTGCAACCAATTGGACAAAATGATGACGGACGATGTTTTCAATTAAGCAGCCAAGACTGGTCAACAGAGACAGGCCAATCTTCTCAAAGACAACACTCGACCACATGTTGCACAAACAATGCTGCTAAAACTACAGAGGCTGGACTTGGAAATTCTGTCATCTACCGTATTCACCAGACCCTGCACCAACTGACTACAACTTATTCCAGGCTTTGGACCACTTCTTGCAAGGAAAAATATTCAATTCTCAACAAACTGTGGAAAACACTTTTTGTGCTTTCATCACCACTTGCTCTACAGGCTTATTCACTGCTGGCATAAACAGGCTACCATTAAGATGGCAAAACTGTGTCAATAGTTTAGGCACATACTTTGATTAATTGTACTGTTTCTTGTTTAAGATACAATAAACTAAACTTTTGATTCAAAATTGGACATTTCATATTTAATGATCTAATAAAAATATTCCTTCCAAGTGGGCTTAAAAACTACTTCAAGCAGTCTTATGAAAATTTGGGTTAGGTTGTGCTACCAAATGAATTTATGACACCAAAGTTTTGGAGGGGAAAAAAACTTTTAGTTTGTCAGAGCTTTTTATTTTTGTGTTGTTATTTATTTATCTTTTTTTGAGACAGAGTCTCACTCTCTCACCCTGAGTAGAGTACAGTGGCATCATCACAGCTCACTGCAACCTCAAACTCCTAGGCTCAAGTGATCTTCCTGCTTCAGCCTCCCAAGCAGCTGGGACTATAGGTGCATCATAACACCCAGCTTTCTATTTTTTTTAGTAGAGACAGGGTCTCGCTCTTGTTCAAGCTGGTCTCAAACTCCTGAGCTCAAGCAATCCTCTGGCCTTGGCCTCCCAGAGTGCTAGGATTATAGGCATGAGCCACAGCACTTGGCCTGTCAAAGCTTTCTAAATAAAGGATTGTAAATCTATTTCCAATACCACTATACATCAAAGTACGTACAAAGGCATTTCTAAAATATACATAGCTTATAAATTTATCTGTAATCAAAAAAGTGTGGCAAATTAAAGTTTAGCAAAGCAGATGTTCCTGGCAAATATAACCTTAAAAATTAGGAAATGCCAAAGTTACTTAATTTTAATACTCAAATAAATTAAATGATTGTTGAGACTACTTAAAAATTTTTCTGTTAGCAGCAATGTGTATTTGAGTAAGACAGTACTGTTTGAGAACCCTGATACCTTTAGTTTTATGTACTTTCTTTACATTTAACCACATTTGCATTTTTCCTAGCCTTTGGTTTTCACATTGCTTGAGATTTCAGGGATTCGGTGTATTTTCCATTTAGCTTCTCCTTAGCTTGTCCCTCTTTTTTTATTTAAATGCCTATTTCCTGCAGTGTAATTTGTTAAGCACTACATATTTAACACTTCTCAATCTTCAGGCCTTGACACAAGGATAAGTTATAATTGTTTATGAGGCCGTGCCCTAAGTAATTAGTTAGAACATTTAAAGTACATTTAAAGTACCACAGTTTACAAACAATTTTACATGCGTATAAGTATATTCAAGGTTTTCATTATGATAACATCATTCTCACTTGCATTCTGATATGCTTTCTTGATTTAAAAAAAAAGGGGGGGAGTAGCTTTATCACACTGTCAACTACCTATAAAACCCACAGCATAATTCACCAATGTCTTTTAACCAGAGAAATAATAATGTCCCCTGTGTAAACGTCAGTCACACATATCTTGATGGAAGAAAGTTTGAGAACTGATGCTCTAAAACATTCTAATATGTATCAAAGTTACCAAAGAGAATGTTCAGTGCTGTCTACTAATCGCCTTGAAATATGAAAAGAGCTGTTCTCCTATCTTATATTATGCCCTTTAAAAGAACTGGGAAAATCATTCTCCAAACCTAAAGGAGAATTGGACTTTACTGTGCTATGCCTCAGCTTTTCTTTCCTTTTCTCCTTCTGGTTATTCTTATTATTTCCTTCGCTAACAAATTACTTGCCCAGCACCTCACAACTAGTTAAAAATGTACCAGTGATTGATGATACTAGAGTTAAGAATCACTTTAGAGAAAAGAAAAACTAAAAGGCAGAGCTTTGAGAAATTTCAAACAGTGGGAGTTGGGGTGAGGTGAGCTATAACTATGAAAACAGATACTATATACTGAGTGCTGACTATGAATAGGGGTCATTATATACATTGTCTTCTGTAATTCTCACATAATTGTATGGTAAATATTAATATGCCTATTTTACACATACAAGAATGAAAGTATAAGAAATGAGAAGTGACATGCCCAAAGTCCTTCAGCTGCTAAGTAACAGAGGTAGGAATGGAACCTAGGGCTATTTGTCTGCAAAGCCTCTGCTCTTTGTACTACATCAGCTACTACAGGAATACCTACAGAGGGTAATAAGGGCCCTCTCAGTTTTGCAAACATGCTGATCCTGAAATATAGCCAACCAATGGTGAAGCTGGAAGAGACCTCAGTAGTCAACGAACTCTAACCCCACCTTCAGAGCATGACTCCCACTCAATCTTTAGCCATCTGTCCCTTCTACCAAAGTTTCTCAAAGTTAAGTCAGAGAATCTTCCACCTGCTTCAGAATCAACTTATATATCAGCTAAAATCTATTCTTTGACCCTACCCCAGAAACACTGAATCAGAATATCTGGGGATATGGCCTAGGTACTTCCATTTTAAAAAGCATTCTAGGTTGGTCACAAAATCAATTTAGTGGATGACACCCAGTATTTTTTGTTTAATAAAACTGCTTGGAACAGATTGGATTTATAAAGATTTAGTTAGGAATAGAAAATATCAGAGGGTACTGCACTTTGTACTGTTTCAGAAAACTTTTGTTTCAATTCTTTTATGTGGATTGGGATATAAAAGATACTTTAACCATACAGCTCAGTCAAAAACATTTGAGAAATACAGCTGTTTTAAAATTTTTTTATCCTCATTGTTATTTCACCTTCAAAATAAGTTATTGGGGCCATGCACAGTGGCTCACACCTGTAAGCCCAGCACTCTGGGATGCCAAGGCAGAGGATCGCTTGAGGCTAGGAGTTCTAGACCAACCTAGACAACATAGTGAGACCCTGTCTCTACAAAAAATAATAAAATTAGCCAGGTATGACGGTGCACACCTGTAGTCCCAGCTACTCGAGGGAGGCTCAGGTGGGAGGATTGCTTGAGCCAAAGAGTTCGAGAATGCAGTGAGCTATGATCATGCCTATGCACTTCAACCTGGGCAACAGAATAAGACCCCATCTCTTTAAAAAAAAAAAAAAAATTTGTTGGTCTTTTATTTAATTATTCCTTTTATAAAAACACAACTTTGTATGTTCTTTTTAGGATCTCAGTTATTCCATTCCAGAGGCTTCAGTTTTATTACCTGACCTTTTCATTCAAAGATCATGTTTAACTATTAGTTTAATTATTTAATTAACATTCTTAATATTTTTAATTTTTTAAGATTTCATAAAATCCAACTCATTCTTATTAATTTTTATTTTGTGTTTTATACAACCTTCTCAATATGTGAAGTTATTTCACTACCTAGATTCTTGAACTGACTCACATAATTTTAATTCATTAAGTTTACATTTTGGTAGGTGTGTCAATGCTTCATGGTCTACATTTAATCCTTCGAGTCTTTCATTCTCTCATTCTCTCATCTTCTATCTATGTATGTATACTTTTAGATATAGTTCCTTACTGGCTTGCCTTCTCTTGCATTCCCTTGTATAAATGACACTTATTTCAATTCTTACCTTATCTTTCTCTTTGAAAGAAAAAAAAATGAAAACAATCCCCATTAATACATGAGGATTTTCTGAGTATATCTCTACACTTTTAAAATAATGTACTGGCATTTCAAGAAACTGTAATTGCCTTCTAAAGGATAATATGATCACATACGAATGTTGAGTGAAGTTGTAATCAAAAAGTGCTTTCCTCGGGTATGATTTAAAATATAGAAATATCTACAATTTGACACAGTATGTGATGACTGCCCTTGAGGTAGTACAGACCCACTGATTGAATTATAGTCACAATCTTCAAAGTGGTAGAACCTCCATTTCGTCTTAGCCTTAGTCTTTACTTACTACCTTCAGAGCAGTGTTTCTCAAAGTACAGCCTGATGATGGTCTGCATCTAATTTACCTGGGACACTCGGTAAAACAAACCAGGTAAATTACAATGTTTTTACTGAAGTTGGGTTTGTTTTCATTTCATAGTGAGAGAAAGGAATGTGACTAGAAATATAGGTGAAATACCACTCGGACCTATTTTTAAAGATGCCTTTACTGGTAAAATGTTAAAAAATGAGAAGGACTTCAAAGTACAAATTCATGAAAACTTCTTCTTAAGTACCTGCTTAAGTTTAAATCTTAAAACATAAATGGTGGTGAAATATGTCAAAATTAACTGTCTAAACAATAATTTAGAATACTTAAATATCACAATTGTAAACATTTTTGTACTTTTGTAAGACAATAATAATTTCAGGGATTTCCTTTAGTATAGCAAAAACAGGCACATCTGTAATGAGACTGTTTTCAAACAGTTTTTTTAAACAGGTTGAGCTGTGCAACCTTTATTATTTCTAGTAAAGATTTCTAATATAAAAGTAATTGATATTCATGACAAGATCCACTTTAAAATATAGCCCTTGCTTTAATAAATGCTCTTTATGAAATGTAGGAAAATGTATACTTTAAGTATGCTGGTTAACGAATAATTAGAAATTTTTTGTGATTTTCTTGAAAAGTATAGCTTTATAAATACTTTAGCTACTAAGTTAGATTTTCAGAAGTTGCGCCACATTATTTTCAGACCTTTTGTTTCCTTTTTACTACATATAGAAAAACTTATCAATTACATAGTTAATTTCAGCACAGGCAACCATAATTATATATGCATCCTGGCTTTCACTCAAAGCTTTTAAATTCAAAGTCTAAACAAATCTGTTTCAATGGATTAAGTATAAAGATCAGGTCTATAAGGTCAAAGGTGCTATATATACACTTTTCAAAATACGTTATAAGCACAACTATCTCAAAAACTCTTACATCTGAAACTGTTTTTAACAAAATTTGGATACAAAGATCAAGATAGATTTTTTTAAAGTCTCAAAAATTACAAATTTTAAAAAATATCTGAGACTCTAATAGAAGATTCTTCCTAAAACTGCCACAGTACCTCTGAAGACATAGAAGAGCCACCTTTTCATTAGCCGGCATTAAATGTAAAATGCAAATTAAGGCTTCAGTTTCAGAAACAGAGATATGCAAACTAAAAAAATGGGAAGTTTGGAAACTCTTGGAGATGGAGAAGCAAGAACTTCTTTAAATTCTTTTGATAAGTAAACCTCAAATCTAATAAATATATTTTAGATGCAAATAAGTGGTAATCCATTGTCAAAGTGACTTTTTTAGATCACTGTTACAAGATTTACACCATTAAAACTACTTCATTGACTTCAAAGACCAAGACTGTTCTTGAAAATATTATTTTAATGAAGCAGTCATTCGATATCTCAAAGAAATACAAGAGCTCATCAGATTGCTTCATTCTGGATATTACTAATTCCCATATTAATTTTTGCATTGGTCATATATATTTCCATGGGGAAAGAAGTAACATTAAAAGTTTTGTGGTCAAGAAAATAATGTGCCTCACATGTATAAATGTGGTGTTCTTTACTAATCAGGAATACTCTTGCCATATGGTCAAACATGAAAAATTTATTTTCCAAACAAGTTTTAAAAAAATCAAATACACTTAAATCTACATATTTTAGTGTACACTAAATTCATCTTCATCGTAACATCTCATTCCAACCACTCCAATTGGCCTGTTATATATATGACACATTCTGAATCTCCGATTGAACAAGCCACCTAATTATCAGCAGCAGTAATGCAATGCTTACATTCCATAAAAAATGTTGGACACAGAACTTATATAGATCATCTAAAGTTCACAGTAAAATCAGAGTATATTTTGTTATCAGATGGAGACTGGCAGAAAGGCCTGGTCTTCAAACTCAATTCTTCCTAATACTAAGACAATATTTTGTTAATATATACAATATCCCTGCAATCCAGGAAACAAAACAAAGTTCCTGAATTTTCTTTCATGGAAAACTGAATTCATTTTCATTCACAAAATACAATCTCCAAATTCACTATGGTAATATCACAAAGCACCACAGCTGATTTATACAATTTAGTACCAACTTGTTTTCTCAATATAGGAGCAACTCAGAGTACCTGGGAATTCCTTTACAATGGAGGGGCAAACTTACAAGTTGGTTTTCTGCAGTTTGGGCTCTCACCATAGGGCTTTCAAATGCTCTATAACCCTCCATTTTCACCTAAACCATTACCTCTCACAAATAAAGTTTTCAGACAGTGTCCCACACATATTTTGCAAATTTTTCCATTTGGGAGGCATATAAAATCCGAAAAAGGTACTTAACAGGTCTCAAAGTAGCTGCTTATTATATATACAGACTACTAAAATGTTCCTAATTTCTCCTAATATATAAATTTTGAAGGAAATTATGACTATTTTGAATCAAGCTAGTGCACTAAATGCTAGATTTACTACACTGCCCAATCTACCCCTCCCCACCTCAAAAGTAACTGTTACAAACACCACAGGTTACTCAAGAAAGAGAACCTGGGAGAGAGTAAGCAAATGTCAGTAACTATAATTAAAGAAGACTTCTGCACAATGCTTCCTTGGGTTTTTAATAATTCTTTCCACACATACACTGCAATCTTTCTATAGTATTGCCTAGCATTAAATTCACTAGACCTTCAACTTTGTGTAAAATTTCATTATCAATTAAAATGTCTGTTCAAAAATAAGTGTTAAAACGATAATCACTTGCAAATAAACATGAAATGAACATTTAAATTATCTTAAAATAATAATAACCGGCAGCTCAATTCTAAACACTAAGAATCATAAATTGACTTCTGCTGTGGGAAACTCAGGGCGACAAGGTTTCTGGGGTGTTGTAACCCCAATAAAGCATCTTCCTATGTCAACAATAAAGACCCTCATGTCCTTACTAATAATCATCCAGCTTCCCTGGATGAAGAGTTTGCATACTTACCCAGGAAGGCAAATGGAAAGTACACAGGGAGGAAGATGAACTGCGGCAAAGCCTTTGTCATATGATAGTGACCTATAAAGTATCAAATAAAGGTACATCATCAGTATGGTAGAGCTTTACAGTAGTAGAGTCCCAAGTCCTGTAACATCTATGAAAGAGGGGCACCGAAACCCAGGAGTCCAGCTAGCTCCCCATCAACCTCTCCCCTTTCTCCACTCCCCACCACTGGAGAACTGTGGGGACAGGAAAGGCAAAGAAGCTCTCTGTATTCAAAGGGCAAAGGCTGGGGGGGCAGCCCAGCTGGCATTCCAGGGTGTCTCCAGCACCCTCGCTTCCTACTCCCCATATGTACAAAGCAGAAAGTTGATCCATTCCCATACGGTGATCATTCATCAACTTGCACAAGTGATCACCGCCCCCAGGACAAATACACCAGTAACCAAATCATAGCGATCGATCGATAGGCAGCCCGAGCCTCGCCTTGCCCAGGAGCCGGCAGGAGGTGCCACCGCGGCGGCGGCGGCGGCGGCAGCAGACCCAGGTATCTCAGCCCCTCAGTCTTTCAGACCTGGGCGGCCACAGCCATCTCCCAAACGCCTGGCTCGGGTCACAATCCCAAGATTGGAGATAGGAACCGACCCGGGAAAACACATTCGCCAGAGCCCACAGCGACAAGTGCAGGGCCACCAGGTCCGTGAGGTCGGGTGGGGGTAGCTAAGAAACCAAGAGGGAGGAAGGGAGCGAGGGATCCCACCCCGGCTTTGTTGCTGGTCACCATCAACTTTGCATCTTAGTACAAAATGTCGATCTTAAAGGCTGACAAGACAGAGACAGAGGCAGAGGGAGAAAGAGAAAGGGAATAGAGTCCATCTTGCTTTGGGGAAGAGGGGGGAGAAAAAAATGAAGTGCAAATCCCACTCTCTGGGCGTAAAAGTCTTCTGAACACCTTTCCATAACGGAGGAGCAACGAGTGGGGTGTCCCCATGCCCGTGCCTACTCGAACTGGCGGCAGTCTGGGCAGAAAACGCCTCCCTCTCCTCCTCTTCCTCCTCCTTCCCCTCCTCCTCCCTCTTCTCCTCCTCCTCCTCCTCCTCCCGCGGGCCCGGCGAAGATCCCGCCGCCACTGCTTCTGCCTCCGCTGCCCCCCAGGGAGGCACCGCCGGCGCCCGGCCCGGCGCTGCCATTCCGGGCTTGGACCGCGCGGCGCGCGTGGGGCTGGGCGCGGGGTGGCCGCGCGGGGACGTCCGCGCTGGGGACCCCCGCACCCCTCGGCCGCCGGCTGGCTACAAAAGTCGCGCGAGCAGAGGTGGCGGCGGCGCGCAGGGGAGGGAGCGCGCCTGGGGGCCCCCACGCCGCGAGTGGGCAACCCCAGGGGATGGCGAAGAACGCACCTCCCCGCGCGGGGAAAGTACCCCAGTCCCAGTCAGCCAGCCCGGGGAACGACAGCCCGGCGTCCGCGGCCGGGAGACGAGAACTGGACGTGTCATTAGCAGGACAGGCAATGGTTTCAAAGCCCCAGGCCAATGACCATTAGCAGAGGCAGAGCTCGCTCCGTCCCCATCCCCCACAACCTCCACCCACCTTCCCCTTCGCACCCCCCCCCACCTCCACCCCACCTCGCGAAACTTTTCAACAAGATCCACCTGGACTAATTCGTCCCCCAAACAGTTAAAATATTGACTAGACCCTACACACCGGGAAGGAAGGGGAATACATGTTTTATTTTCCTTTCTACAGAAAGGAAAGCAAAAAATAGCTTCTCTCTGTGTCTCTCCCTCTCCCCCCCCCTCTGTCGTACATGTTGTGTCTTAGCTTTTTGCATCGTTTCGTTTTACCTTCCTCATTTAGCAGAAATGATCGCGGATATTTCACACATAAACGTGTTCCAGATTCTTGGATTCAGGGTCCTTGTAAATTACAGGACTCAGGTTCGGTCTCAGTTACGTTAAGTTTCATACGATACCAAAATAATAAAAAATAATAATAAATTTCTGAGGGTGAGTGAGCGCGACGAGGTGGAGGAGGAAAAGAAACCTCGAGTCTGATTTCTGTAATTTACAGCGACCCGGATCGCGGCAAATAACAGTGTAACATGAGTGTGGCTTAAGAGGGCTGGGGAGCTCTTTCTAGAGGCATCGACCCCATCCCCGGATAAAGGATCTGCAAGTTTTCTGTCATCGCGACCATGCAAAGCCATAACTTACCTTCAGAAATAAGACTTTAAACAGCCAAGGCCTTCCTCCTCCCCTCCACCACCACCCTCAGCCTCGCTCTCTCCACCTTAAACTTATTGACACAACATAATCCCACATTCAAGCAAAATCCTGACACAGCCTCCCTCCTCCTCTTCCCCCTCGTTCTCTCTCCCTCTCTCTGTCTCTCTCGCGCTCTCTCTCTCCCTCTCTCTCGCTGCTCTCGCTCTCTCCCCCTCTCCCCCTTCCCTCCCCCTTCTCTCTC
>VBSM01000272.1:64093261-64103712 GCA_008086735.1 Cheirogaleus medius
TTTTTTAATCGCTGCCTTTTGGTGCCCCGTGGAAGAGGCTTGCATTGTGTTATGATTTTACAGCCTGACCTGGCTAACAAGTGGCTAAGAAAGGCTTTTATCAGCTTGGATTTCTTTTGTCAATGGGTTAGCTCTCACATAGGCCAAAATAGTGCAAGGTAAGTTTATTAGCACTATAATGCATTGAGGTGGTTAATGCCTCATTCATACGTAAATTCAGAAAAATCAATACAGCAACACAGAGAAACAAAGATAAACATATTGCTGAAATAACAAACTACTTTTACCTGGTCAGAGGACTGCAATCACGTGTGTGGACATGCAAACTGTTCTATAAGGTAGAGTAAGTCATGGAAATTGGCTATTGTCCCTTTGCCTTAAGAAAAAAAGACCTTTTGTTTCAATATATACAAAATTTATATTTTGCATATTATATATAAATATATGATCTTTACTTTAAATATTTCACATCATATGTGAACATCATATGTTGGATGACTTTTAGAGATGACGCACCTGAGAGCTGGTCTTTCCGATTTTTTTCTATGATGCGTCTTTGGCCGATTATATTTGACAGTCCAATATAAACAAATCAACAGGTTGCTGGGAGAAGGCCAAAGCTGGAAATTAGGAGGAATAAATTCTAGACTAAATTCTTAAACTAACTAGCCGAGCAATTTTGAGCAAATTATTTAGGCTCTTTAATGCTCAGAGTTAGTTTTGATTTTTGTTTTAAGATTAAAATAAAAAGCTTTTCCCAGATTCTCTTCATTAATGTTTAGTCAACATCTACTATGTGCCAGGTATTATCTTAGACTTAGATGTTTTCTTAAGGTTCTTTCTGATTTAAGAGTCTATGAATAATCCTTAAATATAAACATTTTGAAGATTTAAATAAACACTACAATTTTATGGTTGACATGTATATCTCTAAAACTTAAAGGAAACCTGAATCTGAAAACTTATTTCAAAATCCCCTTTTATATTCTTGGTGCTATCTTAAGGTTTTTCTCTCACACCCATAAAGTTATCAAAAGAGTGTGTGTGTTTAAGAAGGGGAAAGAGAAACAGAGACATCTTAAGTTTTTGAAGTTTAGAAAACAAGGTAGTATATAGAAATGTGATGTTTTGTTTATTTTTTAAGGGAAAATTATTTTTAAAGGGAAAAGTATATAAAATCACAGCATTTTAAACTGATAATATTAATGACACTTTGCATTTAGTTGACAGAAGGAACAAAGTGTTCTTTATCCACACTACACTGCACTGAGGCCGGTGCTAACTATTCTTATCTCTATTTTACCCATAAGAGAAAAAAGGCAGGGACGAATTATACAGCCTGCTACATATTACACAGAGTGACAATTAAGAAGGAACTTAAGCCCAGAACTTTTAATACTCAGCACAGATTTTGAGTAACTTGACAGCCCCTCTTTCCAAATGACAAACTTCAGGGACAAGAGGCAGATGGAAGAAAAATCGGAAAAACTTTCTTAGAATTTCACTGTGCTCCTTTTTGAAGAGGAAAAAAAACTCAACAGGAGGAGCTATATTTAATTGCTGAGGAAATGTGCATTATTTGCTAGTACATGTATTTTATGAAAACTATTAAAGACTGGCCCACTTCCCACCCCTATTCCTAACCCCCAGCCATTGGGCGGAAGACATTCTTCTTCTTCTTCTTTTTTTCTTTTTTTTGTGTGGTCACAAAATATTTTTGTTGAATTACACTTAGCTTAACAGAGTTATTTAGAGCTACAGTCTTCAAACTTTTAGATCATGCATTGCTATCATTCAAATGTTTTGAGTATGTAGCCTAAATACATGTATATTTGTGTATACATTAAAAATATACCACTGCGTGGATGTACTATTTAGTATTATAAATCATACACTCACAAAAACAAAATTTAAAAGCGTGAGATAAAAATAAAATTAAATACGAATTTTAAGTTTGTCCACAGTCCATAGGAGCATGGATTCCTATGATAGAGTCCTGGCACATGCCCCAGGATTTTGCATTCCAGTTTTGAGACCTCTAGTGCAAGGTGCTAACTGACCAGGACTGATGCAGGAGAGCATAAAGAAGTGCATTGAGGTGACTTCATGCAAGTCACTATTGCTCCTGGAGAACTGGTAGATCCATAGGGCCTTTGGATTGGGAGAATGATACTTTTTTTTAATACTTACAATATATTTATAGGATATTTGTATTGGGCATTACGTTGCAGTATAAGCCATTTTTTCATTATTCTTTTGCAGAACATTTATTGAGAGGGTTCTCTGTGCTAGGCACTTGTGCATATCAGATGCTGGAAAAGGAAAATTGCCTGCTCCTCGGAGAAGCAATGGAATAGAATTCCACTGATGGATAAGGCCTCACCACTAAGTAAGGAAAGGAGGCTTGGAACTAACTTTAGTGTAGTATTTTACCATTTTGGAAATACTTTTTAGACTTTTATTATCTCATTTGAGAATAAATATCAGAAAATTTTAAATGCCAGTGGTGATCAAAAATTAAAAATATTATCAAGATAAATCATAGCTTTCCTAGAGTTTATTTAATTTTTATAACGTAGGCTTATAAAAATAAACACAACTGTTGGTTACCTAGATAAAATGGCATTAAAAAAGGTCTACCAACCCTTTTTCTTCTTGTTTCCACATGTAATGACCCATCACAGGTTGAGCTCACTGATTAGCATATTCTTCTTTCTCATGGCCTTAATTGTCTATTTTTTTTCATTTTATTTTATGTGAGTCCTTTGTTGTAAGTAACATAAAATAATTTTGGGAAAGTAAATTTAAATATGTGTGTAAAGGTGTATGTATAAGCAGGTATATTGTTTAAATATGTCTATAAATATTTTATTTTTTATTTATGTAGGACTTCTTTATACAATCCTAGTTCAAATCCTGATTTTGCTACTTTCTAGCTGTGTAACCTTGGAAAAAAATTCCTTAATCATTCTAAGACTATTTCCTTGTTTATGAAATGGGAATAAGGATAATCATAAATGAAATAATACATATAAAATTCTTGGGCCTAGAACATACTAAACATTCAATCAATATTATTTTTATTTATCTTTTACACATACAAGCCAATGACAGCTGCTTTACAGAAAGTTTTCTAAGACTTAACTATCATTTCAAATGGAGTTTATGGAACTGATTACAACTTACTTGCCCAGTGTTTGCAATTTCCTTTTAGCCTACACTCAACCAGCTTCACCATCTCTGCACATAAAAGAGATGTCAGCCTGATCCCAGGATAAAGCAAACATCTTATTGGGTGGGCATTATTAAGCACCTAAAAAAGCAAACTTGTAATAAATCACTCTTTGAAACAAGCCTCGTTTTGTGCATTGAAACTCTAGATAGTTGCAGTGATGGGGGTCTGCCTTACATAACAATTTATGACTTATACTTGACCTTGCTGAGCTTCACTTTTTTTTTCTTTCTCTATAAGAGAAAAATAGAGAAAATCATACCTATCTTCTCAGGGCCAATGCAAATGGAGTAAATATTGGAAGCTGGATCGTTGGACTACTTTCTGCACCGATGCAGAAATTCACAGTCTTAAAGAGAATCAACTTCTACTAAGTACCAGCAGACTTGGGGAAAAGAAGGAAAGAGGAGAACCCTAATTTCTTAGGGTGATGCTTGGCAAAACCTCTTGGAATGCCCATCCTCCCATGATCTTCTGTAGCATTCTATCTCTGTTACTCTTATGGCATCAAATACTTTGCCTTGTATTACATTATTTATGTATTGATAGAGATCTTTATTTAATGGCAGACACTTTAAGGAAAATGGTGACGTCTCCTTCAACGTTTTGTTTTCCAACAGTGGGCTAGAACAGTAACTAGTATATTTCCTGACACATAAAACAGTAACTCAACAAAGATTTATAAAATAAAAGGAAAAAACAAACAAACAAAAAGACCGTAAATTCTAAGAAAGCTCAGAGAGAATCCAGAGATAAGAGAGGTGTCAGAAAAAGTTGGGAGTCCCAGGTATATGGTCAATAAAACTTACATTATAGGCATAATAAGTTATACTTGCATATTGTTTTAATTTTCTAAATCACTCTCACATCTGAGATAGCCTAGCATAACTCACCAAAATGTACATGAGGTAGGTGAGACAAATAGAGGGTCCTTTTTAAAAATAAAAAAACTGAAGCAGGGAAAGGTTAAATGATTCCCTCAATATTATACAGTTAGTAGCAGAACTGGGTTAGTACAAAGGTCCTACATTCCTAGTTCTGGAAGTCCTTTTATTGGTGAGAGAAAGAATAGAGTCACCAAAGAGTCTCTTAAGGATCATCCCATAAAAATAGATCTCTAAGTGGACAATGACTTTACACTAATGTATTTGATTATCAAATCAGTAGGCTTTAGTATTAGGAGGGAGGTCCTTCTAGCCACTATCCCATTAGAAATTTCAACAACACTCCTTTTTTTAAAAAAAAATTTTTATAACTTTATAAAATTTTTAATTTTTCTTTATTCTTTTACTTTCTTTTTTCCTGCACTCCTTTATGAGAACTAATCAACAACATTCCTAACCAAGAATTTCTGCTATGACCCATCCTGGTCCTAGGAACTCCCTTCTTCCCAAGACAGTCTATTTCAATTCATCTTCTGACAGTTTTGACCACTACAAAGTTCTTCCCAAATTTAACATAACTTCTCAACTTTTAAGATCACACATTGTTCCTTTTTCTTTTCCCTTGGGACCACACAAGAACACTCTAATCCCTCTTACATGTGGCACTTAAAATAAGTGAAGACTGCTATCACCACCACCCCCTTGCCTTGAGAGTTGTGCCTTTTCCAAGCTAATGGTCGCAGGTCCTTAAAACATTTTTCTAAGGCACCATTCTTGATTCTTAGTCTCCTCTCAAACCCTGCCTATTGTCTTTGTGGATGAGTTCCTCCAAGTGTGATATACAGAGCAGGTGGGAGCTGAGCAGTGTGCAGTACAGCATGACCATGGCTCCTTGATACAATATTTCTATTAATGCAGCCTAAGATAGAATTTGCCTTTTTGGCAGCTACTCAGCCACAAATCACTCGCCTGACCCTATTGTTCTTATTCTCAAAAAAAAAAAAAAAAAGTTTTTGAAATGTGAGCTACCAAGCCATGTCTCCTTAATTCTATACTGTATATTTTGGGGAAATTGAGGCACAAGGTCTTATCATCCTGGTATTTTATAGTGGCTAATAGTCAAGTCTTTGGAATTATACCAACATGGGTTAATATCTTGACTCCAACCTTACTAACTTTGTGAACTTGGACAAATTATATAACCTCCCTTTGCTTCCATTCCTTCTGTACAAAAAGGATGATAATGTACTCATAAGATTATTGTAAGAATTAAATATAATAATATATGTAAAATATTTAAAAAGTGCTTGTCATGGAAGAAGCACTCAGGAAATGAGAGAGTTTTCTTTTTGTGTTTTTAGCTGATGAGATTCAGCCCAGAATTCTACTTTGCCAACATTTTTTTGTATGTTGATCATTTCATTCAGCACATTTGCTATTGATCTCACCATCTTTGGTTCATTCACAAATTTCACATTTTCTTTACATTTTTCCAAGTCATTTTTGAAAACATTAACCAAGGCAGAACCAAAAAGCACATGCCTCCAAATAGGTTAACATTTATCTATTATTCAGCACTACCATGGCCACAGTTGTTGAGCCTGTCATAGAGCTACCTGTTTTCACCTAAAGTTTTGTTATTTAAACCTGAAGAAATTTATAGAAAATATTATAATATAGCGACCACCTAGGCGCTCTATTGCAACTTAACATGTTGTTATATTGCCTCAGATTTCTTTATAAGAAATAAAACATTGCAGATTCAGTTAAAACCCTCTTCTCTGGTCCGATTCCCTTCCAGCTGCCCAGAGGTGACCATTGTTGTATAACTTTATTCTCATCCTATCCATATTTTTTGCAGCCCACTCATGAAAATACCTGATATGACTTTATCAAAAGGAGTTATGAAATTTACACTCACTAATGTTATCAGAGAAGAGTTCTTTGGTAAATGGATATAACAACACTGGTTAATTAAAACAGAAACAAGAGATTATAGAAGGGTATGGGATAGCTCTTAGAAATAAAGGAAAATCTGGAGAACCAGATCTCAGAAAGCTCAGAGATACTGTCACCTCCAGGTATTGAGATAGTTTTAGGTTAGAATATCTTCATTATGATGAATTTGCTCAGACTCTTTTCAATCTGTTCTTCATACCACTGAAGAGAGTGCAATGGGAAAGTCCAGTCCACTTTCCCAATGTTTTGTGCTTACTCTTTGGCCAGGATAGAAAAGGACACACTTTGTTTGACCTTCCCACCAAGACTATACAGTAACCTGGTTGGGGAGGAGAAGCAGGGGAGGGGAGGCAGGGAGTAATGGATGCAATGTATTGGAAACATTCTAGTTCTTGGTAGATTCACAGATGTTCATTTAATAACTGACATAAATGTTACGTAATTCTTTGGCATGCAAAAATTAAAGTAAACTTGAAGAAAATAATAGAAAAACAGATTGCATGCAAAAAAGGCTTTTGGGTTACCAATGTAAAAGTAGAGTCCTAGTAAGAAAAGAAGGCAAATAGATACTGGACAGGGGAAAACAAGAGATCTGTAACATCCCCAACAGCCACAGTGCAACTGAGCTATCAGTTTATTAATCCTGTTACAAAAGAAAAATAGGATTAGGCTAGTCTTAATGACTCCACCCTGGCTTCTAGCAAATATTCATACTTTCATCCTTTTTCTAAGTATGCAGGGATCTTTCCTTTACTTGCCTATCTTAGTCAGATTTCGTTTAGTGTCAGAGTCTGTAAAGTCACTCAGATAAGCTTTAAAAATAAAGGGAAATTAATTTATTCTCCTATTGTGGTTTCTTCCAGAACTCAAGGGCATTAAAGATGACCAAGCAAGGAAACAAAAGCACATCACCTCAATGTCACCATTGTCATTGTCATTGTCACCAGGTGAAGGGCAAGGATTCACCTATTATGGAGGGCTATTCTTTTGGTGTTTGTAGGCAGAAACTATCTTCTAAAGTGAGCATGGAAATGAGAGGATATAATGGGTATTCTACTACACATCACTTTCTAGAATCTTCTATAGCTTTAATGCTTCATTTACCATCCCATAATTTGCAGAATTTACCTTTTTCTCCTCATCCCCAAGAAATTTAACTAGAATTACTCAGAATGTTTATGACCTGATCTTATACCTGAAAATATTCAGAAATAAATTATTTCTTTGTATGACTATGTATTTGTTATATACCTTGACTTGTTCTGGAAAAGGTTTTCACTGGTGTTCACCAGTTCAATCTTAACCGCATGTTTTCTCAAGACTCTCAGGTATTTTTCAATGGGTCTAGAAAATCTGAACTCCCTTAGAGTGTCTAGGTGGTCTCAAATTTTTTAAAACTTATTTTTTACTTCCTATTGTCAGGTTTTACTCAGTCTGACATGTTGGTTCTTAGCGTGCTTATGGCCAAAGAATGACCAGATGCACCAAAGTAAGGCAAGCATGAAAATGAGGTTTATTGAGGAGAGAAAGATAGGATTATAGAGCAAGAGCAAGATATAGGTTTACAGGATGAGTTACATATGCCTCGGATGACTACCAGACCCATTCTCAAGGCAAAGGGAGAACAAAAGGAAGGGCAAAAGGGCCTGGTTATGGTCTGTGTCTTGTTTTATAGTGCCTGGATTGGAACCTCCTGTGGTTCAGGCATCACAATGGAACCACCTTGATTGGACAGTTGGGAGATATATGACCTGAGTCTTACCAAGCATAGAGATCTTCCATGAGTCTCTCTGAAAGCCCATTTGGGGTGGGTGGTGAATCACAGCAGCACCCACTTTTGTCCCTAGGAGACCTGGAATCTCTTGGTATCTACCTAACACTATTACATTCCACAGCAACCTACTCAAACTAGCTGAAGAAAAAGGAGGATTTATTAGAATCACTACATAGGTAAGGAACAAGCAATAGAAAGCTATAGCTGAAACCCCCAAATGAAGTGGGCTTATCAGGGCTCAGAGATAGGAGATAGATGATAGGGCAGGAGCATTGGGCGAAGGTGCAGCTGCAATACAGGAAGTCCAGCTGGCTAGAAAGTCTGCTTTTTCCTGCAGTAGGATAGGACAGGAGAATGGTACAATTAAGAAGTTAACTAAAACAATGATGTTTTTGAAGTAAAGGGGTTAAAACTAAGGGAGGGGGATTGTGTTAAATGATCTTTTTTGTATGAATTCACCTCTAAGCTCACCCCTACCTATATGAGTTACTGACAAAAGCAAATATGTTGAAGCTGGCTTACCAGAAAGGACAAGCTTTAAAAAGAACAATGGGACAGTGCTCAAACAGGAGGCATTAAGTACTATTCCTGACATTAGGCTGAAGTCCCTTTACAGTGGAAGAATTGACTCCAGGACTTGGAAGTACTTGGCTATGTGGAAAAAGATGTTTTCTTTTTCTATCATTTGACACTTTTTCTTTAAATACCATCTTCTTCCTTCAAAAACAAAACTTTCTAATCGATTGGATTGCTAACGTTCTCTTTCCAAATATCAGACTAACTGTTTCTAGTTTGTTAAAATGGCCAGTGCTATTGAAGAGAAGGAAGAATGAAATGAATAATTTTGCCTGTCACAATATAAAAGGAGGGTGGGAAGGAAGAAAGAGGAAAGAAAGGAATGTGACCTGAGTAGAGGAGAGGGGGAGGAAATCATATAAAAGAAACCTTTCCCTAAATAGATAACTCTGAATTAAAAGAAGAAAGAGGTCTTCTGAGGTCACAACATTAGATGGGGGGCTAAGAGCCTTTCTGTCTGCTGCCTAAGTCGGTGGCTGCAGCCAGGTCAAGGCCTCCTTTGGCCAACCTGACTTAGTTCATGTCCTTCCTTCTAAACCTTAATTGCTGAGTCGTGTCCCTTTCATTCTTCTCTCCAGTCATACTTTTTCTGTTCTAGGGAGAAAAGCAGGCAGCAGAAAGCTCCTCCACCCCATCTAGGCTTTTCTTCCTAATTGGGAGGCTGCATCTGATGCCCCAGCCCTTCATGGACTGGAATTGCCTCTATCACTCCAACAGGAGGAAAGCTACCAATTCAGAAGTTGTCTCTCAACATGATGAACAGAGAAAAGCTGATCTGAGGTCATAATGATCATCTGAGAAACCAGTGGCTGGTCAATCCTGAGTGAAGTAAAGAAGTAAGAGGCATCCAATAAAGCTCAAACTAGAATCTTGGTGAGGATGGAAGAAAGAGCCAAGCCCTAGGGGCCAATAAGTTTCATGGATCATTCATTCATTTATTCATTCAACAACATATATTAAGTGGCTTCTCTGGGCCAGGTACTGTGATTATTGCAAGAGACACCAAACAGATGTGGTCCCTGTACTAATGGAACTTATGATCTAGCAGCAGAGACAGCTGCAATATACAACATAACACAAAATGTTCCTCACAATCAGGAACGGAGGCAGAGCAGGCCAGCTCGCAATGCTGGAGAAATATAAAAGTGGAAGAGCAAACCTCAAGATCTGAGGATGCTAAAGGTTTAGTTGTTTTAAAGAGTACGAAGGATTCAGTCAGCTAAGGCGAAAGGCTGGATTATGGGATCTTTAGATTCTTAAGTTGGCTTTATATTTTAAGTAAAAGAAAATTCCAATTTGGGACATGTCTTTTTTGTGATTTGTGTGGTCACTATTATTCTTTTTAAACATTTGGGTTTGTGTATAGTAGTGAGTGGTTGGGAGAGTTGATTTTTTTCTTGCCTTAGAAATTTTACTAGGAGGCTAAATGTACTAGGAGTATTCAACAAAAAAAGAAAAGTTCAAGTATTAGTGGTTATAAGAAGATATGTCAGGAAATACTACACACAGGAGGTTTCAGGTGGCAGCTACACAGAACAAAAAAAGAGTTTATGTGCTGGCAACAACAATCACTATTTCCATAGTTAAAGCCTGTCTGGTAAGAATGACAAACACTAGATATTGATGTAGATTTTAGTTTTTATTTATATTTTGGAAAAGCATAATTACATTTTGATTTTATGTCATTTCTTGTGGAATAGACCTGTTATTCTACTGGGATTGTGTATCCTTAGTAAGCTATGCAATTTGTATTGATATTTGCTTTATCTGTGCATGTTCATGGGGTGTATGAACTAAGGCTCCCAGTGGAAGCAGAATTACTTAGAGCTTAAGAGCTGCTGCTTCTGGAGTCGGAAAGATCTGGATTCAACACTGGCTCTGCCATTTACTAGCTATATGACCTTGACCAACTTTCTTAATCCTGCAAAGCCTTAGGCCTCAGTTTTTTAAATAGTAAAATGGGGATTATAATGGTTCCTACCTTTGAGGGTTATTGTGAGAATTAAACAAAATGATGCATATAAAA
>VBSM01000272.1:64109747-64140525 GCA_008086735.1 Cheirogaleus medius
AAAAAAAAAAAAGAGTGAGGGCAAGGAGAAAACATAGGAAGTGATTTCAGTAATCCAGGTGGGAAAATCAAGTGTCTAGTAAACAAGGTATAGGTAGTGGGGATGGAAAGATATGGATGTTTAGGAGCAGAATTGATTGCTTTTTGATTGATGTGGTGTGACATGGGTGACTACAAGGAAAGATGCTGTGTTGGTGTGACTATGTAAAATATGGAATGTAGGACAAAAATGCACAATTCCAAGATCTTGAACAAAATATATGTATATATATATACATAAAGTTTTTAAAAAAAGTTAGTAGAATAGAATGAGTATGGTACTAAATTAGTCAGGATAGGCTAACTGCTATAAAAATAACCCCTAAATATCAGTGACTTCATATAATAAAGGAGTATTTCTCATTCACATCACAGTCCAGTGGGGAACCTATGTGTGTGCATGTGATGGGTAGGAGGGAGGCAAATTCTGTTCCATGTGATTATTCAGAGATCCAGGCCTTTATCTTTCATTGGCTCCACCATCATCTATGGCCACTGAATTCTCTACATTCATCTGGACTGAAATTAGAGATCTGAGTTGCAAATAGGATGATATTATGGGCCACTCTTAGAAGAAATGTACAGCACTTGTGCACACACTCTATTGGTTAGAACTCAGTCATGTGGCCACAACTGAGTTGGTCCTGAGAAATGTAATCTAGCTGTGTGCCTGGGAAAAAGAAGACATGAGTTTCAGGAGCATCTAGCTTGTTTCTGCCATAAGTCTATGTTAGGCTATAAGACAGAGCTCACAGAATTTGGAAATATGATTGCAGTGAATGATAAAGTGATTTAAGTTTAATTAGACAATGTCTAAATGTGATTGATGTAACAGAGACATGTGAACCACTTGATTACGTTACTGAAGACATTACTGAGTAATGGAGGGAGTAATGCATCTGTTGAGTCTAGAGATAGATGAACCAAAGATAAAGGAATTATCACTATTTCCAACACTGTTTATGAGTTGGAGTACTCACCTATTTATTCTTTAACTATTTACTAAGGGCCTGCCATTTGCCAGGCACTGCTCTAGGTGCCAGAATGGCAACAACTACCTTCTCCGCTGGACAAGTATATCCCTTGGGTAGAGATGGGTCACATCTTCTTGACTTGAAGGTCTAAGCTTTTATAGTATTCTATGTAATTCATTTTGCTGTGATTCTCTACTAACCAAGTACCTTCTAATTCATGCTAATTCTGTCTTTGACCTCAGGAAGAAAATATGCTGATAAGTCTTATAATCCCAGTGATTCTAGCAACCTTTTCCTCTTTTCTCTCCTCTTCCTTCTCCTCCGTTGTTGTCATCACCATCATTATAGTCAGCCACCATTCACTAAATACCAGGCTTTGTGCTAGGTACTTTATATATATATATCTTTTAATCTTCATGAAAGTTGCATTTTTTTGTTGTTGTTAAAGGGGGCTCTTGCTATGTTGCCCAGGCTGGCCTCTAACTCCTGGCCTCAAGTGATCCTCCTACCTCAGCCTCTTGAGTAGCTGAGACTACAGGTGGGTGCCACTGTGGTCCGGCAACAGTGGCATTTTACAGATGCAAATACCTAGTCTCAGAGAAATTCATTAGCTGGCGCTCACAGTAAATAATGGTGAGTCTGCATCAGAATCCAATTGTACTAACTTCATAGCCCAAGTTCTTTCTACCATTGTAAAAGAGTAAATTTACATCTAGGTTTATAGATCAGTCCCTTGAGAATTTAATAAGCATGAATTACTTCCTTGAAATGATCAAATCTGGATACAAGTTATTGGTCTGACAATAACTCAGGACCCTATATTGAGCTGGGGCATCTCCCCAAAGCCCTATGAGGTCTTCTTAGGAGGGAAGGGAAGTAAACTGGAAGATAGTTTAGTAGAAAATATCAACACTAGGCTGGACACAGTGGCTCACGCCTGTAATCCTAGCACTCTAGGAGGCTGAGGCAGGAGGATCCTTTGAGCTCAGGAGTTCAAGACCAGCCTCACCAAGAGCAAGACCCCATCTCTACTAAAAATAGAAAAAATAGCTGGTCACTCACCTACCTCTCACATCCCTATTTCTGAACTTTAACTTCAACATTGGTGGCCCAGTGATTTCACAAAATAATGTTTACCAGAGAGAACTGTTAACATATTTATATTTTTATAATGAGAAAATTTCTTAAAAATAAACCCCAAACATTAGATATGAAATTTAGTGAGGTTACCAGATAAAAATTATATTTTATTCCTTCAACAAAACCCATACTGTGTAATTGCAATTATTGAGCAAAGGTGTAATCAGAAAAATATATTTTTGAATTAAAATGTACCAATAGGAATAAATCAAAGTAAATGTGTTTTCTTCTAATGGCAGTTTTATTTTCCCAGAGTGGGAATTTAAAATTGCTTCAATTGCTTCTAAGTTAGTGAATAGGAAAAGTGCTTAAATGGTGATAAAATGCGTAACAAATGTTTAACCAGCATGCAAAAGATGACAAAGAAGAGCAGAACAGTTCTGCATGTGTCACAGCAAACCATGCATACTTACATCGCTTCATCCTGATTTTTCCAACCAGTATACAAGCAAAAGCATCAACTTCATCTTAATCTTTCATATTATTACATATGCTTATGTAAAATCAGCTCTTGCACAATGTGTCATTCCTTTTGTTTCACCATGTTTCTGACCCTTTGCATCTTATGTTGTCATTTCTGCTGGTTCTTCGCTTCTCAATTACATCATTGTCATGTTATAGAAGGAATAAAAATATAGGTCACAGTGTGTCTTTACGAAATCACTGTAGGAACACTAGAAGACACAGGTGAAAGAAATGTGGTTCACATTTTTGTATAATATATAACAATGATGGCAGTTGCTCGCTGCTGTTCTCAGGAGAAGTGCCACGGTAGGTGTGCGATTTGGTTGGCTACGATGTTCTGGTGAACTATACAAACTTGAAAGCCCACCATTCTCAGGTAAATTGCAGTAAAGCCAAGCTTTATCACAAGTAAACGTGGTGATTATCCAACACAACATCTGTATCCATAAAGTGGATAACTATAAGGCTGCCCAGCAGGACTTGATAACTCATGAATCTGTTAGTGCTTTAATGTGACAGCTACAAATCCTAATCTGAGAAAGTAGAGGAACACTGCCTAGGAGTGAAGATAACTGATTCTATCCCAGGTTCAACTCTACGACTCTGGGGAATTCACCTTACCTTCTGAAGTTTCAAGTTTTTAGTCTTTAAAATGAAGAAGTTGGACTAGATCTACAAGATCCCTTCCAGGTTTAAAATATTGGAGTACTACTCCATTGTGTATGTCTGTGGGAGGCGGGGGAGCCTTCCTTTTAAAAACTGATTAGTAACATCATATATGACGTGCTATTTAGAAGATAATTGCAGTCTACGAGGTTGCAGTACTAATATAGTGAATATGAATATTTTTAGTGAAAACAATTGCGTATCTTTCTGTCCCGTAAATCAGTTTAAACCAAGCCTGGGGTTTTGTGTCTTCAGCCTGACAACAGATTCAGTCTGTGATTACTGGGACTCCTCAAACCTGAAAGAGTTCATGCAAAATTGCCAGATTCTCTTGAAGTCACAAAGGGGAATCCATTCTGGTGACCCTGGAGCCAACCCTAGTTTTCACTGGAACCTGTGCCAGCCCATGAGGACATTTTGTTTTGAGGGGGTCTGATGATTCAGTGGCACTGCTGGGACAAGGCAAGTCTGTGCCCAACACCCATCCCTGCATGTGCTCCAACCTAAGGCCACCTGCCCTAGAGTTTTGTTCCCCCTCTACTCCTGACCTTTCCCCAGGCTAGAGAACAGCCCTCCTTTTTTCCTCTTGCAAACTTCAAAAGGTCTTTCTTTTCTGCTGTCCCTCTCTGGGATACCTTGCATAAACTCTTAGGTGAGTTTAGATTTTTATCCAAGATGGGGAGAAAATATGCTTCATGTAGCTTCTACTTGGCCATGTAAATACGTCTGAAGAAAGGAAATACAAAATCTTGAGGCTAATATCTGGGATTGAGGGCAGGGAAAAATGCACAAGCCCAATGCAAATTAATATTTCTGTAGATCATTCTGCCATGCCATCAAATAATTAAAAATGTAATCACATTTAGGGCGAAATGCACCTGTATTTTTTATTGTAATTTTTTTAAGTAACAGCTTTATTGAGACATAATTTCTATGCTATACAATTAACCGATTTAATGTGCATGTATTTATTTTTAATAGTGATTTTGAGTATAAGCAAGTTCAATTAGAGAGGATAGCTGGACAAATTTATGGATGTTTTAAAGGGACTTCTAAATACCTTTAAAGGCTTAAGATGTTAATGGTGCTGGCATTTTTATTATGTAAAATTTCAATGAAATATTTCATCTTATAGGATGTTATGGGGCATATAATGGCATAAAAAGTTCTTAGACTATAATATTAATTGAAAAGGGTGGGCTACAAAATTGTAGGTGGAATACGACCATACTTGTAAGAAAATACATATAAATAAAAAGACAGGAAGAAAAACGGCTAGGTTTGGATGGTCGGATTTAGGGTAACTATTTTGTTTTCCATTTTTATAGACTATCACACTCCTTAATTAGTATATGTACTTTTAGAGTGAGAAAGTAAGCTATATTTATGAAAGTTTGGATTTTTCTCTTTTTCTGGAAACATAGGTCATGAACACTATTCATCAGGCCTGACTTGGGTGATTGGGAGAGATCATAAATGATGACAATAAACTACATTCATACATTGCTTGATAGTTCACAAATTTCTTTCAAGAGCATTATCTCATGTCATTCAGCAAAGAAGTAGAGATTTTACTGAGGAGATTGTCAAAAGCTGGGGAAACCAAGGACATCCAAAGGGCATCTAAGAGGACCTCTATTCATAAGCAGTTATCTCTGGTGGAAAAAATTGTAGCCTGACTTGATAGAAGAGTGTGGGGTGTGGGGGCAAGAAGAGCCCAGAGGGATTCCATGGGGCCGTCACTGACCTGAGAAAGGAAGGGAATGAACACGGTGTGTGGCCATGGAATGTTTTATGCATGCTGTTTCTTTGCCTTTCTATAGTGTCATCAACTTAGGCCAGGTTAGCAGTTGTCCATAGAGATGTTCAAAGGAGAAAAAAGAGGAGTGAGGAATAAAGAAGCCCATTTCAGAGTGAGTGAGTGAATGTGATGGAAGGAAGGAGATGACCAAACGCAGTAAGTAGCCTTATGCTGGGGGCATTTGTGAATCAGTTATTTGTAAGTCTGAAGACACTTTGCTTTGAAATATTAGGGGAGTACACAAGATTGGTGTAGGTAAAGTATATATCATATAAATTTTAAGAGAAATGGAGTTTTATCTCTTCCAGTATAATGAATAGGTCATATTGTCAGCAATAAGATGAGGTGAATGAAAAAAATCTCTTGATAGACCCACATTTTACCTTAAGTTATGAACATTTTCTTTAATATACATATTTTGATATAATTGTTGGCTCCTAAATATAAAGAATAATAAATATATAAATATAAATCAATATAAATAATATTTTAAATATATAAATATAAAGACATTTTTATTTCACAGGTACCTTGCAAGCAAGGTTATGAAAATTCAGAGGGAAATATATATCACCTATTTTACTCAGCAGTAGTAGCTTATTTTATCAGAATCAACATTAAGTTAAATTATCGTGGGCTGTATTTTTTGTGCATAAGGACTTTAAAAATAACTGCTATTAACTTTATCAGAATTTCTAGTACTCTGAAACCACTTGGATTGAGGGAATATTTTTTATGTCAAAGCCTGGGAAAGCATTTGAAAGATGCCTAAATGTCATAACCTCAATGTAATGTTATTTCAAGAAGAGAAATGGAATATAGACTGAATCACAGAGGTACAATGCACTGAAATATATAACTGCTGCCTTCAGCATAGCCAGACTTTGGAAAGCTCCAGATTCTGATGTGTTGCAAAATTTCTGGCATGAGAAATTCTGTCAGTTCTTTCCGGGCTCAGCTGGAGTCCAGCCTCCTTAAGGAAGGCACCTCCCCACCCCACCCCCCGCGCCACCCCCAACACTTCAGCCTGCAGTGATTTTGTGCGCATTTGAATGTATCACCCCTATGAAGTGCGTCTGTGGGTTGACAGTTCTAACAGGCACCTCTGGTGCCCTCATCACACAGCCTTGACCTACCTCTGATTTCAAAGGCAGCTGTGGTAGGAGGACCCATGTAAGCTCAGACTCACCTCTCGGTGGGCATCACACCTTGCCCTCTTCAATTGCAATTGCTCAGAGGGCCTTCTCCAATATCAGGGAATTCGCTTGACCTGTGAACAAGCCCAGCCTGGAAGTGCGGGAGAGTTATTGTCCCTGGGGAAAATACTTCATCACTGGCATGTGGGAGCTAGTTGATAAATACTCTCATTTTCTGTTGTTCAGATGGGCACTTCCATTCTGTATGCTTTTGTGGCAATGAGCCCCCATTGCCTATAGTAGTGACCTCTGACAGATGCTCGTATGTTGGCTTTTTCTCTTTTTTTCATGCATCTTCCTTATTCCCTCACTCCTTCCTTTTGGGGCCACCTCCAAAATAGACTGCCTGACCCAAGTCCTTGCCTTAGGTTCTACTCTGAGGGAAACCCAAACTAAGAAAATGGTTGTTATGGGCCAGACGTGGTGGCTTACACCGGTAATCCTAGCACTCTGGGAGGCCAAGGCGGGTGGATCATTTGAGCTCAGGAGTTCGAGACCAGCCTGAGCAAGAGCGAGACCCCGTCTCTACTAAAAATAGAAAGAAATTATCTGGACATTAAAGATATATAGAAAAAATTAGCCAGGCATGGTGGCGCATGCCTGTAGTTCCAGCTACTACTCGGGAGGTTGAGGCAGAAGGATTGCTTGAGCCCAGGAGTTTGAGGTTGCTGTGAGCTAGGCTGATGCCATGGCACTCTAGCCCGGGCAACAGAGTGAGACTCTGTCTCAAACAAAAAATAAAATAAAATAAAATAAATAAATAAATAAAAGAAAATGGTTATGTACTGATTTGCATTGCCCTTGTATTTTAGTTAAGTTTTTTTCTTTTTTTTTGAGACAGAGTCTCACTGTTGCCTCAGCTAAAGTGCAGTGGCATCATCAAAGCAAACTGTAACCTCAAACTTCTGGGCTCAAGCGGTCTTCCTGCCTCAGCCTCCCAAGTAGCTGGGAATGCAGGTGTGTGCCACCACATCTATTTTTTGTAGAGATGGAGTCTCTTGCTCAGGCTGGTCTCGAACCCCTGACCTCAAGTGATCCGATCCTTCCACCTCTACCTCTCAGAATGCTATGATTATAGGAATGAGCCACTGCACCCAGCCATGTCAACCTTTTAAAGTCCTGTTGATGTAAGTCTTCCTTCTACAACTAGATTGTAGTCTCCTGAGGATAGCAAGAGTTTCTTATACATTGTATCATCCACATTAGTACTTAGAGTACTGCCTTGGACAAAGTATATTTCTATTGTAAATATTTGTTAAATAAGAAACTCAAGATGGTATATGGAGATACTGTCAATCCCTTTGAGAAATCTGGTCATGTAACACCCAGATTCTTGTAAAAGTACTAAGTGTTTATCTGCATCAGTTTAGGGCAGTAGTCCCTAACCTTTTTGATGCCAGGGACCAGTTTTGTGGAAGGCAGTTTTCCACTGGGTGGGGCACCTCGCCACCTCAGCTCCACCTCAGATCTTCAAGCACTGGGGAGGGGGCAACCTGGATCCCTCGCAGTTTGTGGTGGTGTTTACACTCTGGTGAGGGAATGGTGCCCCTGCTGATCTGACGGGGATCGGGGCTCAGGCAGTGATGTGAGCGATGGGGAGTGGCTGTGGGTGCAGGTGGGCTTCCCTTGCTGGCTCATCCCCTCTCCTCCTGCTGCGCCACCCAGTTTCTGGCTGGCTGCAGACCACTCCACAGCCCGGGGGTTGGGGATGCAGGTCTAGGGAATGGACATTTGACATTCTTGATGTCTACCAAGTTATGAACTCCTTGCTCGGGTAAGGTGAATAACTCTCATCTTAGATACTAAAAATACTAGTAACTCACTTTCCAAGCCTCCCTTACAGCTATGTCATAAATTCCACTAATCAGATTAACCCACTCTGGACGCTGAGTTAAAGTCAGGATGTGGAGAAGTAGGGACCACTCAGAATCCATCCTGGTACTAGGGAAGTGGCAGTTGCAGTGGTATCCATGTCATGATGATAGTTTTTAAAATTAAAAACTAAGTTCCTTTTCTGAGTAATTTAGCCAGAGCGGCAGTTTGTTGTTTCCAATAACAACTTTGATCTAGTCTATATTTTCAATGAGTCTTGAGGGTAATTATCTTGGGTTGCTGGTGGAAAGTGTATATCAAACTCTCAGGGAAGTGGGGGGAGATAAAAAACCCCCTGGGGAATTCTAATACATTCCATGAAGGTATATGTCACACCTGAGCAGAACACTCCAAGAACTTCCTTAACCCTCATACAATCCAATCCACTGACTCTGGATGTATGAGATGCCGACATTGAGGACAAAAGAGCAAGAGGGCCATCTTTTGTGACAAACAAGAAAAGGACAATATATTGGAAGCCAGAAGAATGGGGCAGGAAGGGACACTTTGTAAAATTACCATTTCGTACAGCTCAACTGGAGTTGTTGCCAGATATTTCACAAACATAAAACACCCCCCCACACACACACCTACATCTTCAGCAAAGACAGTATTTCAACTTTAAAAGACAATAGACTACTAACATGCCTACCCTCTATAAGCTAGGAAAAGTCATTTTAGCAGACAGAATCCACTCACTTGTTGAGAAGAATGATCTTTTAAATGAAAATTACAAATAATAAAAGGCCTAAAAAGGCTAGACCATTATAGACACTATATACTTTATCAAGCACTCATAAAACAAATAAAGCAAAATCATATTTATTATTAGTTTTTTTTAAGCACATGACTTAGTTCCTCTAAATCCTCATCCCTCCAAAAGTGCTGGTGTTTTCAAAGATTTCACAAATATATTAAGGTTAACTTTCAGATTATGAAATAATTAGTACATAATTACATTTTTAGAAAAAACAAGTCATACTGTATCTCATGTGATACACCAAAACTGGAAGAATAAAACAGCTAGGACTGGATAGGAAAAGATAGAAGTGCCTCCAATGTCAGGATAGGGAGGAATCCTCTTAACATGAAATCAATACAAGAAACACTAGAGTAAAAATTAATTAAATAATCAAGATATTTGACTATACAAAAATATGAAACTTCACAAACCTACCATAAAACTAGAATGAAAATAAGAAAAATAATTTTCAAATATGTGAAAAATTGGTAAATACCCATGCTATAATGAAGAACTTTTAAAAATTAAAAGTAAAAATATGTTGATCCCAATTTTTAAAAAACAGGGTTCATATATTATAAATAAATACTTAACATCAAAAGAATACAGAGAACAATAAATATAAAAACATGCACAACAGTTACTAAAAATAAAAGAAATACAAATAAAAATAAATAGTATTTTCAACAACTAAATGGGCAATTTTTTTCCCTAAAGCATTTTGTTGTTGAGTATGCATTGAATGTTGGAATATAAATTAGTGAGTGGTTTCTGGAAGGAAATTTGGCAATAGTTTCATAAAAACTATTTTATGAAAAATATTTGTATGCTTTCATCTAATATATCCTCCCACAAACTTCTTTTAAGGAACAATAAGAGATGTGCATAAGTATTTGTAAGAATGTTTATCTTAATAGTATTATAATTGCAAAAAATGTAAAATATCATAAATGTTCAAATAATTTGATAAGTTATTGATAGTTTATTCATATAATGGAATATTATTCAGCCAAAAAGCATGTTTTTCAAAGAGCACTTAATCATATAGGAAAATGTTCACAACATTGCATTGAATAAAAAAAAAACAATTAAAAACTGTACATATTTTTTCAATTTTACTTTCTACAATGTGTACAGGAAAAATGCTAGAAATAATTACATAAAAATATTAATAGTTTTATCTCTGGGTAGTAGGATTTTGAATAATTTTTATTTTTCTGTACTTTTGTGTTACTTAAATAATTCTACAACTAATTATAATATTGGAAAAATCAAATCTTGTCATTAAAAGAATGATTCTTCAATTATTTTTCCCACATGAAATAACACATTTAGTAGCATGATCTGCCTTCAACTGTACTAAGGAAGTGGGAACAAATATTCATTTAGTCCATTTTAAGAACTTTAGAATTAGATAGAGCAGGTGTTAATGATCCCAGTTAGAAGAGGAAGAAATTGAAGATTAGAGAGACTAAGTGATTTGCCAGCATTCAGTTATTTCAACAGCATATTTTATTTTTTCAGCATATAGTAATTACTGTGAATTGGATTAGGCATTTAGGCATTAAGAATAAAAGATTAAAAATTGTTACCAAGAATTTGCAGTCTTATAGTAGGTGACATTATTTCAAAAATTGATATTTTCAATTAGTGGGATAAGTGCTGGTATGCAGTGGGAACTACAGAGAAAATATTATTTTGAACCACTTGAAATTGCCAATGTTCAACTATTTTTGACCTATAAAAATGGCACTTTGCTGTGATTCATTCTAATAAACCTAAACCATAATGGTGATAACGGTTGAGATGAATCTTGATGAAAAGGAAGGAGATTACCATATGAAGGTATAGTCATCAGTCAAGGTCGAATCAGGAGACAAAAATACATATGGTAAATTGAACAGGGAAAATTTAATATAAAGAATTATTAACTACAACAGCGGATCTGATTAACGAGGGATTGGCTAGTAAGAAGTAAAGAGAACTCTAAAGAATACAGAAACAGCAGATGGGAAGAATCAGCCACTACCCAACCCGAGCACTGAGATAGAACACCCAAGGAAGAGCTATTGCTCCCCTCTGCCCCAAGTCTGATATCCAGATGCCCAGGACTCACTGAATGGCAGAGAAGTTGCTATGATGGAAGTCCTGGAAATATTATACATCCTCTGGGGTGCAGGGAAAAGCTGTTTACAGGAGGGTGTCTCACTGAATGCATTCTGCTAGGAAACAGCCCAAGCAAGTGCTAGAGGAAGCTCCTTGCTACTGGCTGCCCTGCACTGGAGAAGCTTCCTGAGCTGCAGGTGCCTGGTGCTGGAGAAGCCACCCACACTGCAGGAGGTGGTGCCTGGGAAGCTATGTGCACTACAGGAGCCTGGTGCTTGAGAAGCTGCATATGCCGCAGAAGCCTGCTGCAGGCGCACACCAGGAACAAAAAGAAAAAAATCCCTTCTTCTTGTAATGTCTTCCCACCGCCCTCTACTGACAAAGTTTAGCATTATCTCAGCTGGCAAATAAAAACTATTTAAAAGGCCAGCTACATTTTTACACAGCAGGCAATGAAGAGTGAATTTGGAACTGAAACAATACACTGATAACTGGCACCATGTGAAAAGAGAGTCTTACAGCCAGCAGAAATAATACCAGAGAAGACATGTAAAAAAAGACTTTCATATCTGGCAGCATCATACACTAGATGCCCAGACTGACACTCCCACTGTAAAACGAAAAAAACCCCTGAATATCCAGGATTTTTTAAAAATAGGAAACTTGTGTTTAAATGCATCAGTGAGATGGCAAGATCAGATGCCAAAACTAAGAGCATGAACTTGAACACTGAAGATGTTGTTCATTTTGGTGGCATTTGCCAAATATTTTGAACTTGAACTTCATTTTTCAGGTTCTTGTGGAGGACAAGGGACAAAAGGTTAATTCCAAGGTCCTCTCAAATTGAGGAGTCTAATGTTGCGACCCTTTTACAACATTTCACTAGGATGCAGAATACTCATTGTGAAAGTAAATGAGACACTGAGGGTGTACACTTACTCAGTGTGACAGGGAAATAAACCTGCTTGTTTCCCATTTCCTAAGGGAGCATCAGGGAAAACTACAGTGGTTAAACTTTGGCACTGGTTGAAGGAGGAAAATTATCTCTTCAGAATTCATAACCACAAGCCAACTCCTAGAGGATTACAGCCCGAATTCACACCACCCAAAAGGTCTGAAAAACTTCAAGGTGAAAATTAAGTTTAAAGTGATGGCCAGGTTGGTAATGTTCTTGTAGGCTTTGGAAAAAGTAAACACAAATCCTTTTAAGAAGGGATGTGCCTTGAATCCAGGCTTCAAAAATTCCTACAAATAAATGCCAAGAGTTACTAGGTCACCATCAAAAATCACAAAATATACAAGGAAACTAGCCACAATGAGCAAGAACCAGTGGAAACAATAAACCCACAAAAGCTTCAACTATTTGAATTATTTAATATCAACACAACTGGTATGTTTAATATATGTTGAAAGAAATAAAAGACTAAAAGATGATCAAGATGATTTGAAAGTGAATCACATAGAACCTCTAGAAATGAAAAGTATAATACTTGAAAAAGAAATCCAAAGGCTGGTTGAAAAGCAGATTAAATACTTGTGAAGTCAGAAGTAGTGAACTGGGAGATAGAATTAAAAATTATGTAGAATGTAGTATAGAGAGATAGAGGACCAGAAAATATGAAGAGACATTGAGACATGAATGATAGAGTGGGAAGATTTCACATGATAAAATTAGAATTTTAGTAAGAAATGAGAGATAGGGGCATTAATATTGCAAGGGCAATATTAATGGTAGTTAGGGATAGATAACTTTCCAGAATTAATGAAAAATATATACCCAAAGATTCAAAATGTACATTAATTCCCAAACAGGATTAATAAAAAGAAACCCACACCTAGCCACTGTGTAGATAAATGCAGAACACCAGTAGCAAGGAAACTCTTAAAAGAAAAAACAAGATTATCAAGAAAAGGTAATTAAACCAAGAACAGCCATGGAAGACAAAAGAAAGAATTATTTTAATATGTTGAAAGAAAATAACTTTCACCTGGAACAGCAAGTCCATAAAGAACATGTTTCCGAACAAGAGCAAAAGAAAGACATTTCAGACAAATATTAAATAAAATCTGAGAATTAGCAATTCACAATCTCTAGCTTAAGGAAATTCTAAAATATATATTTCAGATGGAAGAAAGTTATTCCAGGTTGATGGTCTAGATTGAGGAAGAGATGATAAAAACAAAATGTAAAAATATGGGCAAATCTAAGCAAACTATATAAAAAATAATTTTTAAGGAGCTAAAAAAGATATAGCTAAAATACACAGCTGTATTTTCTGCCATCAATTTACAATTTTCTCATAGAGAAAAAGAAAAAAAAAAGAAAAAGAAATAGTAAAATAAAATAAAGTACACAGCTATAAATTGTGAGGGATTATCAGAGTTAAAGTGTTCTAGAGACCTTGTATTATTCAGGAGGGTGATACAGATATTGATAATTTTTAAATTTAAGTTAGCTATTATGGTTAATACAAAAGTAATAGAAATAGAGTGGACTTATCTGTATTTTTAGATTTTTCCTTTATGGTTATTACTTAGTTAATAACAAATAATCCCACCAAGATTGAAATCAGTTAGCATTTATGAATAAAAATGTTTTGTGAATGGTTTGACCTGAACTTCATCTCTCTCTCTCTATTTCCTTAATTTAAGAACTTTTTATTATGTCTTTCTCCATTTTTCAAACTTTCCTCTGTCAGTCATTTACCCTATGCATGCTTATTGAAGCTTTATGTTAGTTCTAAATCTGTTTTTAAACTTTAAAAATAATTTGAATATTAAACCAAACTAAATTTCATTTTGTCATGATGTAATAGTCTTTTTGTACATGGCTGGATTCAACTTGTTAATACTTTGTGGAGCACTTTTGAGTCTGTAGGGATATTGGTTTGTAGTTTTCTTTCCTTGTAGTGTTTGTTTGATTTTAGTATCATAGTAATGCTATTTTCATAAAATAAATTAGGAAATATCCCCTCTTCCTTCTTTTTTTCTTAAAGAGTTTTTGCATTTATTTTTTTTAAATATTCAGTAGAATGAATTTACCAGTGATGCCATCTGGACCTGGAGAGTTGTTTTTTTTTTTTTTTTTAGAAAAAATATTTTAAATTATGGAATTCTAGTTACTTAATAGATATAGGATCATTCAGGCTTTCTATTTCCTATTTCTTCTTTTGTTGGTTTTGGTTATTTGTACCTTTCAGGGAATTTGTTCATTTCATCTACATTGTTGAAATTATTGGTATAAAGTTGTTGATAATTTTTATTAATTATCTTTTTAATATCTGTAAGATCCATGGTAATGTTTTCTCTTTCATTCTTGATATTGGTAACTTGTGTTTTTTCTTTTTAAAAAACATTTTAAAATAATGTGAATAATAATATATACCTCAATATTGCATAATTATAAATAGCAAGAAGCTTGATGTAGATGAGGCTTAACTACTACTGAAAGTCACATTTGTAAATTTAGTACAAGGAAAATCTAAGAGCATTGGGGCTTCTTGAGGAAAGGAATTAACTATTACTTAATGACAGTAACATAGACTTTATCATGATAACTGAAAATAGGATTTTTGGCAGATGATAGTTGTTAGATGACTAAGTGGATAAATAAATACCTTAGTTGTAGAATGAAGGAAACTAGATTGATACTAGATGGATATTCATGAAAATCATTGCTATTTGATCAGTTTTCCATATTGCCACAAGCATTATCTTTCTAAAACACAAATATGCTTTTGTACATCCCCAAATTAAAAATTCTCAATGGTTTTCCATTGTCTTTATCATCCACCTGAAGGCCCTAAAGTGGCAAGTAAGGCTTTTAATACCATGGTCCCATCTAATTTATCCAAACTTATTTCTTACCTCTTTCCTCAGTAAGGAAAGAGGTGTCTATCCTAGACACAATCTTTTACTAATTTAATCACTTTGCCTCATCTCCTCACTTTCTCATGTTGTCCTCTTTCGTCTGAATTTTTCTTTCTTACTTCAAGGCCAGATTCAAAGGTCAGTCATATACAGTTTTTCTTGTCTTGCTTCCAGTATAATCAATAGCTTATTTTTCCACTCGTGTCACTTACTTGCCCCTCTAGTCTATTATAACACATGTCATATTTAATCAGGTTTCAATGTTTAAGTGGCTGCTCCCTAACAAACGGAAGCTCTTTGAGGAGAGTGACTGTCTTACTCATTTTTGTACCCCAAACTTCTAGCACAATGCTTTGAAAATTGTAGGCACTCAGCAAATGTTTACTTGATAATTCATAGTCCAAAATCACAGTCTCACTTACAGACTAGATGAACTAGAGTTTTATAGGGGAAGATACTGTTCTTTGGTTTGGGAAAACAGCACCAATCTGGATCGTCTAATTTACAAATTTAAGTCTTTCTTTCACAAGGGGGAACAATCCAAGTGTAAGTTCAGCTGGGAAAGGATTATCATTTTCATGTACAAAAGAAACTACAGCCATCAAAACAATTTTAAAATAATTGGAGGTTGTACTCAGCTGCTGGATGAACAGCATGAGTATACTGTTAATTTTGCAGGTCAACATTATGACCTCAGATGTGAGTTTGTAAATGAATTAATACTGCATTATAAATATAATCCTAATAATGTGTTGGAAAATTGCTACAAGGTGTACTGGGACAGAGACATGATAACATCATTAAAGTCTACCAACAGGCTAGACATTCTGCTGTTTGATAGGCCTAATAAAATTGTGGTACTTATTAGTATTCCTCTTTTGCTAAGCATAAATATTACAAGAAATACACAGAAGGCAAGTGAATACATAGGTCAGATTAAGGAGCCAAAAGAAAAGTAACATTTACAACAGATCGAACTAATGTAAGTTATCATCTCAATGACTCTATTTAATTATTAGTTGGTGTTTAAGAATATATACCAAGTTGAATATTTTAAGGAATAACATTCATCATGTTTGCATTAGTTTCAAATATAATATTTCTGCAAATAACAAAGCGTTTTCTTCTTAGCATGATAAATTATTATAAGTCACCAAGAGCATGGTTTTCCACCTTTTATCACACAAGCAAACTTTAAGACTTGACATACTCCCATGAGTAACAGTGGTTCATTGCAGTGGTAATAGTGCATCTGAAGGATAGACACCCACTCCTATCACACTGAGAATCACTGTAATAGTGCCAGTTAGTGATGACAATCATTTATTTTCCTTCATAAAGCCTTCTTGAATAATTTGACCCTCCACAACTGTGGGAAGAGACAGACCTTTGTGTGGCATATTCCTCCATGCTTTAATCAGGAATTTGACCCAGAGACTATGTTAATGACCACAAAATCTAAAAGTATAAGATCATATGGCAACTGAGGCTACTATTGAGTAGCATTAACTGTGGGCCACATGTGTTAATGAGCAGGCAGGGAGCACTGACATGGGAGATCATGTGGTTTTGGAAAGACCGAGAGATGGAAAAATAACTGGCCATGGCTGTGATACCTTTCTAATTCTTAATCCATTCCAGGTGTGAGATTCCATGATTCTTCCTGCCCTTGGATTTTGCACTTTCCATGGATTCAGTCTTCACTTAAGCTTGCTCCAGAGTGCTTCTGTTTCTTTTTTTTTCTAATTTTTTTGTAGAGGTGAGGTCTTGCTTTGTTGCCCAGGCTGGTCTTGAACTCCTGGGCTCAAGTGATGCCTCAGCCTCCCAAAGTCCTGAGATTACAGGCATAAGCCACTGCACCCGGCTCATAGTTGTTCTGTTTCTTACAATCAAATGGTCCTTGAACATCAGGACAGAGAGTTAAAAAATAAATTAGTAAATTCCCATATATTTTAATGGTGTAAGATTTGATCAATGTGAGGAACATAGAGTTTATCTATTAAAATACTATCAACATACCAAGGTTGCCAAATATTTTTAACACATTTATCTTTTATTGAGGTTTAGCAAACAAAGATTTGGAGTTTGTAATATTCCTTATTTCAGATAATCTGTCAGAGTGGCTTTTCTAGGAGTTGACAAACATATTCTATAAAGGGTGAGATATAAGTATTTTAAGTTTTGTGGACCATTAGTCTCTTGCAACTTTTCAGCTCTGCCATTGTGGTATTGAAAGCACAGTGCAAGGCATCCTTAGGCAATACATAAATGAGTGAATCGAGTTTTAATAAAACAGATAGTGGGCCAGATTGAGCCTTTGACTGTGATGTGCCGACCCCTAGACTAAGCAGTTATAAATCTCTGGACCTAACCAACTTCAAGTTTTAGTGGTAGTTCTTTCAGTGATTCTCTGAGACCTAGGAAATACATTCAGTGTTTTTTAGACTTGTGTTTTTCAGTTTAGAAAATATCATTCCAACTGGCTTCATAGAATTTGATGAAGAATATTTAATTAATCAGATCCCATGAGATTAACTGCGGTAAAGTAGTAAATACTGTGGCTGAACAGAATTTATTCAATGACTATTGTCTGTGTCAGACTTTGGTCTACGTACCGGAGGAATATCTGGGAAAGAAAAAAATCGAAAATAGTAAGAAGTGCTACTGTTATTTGTGAGAGGTAGATGGAACACTGGAGAGAAATTCATAAACTCTATACATTCTACTGACCAATCACCTATTAAATGGGAAACTTTTAAAAATTTAAAACACTGATAAATTAAATTAACTGCTAGGAGCTATAAATAGCCCTATAATAAGAGGGCAAAAAATAAATCACACTGTAATTGCTAAGAAATGTAATTTAACATAGTGTTATGTATAAAGATGTGTTTAATATGTTAGGAAAATGTTATTTGCTTTTTTGTTAACATAAAAAACTACAATTCCAACCTGTCAGTTTACATTCATTCAGGCCTGAATGAAGAATCTTACTGCCTGTCTGCTAGATAGAGTCTGGGTGGCTTTAGTTAAGTTTCTAATAAAGTCTTGACTGGTGAGACTAAAGATATAAAAGGATCAGGAAGCCGCATCCCTCCCTTCTGTGTTTCTTCCAGAAAAAGGTCAAGGGTCAAATGACTGAGGGAGAGGCTTATATCATTGTTCTCTTAACACAGTCTGAAGTTATCTTCCAGACTGCAGATAAGTAGATTATAAAGGAATTATCCCATACACTGTGGAACAGCAAGCCTCCCAGGTCCAAGAAATCCTTACCCTATGTGCTCCAAAATTATGGGGTTCTTGAGACATCAGTATATTTACCTGGCCCCTCTGTTAAGAGATCAAGCCTCTCTGTGAATAATGGTATTCCTCTCAGTCTTTGCAGCATCCTCAGGGGAGAACAGAGGAGGTGGGGAAGAAAAGGAGGGAGAAGACTTCCCTTTAGGGAAAGAGGAAAATTTAGTCAGAAGATTTTATTTCTGATGAGAACATAAACTGCTCTGTCCTGATGGTGAATCCCTGGAGTTAGGCCGTGGTCCACCCTGAGCCATTCACCTGAGGTGCTGACCTGGCAACTCTTGGGAAATGCACCAAAAGGCTTTGCTGCTTGCTTCTTTCTCTTCCACTTGAAAACACAAATTGTTCTCCAAAGAGGTCTCTGATAAGCTAGACTCGAGGCCAATGTACCTGATCAGCAGCAACTTAATCATCTGGCCTGAACATTTAAAATGCAGATTCTTGGGGCCCACCCCAAACCCACTGAATTAAAATCTCTGAGCTGTATGTGGTTGGAGAGTGGGAGGAAGTTAGAATTCAAGAATCTGCAATTTTTTATAGATCTCCCAGTTGATTGTTAAGCAAAGTAAAGATAAAAGCTGCTTTCCTTTCCAGGAACACTCTTTTCTAACTAATTCTTCCCCCAAACACTGCTTAGTTCTTGTCATTATAAGGGTCACTGTGTTCAAAGTGCTGCTGTGTCAAGAGACTGTGTCCTGAACTTCTGGAGAGATTTCCTTGGCCAAAAGATATTAACAGTGATGGATCTGGTGTGAGGAGTTTCCTTAAATCAAGATGGGCCAAATTGAACAGGATTAAGCAGACAGGGCTAAGCTGGGAGAGTTCTGAATGCTGTAAATAGGATTTTTAACAGGGGGTCCACAGGTATCCACAAGAGGTTCATGGAAGGGAAAAAATTTACAACTTTATTTTCACTAATCTCTAACTGAAAATTAGCATTTTTTTACTATGAATTTGGCAATAAACCAAATTAGTGTTGGCAGTACCTATGACTCTGTCATCAATAGAAATCACAGATATTTCTTTTTTTTTGAGATGGAGTCTCACTCTGTTGCCCAGGCTAGAGTGCCGTGGCATCAGCCTAGCTCACAGCAACCTCAAACTCCTGGGCTAAAGCGATCCTCCTGCTTTAGCCTCCCGAGTAGCTGGGACTACAGGCATGGCTAATTTTTTCTATATATATTTTTAGTTGTCTAGCTAATTTCTTTCTATTTTTTAGTAGAGACGGGGTCTCGCTCTTGCTCAGGCTGGTCTCAACGCCTGAGCTCAAACGATCTGCCCGCCTCGGCCTCCCAGAATGCTAGGATTACAGGTGTAAGCCACCACACCCGGCCAAATCATAGATATTTCTGTTACCACGTTTTAGTTATTATGGATAGCTTAAAACATCATTTACATTCTTCATAACTTCAAATTATAGTTGTTTTTAGACTTGTCACTAGCTCTTTTGAAAAACGTTAATAAGGAAACACAGATATTACCCTATTACACATTTAAAAAATATTTTGGTAACTGTAGTTCAATATAGTTGGTTGTCTTTGTAATCTTATAATTTTATTATATACATTTAGAAACATTATACTTAGATATAATCTATAGGCTTTACCTTTCTCAGAATTAGTTTTTAATTATATATCATGTGACTTCATATAGGATTGCCAAAGAAGTCTATGGAATTTAAGAACTCCTATTCTAAAAGAATCACAAATAATCAAGTGGCTTTTGGGACAACAGCAATGAGCATTTTGAGATTTTTGTTGGTTTATCTCTGTGTTAAATGTTATCAATAATATACTGGAGGCTTCCCAAGTACTACTTAAACCTCTCAGTCTAGGGACCAAGCCTTCTCCATCCTTGTCCATTTAACCAGCTTCACAGTAACCAACCCTGTCCACCCATGGAATCTAACCCTTTGTGGCCCTGACTAGTGTTCTTGACACTATGTGCCCCATGGCCCTACTCTTGTCTAGCTGGCAATTCTTTGATTCTTTATTTATATCTTGTTCATGAACTCAACAAGTGCACTTTGACCTCTGTTATATATGAAGCATTCTGCTCCTTGTGGAAGGGAATGGAAGAGAATTATGAGGTATGTTTCCTTCCAGGACCGTGGTCCTCATGCTGTGGTACTGGAGGCCCTGTAATTAAGGGTTAAGTACATTAACATGAATCCCTGGGTTCAAATTTTTTCCTGCTACTTTGAAGCTGAGTGACTTTGGGCAAATTGCTCTTTATGCCTCTGTTTCTTCACCTGTAAAGTGAAGAGGACACATGGGTGCTCTCAAAACAGTACTTAGTATATAGTAAGCATGTGATAAATGTTAATTGCTATTAAATATATGGAATTTGGGGCCACAGCCCAAACTCCTGACCCAGAAACTCTGGGGGCTTGGCCATGTGCATTTTATCACGCTCCACGGTGATTCTGATATACTTTGGAGCAGTGTTTCTCAGTGTATTTTTTATTATTACCCCCTAAGAAACCATTTTAGACATTTTTCCCTAATTGGCCCCTATGAAATTTTAATACCATAAATATATGATACTATATATCTGTTTGTGTATTTTGGCCATTTGAAGGATGACAAACCATTGTACTGTCTAAGATTTTTGCATAACCTTCCACCAAGAACCAATTTTAGCCCTCCCCACTGAGAATACATACTTTAAAGCAGTGGGTTCTCAATCTTAGAATGAAATAATGAAGCTTAAAAAAAAATCCATGCCTGGTACCCCCCCCCCCAGAATCTCTAGGTAGTCTTTTAAAAAATTCCCCAGATGATTCCAATATACAACCATGGTTGAGAAACACTGCTTTAGCATTTGAGATCCTCTTACAGGAGATTAAAATCTGGTTGGCAAGCAGTACCTACAAACATGAACATAAACAATGCAGAAATGAATGGAACAGTGAGTGCTATAGAGTTCAAAAAAAGGAAAAACTAATACAGGGTGTTCTGATTAGGACAGGCTTTGTGAGACACAGAATCTGAGCAGGATTTGGAAAAGAGAATGGAAAGGAAATTTCAAATGTGGAAATAACACAGCCAAATGTATAAAAAGGACATAGAGTATTTGGGGGAGGTAGCAGATTGAACGGTGGCCCCTCAAAAGATATGTCCACTTGGAACCTGTGAAGTTTACTTTATATGGAAAAAAGGTCTTTGCAGATGTAATTGAGTTAAGGATCTCAAAATGAGAGCATCTTGGATTAGAGTGGGCCCTAAATCCAATGCCAAGTGTCCTTAGAGAAGAAGAGAGACAGGAAGGAGGTCATGTGCAGACAGGCAGAGATTAGAATGATGTGTCTACAAGGCAAGGAATACCAAGGATTGCCAGCAGCCACCAGAAGCTGGAAAAAACAATGAAGGATTCCCTCCTAGATCCTTTGGAGGGAACAGTTGCTGACACCTTGTCTTCAGACTTCTGGCCTCCAGAACTGTAAGAGAACAAACACCTGTTGTTTTAAACCACCTAGTTTGTGGTCATTTGTCACGGTAGCCCTAGGAAACTACTACAGGGGACAATGAGGAAACCAATCTAACAGAGTAAAGGAATTGTATTAAGAGTGAAAAATAAAATTGGAACGAGAGAGTGGGTCCAAACAGGAAAGCTATTGTTTACACAGTGTGTTAGTCAGGGCTCTCCAGAGAAACAGAACTGAGGATGTATAGAGAGATCTGTAAGAGGAGATTTATCATAGGAATTGATTCACACAATTCTGGAGGCTGAGAGGTCCCACAGTCTGCTGTCTGCAAGTTGCAGAACCAGGAAGGCCAGGGGGTAATTCAGTCCATGTCCAGAGACTTGAGAGCCTGGGGAGCCAGGGGTGTAAGTCTCAGTCTGAGACTGAAGGCCTGATGCTCAGGAACAGAAGATGAATGTCTTAGCTCCAGAAGAGAAAACAAATTTGCCTTTCCTCCACCTTTTGTTCTATCCAGGCCTTCAACAATTGGATGATGGCCACCCACATTGGTGAGAGAGGATTTTCTTTGCTCAGTCTAGTGATTTAAATAATCTTTTCTGGAAATACCCTTGTAGACATACCAAGAAATGTTTTACCAGCCATCTGAGTATGCCTTAATCCAGTCACATTGACACCTAAAATTAACCACCACACACAGTATACTGCCTGTACTGAGAACAATTAGAGGTATGAGGATAGACCTCTGAGTGCCACCTCATGAAACCAATGTCACTGGATGATTAATCTAGTAACTAATGCTGTATAACCTATAGGAAGTAAGTTGAGTTAGGGAAACCATTTACAAGTATAATAAAATTAAGTAAAGAACATAAGGAAAATCTGGATTAGTGAGATGGTTTTAGAAAGGAAAATAAAGAAATGGGTTCATGCAATAAAGTTCACAGGAAGAACGAGGAAGGCCTTGGCACCTGATCTGTATGGCCCCGAAGAAGAAGAATGTTTCAGTAATGACTTTAAGGTTTGAGCTTAAGCAAACAATGCATATTAGATTTAGAATCAAAACATACATTAGTTTTTTACTTGTATCCCTGGCTTAGAAAAAAGAAAATAAAAGAAAGAAATTTTTAAATTAAAAAGAAAAACATACATTAGTTTTTACTAATTTATTTTTAAAATGTGTTTGTTTTTTAGCAACTTTATTGAGATATATTATTCATCTACTTCAAGCATACAATTCAATGATTTTTAGTAACTTTACCGAGTGGTACAACCATCACCATGAATCAGTTTTACAACATTTTTGGTTCCCAAATAGGATCCCTCATGATCATTTACAGTTAGTTCCAGCTAACTGAACCCCCTCCTTCAGGCAACTACTGACATACTTTCTTTCTCTATAAATTGGTCTTTTAAAAAATATATCTTATATGAATGGAATCATTCAACATGTGGTCTCTTGTGTCTGGCCTATTTCACTTCACAGAATGTTTTTAAAGTTCATCCACCATATAGCATCCATCAGTGGTCTGTTCCTTTTTATTTCTAATATATTCCATTATATTGATAGACCACATTTGTCTATCATCCACCAATTGTTGGACATTTGGGTCATCTTAACTATTTGCTATTATTAACATTCTAGTGCATGTTTTCATGGGGACATATGTTCTCATTTCTCTTGGATAGATACCGAGGGGTAGAATTGCTTGGTTGTTTTATAGTTTTATGTTTAACTTTTTGAGAAACTGCCAAATTTTTTTCCAAAGTAGCTGTACAATTTACATTCTCACCTGCAATAGATGAGGGTTCCTATTTGTCCACATCCTCACCAACATTTGTTATTGTTTGTCTTCTAGCCTTTCTAGTGGATGCGAAATTGTATCTCATCATGGTTTCCATGTGCATTAGCCTAATGAATAAGGATGTTGAGCATCTTTTCATGTGCTTATTAGCCGTTCATATATCCTCTTCGGTGAAACATCTGTTCAAGTCTTTTGCCCATGGTTTGATTGGGTTTTTTTGCTTTCTTATTGAGTTGTATGAATTCTTTATATATTCTGGATACTAGTCCTTTACTTTGTTATGCATTTTACAAACATTTCCCCCCAATCTGTAGCTTGTCTTTTTTATTTTCTTAATGATATATTTTGAAAGGCAAAAGTTAAAAATTTTTTTTTTGAAAAAAATTTAGGATGTGAATTTATTTATTTACATTAAAGGACTTACAAAGGCATAAGATTCATTTTTTGGCACATTTAACAAAATGTATTGATTCAAAATAAAATTGGAATTGTCTTAGGAAACTCAGGACCCTTAGTCACATTGGACTCTCCATAGCAGTCCTGTAGGGCAGACCAGAACCCAAAGCTTCAGCATGCCTCAGGTAAAAGTTTTAAATTTTGATGAGGTCTAATTTATCTTTTTTTTTTTTTCCCTTGTAGGGACTATGCTTTTGGTGATCACATCTAAGAAATTTTTGCTTAACCTAAGGTTTTGAAGAATTTCTCCTTTTATTCTAAAAGTTTTATTTTTTAGCTCTTATGTTTAAATCTATCATCTGTATTGAGTTAATTTTTATATATGGTATGAGGTGAGGGTGTAAGTTAATCTTTTTGCATATGGATATCTGGTTGTCTCTTACCACCATCTGATGAACAGAATCCTTTCCTTAGTGAATTGCCTTGACATCTTTGCCAAAACTCGATTGACTATAAATGTAAGGATTCATTTCTAGACTCTGAATTATGTTTCAGATCTGTATGTCCATCCTCATTCCAGTCCCACATTGTCTTGATAGCTGTACCTTTATAGTAAGTTTTAAAATAAGGGAGTGAAAGTCCTTCAACTTTGTTATTTTTCAAAATTGTTTTGGCTATCCAAGGTGCTTTGAATCTCCACATAAATGTTTGGATCTCCTTGTCAGTATCTTCAAAAAAGCATGCTGAAATTTGCATGCAATCTATAGATCAATTTGGGGAGAATGATGATATTAATAATATTGAGTAGAATGTCTCTTCATTTATTTATATCTTCTTTAGTTTCTTCAAACTTTTGTAATTTTCAGTATATATCTTGCATTTCTTTTTTCAAATTTACTCCTTAGTGTTTTATTCCTTGTCATGCTATTTTGAATAGCATTGTATTCTTACTTTCATTACTGAATCATTCATATACTAATTTATTATCCCACCTATTGTGTAATAAATGCTTTTTAAATTAATGGGTTGACATGTGAATGAGCAAGAGGAAAATTTTTAGCCTAAGGGGAGAGAAGGAAGTAAGCTTAAAGACAGATTTATATAGCACAAGTTTGATATTTAACAATTTAACATTTGCGAAGATCCCTGACATATGTAGTTTATGATAGAGTTTATTATTTTAAATAAAACTTATTATGAATATTTAAGATATATAACATGATGTTATGCGGTACATATAGATAGTAAAATCGTTACTATAGTGAAGCAAATTAATATATCTATCATCTCACATAATTACCCATATTTTTTTTGACAAGAGCAGCTAAAATCTACTCATTTAGCAAAAATCCTAAATACAGTACAATTTTATTAACTATAATCCTCAAGTTGTACATTAGATCTCTAGACCTGTTAATCTCACAAATCTGCTAATTTGTATCCCATGACCTACATCACTCCATTTCCTCCCTCCACCCTGCCCCTGATAACCTCTATTTTATTTTCTATCTCTGTGTTGACTTTTTCCAGATTCCACATATAAGTGAGATCATGCAATATTTTTCATTCTGTGTCTGACTTATTTCACTTACCATGATGTTCTCATATGATAGAGTTTATGATGCCTACCCCACAGTGTGACTAAGGTTAAAATCGAATAGGATATGTAAAGATCCTGGCATAAATACAAATCTTAAATGCTCTAGGGGCTGATATTCAGAAGGGAGGCATTTTGCTCAGGAGTGGACTTGGTTTAGTGTTCACTGTTCCCTTGTCAACCTGGGAAATTGTGGGATTGTTAAAACTGTCCCTCAGAAATATGAGGCTCTCCTAACTACTTTTTTTTTTTAACCTGGATATCTCTCTCCTGCTGCTTCTTTATTCTTGATCTTCCTTCCCATTCTCTCCACTTAAGTCAATTTGAATGATAATTGTTAATAATTGAATTCATTTCAGACTAAAATGTTTAGAATATATTTTTGGTAGGGTTTAGTAAATTGATAAATTTCTCTATTATGTTTTTTTTCCTTAAATGAAACATCATTGATTTTTTAAATTAATATCATACTCTTTTCTGAAAGAGAGGGAAACCTTGTTTATTCATTCATTTTTTTATTCATTAGCCACTCACCATTTCTTGGGTACCCCCTGTGTGTCAGGCCCTGTGTTAGTTGGGAGGTAATTCTACCGAAGCAAGTGGGCAGAATAAATCGTTTGCCATCCTGAGCTTTCCAGGGTAGAAGAAACACAGCTAGTGGCCTCAGAAGACATTGCTCAGATCAGGATAAATAAGGGCCACGTGAAAAGTCTGCTGCTTCATTAAGTTCCCTCTCTGGGTTAGAGATTTTTTGAAAAAGTTATCACCATCTGGCTGATGTTTCTGCTCAAAGGCACCTTTGAGTGGTGTACAAAATTATGGAATCAAGTAACAGCATATTTTTTCAGATTTCTTCTTTGAATTTAAGTGAAATTATCCCAAGATCTTCCACTAATAAGTATGTGACCTTGGGCAAGTCACTTCACCTCCCTGCACTAAAGGGGCAGGCTAAGTGGTATCTGAGAACTTTTCAAAGTCTATATTCTATTTTCCAACCTTTCTTAAGTCCTTATACTGTGAGTTTGTGGGTGGTGGAGGAGGGTGGGAGGTGACAGGAAAGGAGGAGATCTTTTCAGATGGATTCATGTTTTCAGGATATAGGACAACCAAGTATATAAGGGACTTAAGAAATAATTTATTGGTGAGTATGAGGTAAGAAACTGGATAGTCATGGCTCTGCCCCTTTCCTTCTCTTTTACTCTTGAGAATAAATTGCTATGAGTGTGAATTCTGGCTGGTTTTTCCATGCCTGAAGTTTGTTTTACAAGGTGAGTTTGCACATGGGGAGGTCCATGGTTGTCCATTATTGCATATGGCTTGGTGGATAAATCTGTCTAATTCAGGGAGGTTCAGCATCAGAATACCCATTGTTGCTCCTCAGCTAAGGCACATCCTCTAACCTGGCCTTTATCAATGATGATGATGATAGTGATGATGATGATGGCAAAAGTGATATGTTTTTCTCCATTGACTTCATGTCCTTTGATTCAAAATTCAAATAAGGAAAACCGTGTTATTTATTGGGCTCCCACAAAGTTAACACATGTCTCTATCACTAATTTTCTGCTGGGCTTTGTAAAGGAAAACGGCAGAGAAAGGTGTATATCACCAGGTCCATAGCCTTTGGAAAAGGGAGTCAAGTTAGAAGAGCTTGGCAAATGTGAATTAAGTGACTGCTTTATTTTATACTTTAAAATTAGTGGCTCCCCTCTTGGAACACAATCAGACTGTTTCTAGAATCAGTCACTGCTGTCAGGATATAGTGGATCAGGTATTTTCAGCCATTACCCAAAGATCTGAACAATGAATTTATAGTTTATCCTTAATTTATACTTCTAATTCCTATATTCTGACTCATAGACATAAATTATATTCAATAAGAGAAGGAAACTTTATATTTTATAGCTCCATAAGCATTTTACTCCCATATTTAAAATAAAAATTGGAAAGGGAAATTCTATATCCTATTTAGTGAGTATCCTGAAATGATTATTCCAAACTATATTTACAGGAAAGTATTACTACTTGTGAATATTTGGGAGGAGAACAACCTGTAGTTGTCCCTTTCTATCCTCTGCCTTGGTAGGTTTGCTTGGATGAATCTCAGATGGGTACCTCTGGCTCTGGACACACCTTTCTAAAACTGCCTGCTGGATTTCTCTAGATTAACAGCCCACATTGAATTCAACAATCCAAATTCCATCTAAAAAATCTCCTCTTTCTGCTATAATTTATTAACTCAATTTAAGATAGTATCAATCCAGTGAGTCATCAGGCTTCATTTCTGAGATTTTCCTCTACTCCTCCATCTCCCTTTCTGGCACACAGCCCTGGGAGACTCTCCTGAAGTGTCTTCCACCCATATCCTTTCTCCATTCTCACTGTCAATACCTTTGTACTGTGGCTGATTATGTCTCACCTTGGCTCTAATGATAGTTTCCTGTCCACCTCCTCCAGGCCATACTAAACATTATGATGAGATTTCCAGAGTCATCTTGCTAAAAAACAATTCAATCATGTCACTCCAGTAATCAAGCATATTTAGTCTCCTTGATACCTACAGGATAGGGTTTAAAGTTGCTAGATAGGATATTTAAAGAAGACTCATCCTGATTACTGCTTGTCTTTTAGCCATATTTCCCTCTATCCTTCTTCCTCTGTGAACCCTAAACTTTGTTTATCCAGGGATGTTTGCTTTTAATGATGACTACATCTCCTTCTCCATCTCTGTCCTTTTAATCTTGTAGTTACTACTGCCAAGGTTGTCGTTCCTCCATCACCACCTTCATCTTTATGTGGTCTCCGTAAAATACCACCTCTTCCAGCAGCCTTCCTTCATAATCAAATCTGGAATCATCTTTCCCCTTTGTTTAGCAGATACTATTAGCACCCTGTGCTTTTTTCCTAGACACATCATGTCCATGCACATGGTTGGGCTTCTAGCTCTGAGCAGTTGCCTGAGGATGGTCCTCTTGCACCTAGTACCAGGGCAGTCACAAGTGCCAGGAGTTTTCATTCCTCAGGAGTAGCCCTCAATCAATGAACAAAGCAGTTGGAAGATTAAAAACCCAGGTGTCCTCACCCCCCTCAGTTAGGCTAACTAAGGCATCTTCTGTACTGTCCCCCAAAGTTTCCCAGCAGGATTGAGTCCCAGTTGCTCACAGCAGGAATCTGTTCAAATAAGGCACCTTTTATTAGCAGCTATTTTGCTTCCTCGTCTAACTTCCCAACTCCTCTTCTGGTGCTTTCTGTGATCACCTCTCAAATAAACTACTTGCGTACACATTCTTGCCTCATGGTCAGCTCCTCGTAGAACCCAACACAGTACACTGTGTCTGTCCTCTCATAGCAGGCCGCTTAGACTTTTCCTACTATAACTCCATTTAGCTTGGGAAATATTCATTTGAAAAAAATCCTGAGGTCAGGAGCAGCATCTTTCTCAGCATGTTCCTTTCAACACCTAGCACAATCTTTTACTTGAAGTAGGTATTCAACAACTAAAGGTTGAGTGGAAGTGTTTTAATAAAGAGGAAAATCTGCATTACAATACTGAAAAGAAAGAAAAAATTAAAATTTATGATTATGTATGGTAACTCTGTAGCAGAGCAGAGTTGATCACATCATATCTGAGAAGCTCCGCCCTAATGAATAGAACAAATTATATGTAACCTTCATTCCATACTATTCAAGTTACCTGGTAGTGAGGGTCATATATCCATATACCTGTCCAGTTTCACCCCCTGGCCTCTAAGCTCACTGAAGATAGGGCTTTGATTTATGCTTCTTTATAATACTAGTCCCTCACCTGGTGTCTTACACACAGTATATGCTCAACTCTAAAAATATTTTTTAATAAAGCCAAGAATTACAAAGCATCTGAGAGTGCTTAAATATGGTTTATTTTTAAAAACATGGTTTGTTTTTCAATAATCATCTTTATACTAGTCATTTTTATGTCCACTATAGAAAGATGAACCAACGGAGTTCTATCGTATTGCTTATACACATTTTAAGTTGAAAGCATCCAAATTAATGGGGTTTTACTGTTCTTATGAAATTACTTGAACAATTATTGAAATCAGGATCTTGTGGAGAGAGTGTGTAATGCAAATTAATAGTTCTAAATATTATAATTGTGTAGTCTTCATCCTTAAGTTTCTTTTTGGGGGGCCATCATCTGTACTGCAGCATTTATTCACATTTAACTCTCTTTACCCCAAAGAGGCACAGATCTTGTAACTCGTTCTGCAGCCAGAAAGTCTAAGTCACTGTAACAGACACAGCTGTGTGTTCCCTAGGATGCTGTAGACATAACCCTTTACAAGTTAGCTTAGTTAAAGGAAACAAAATAACACAAAACAGTAGGGGGAAGAAATCAGTGTTACATGGCCTGGACCCATTCATATCATTCTTACAAAGCAACTCTTTCTGTGCTTGGTATTTCAGCCTTACTGTGATTGTCAGCAAGTGCTGGTAGGTCAGAATTTCACTTGGGCCTGGTCCCTTAGAAAATAGTGTTAGAGGTTACTCTGTGAGTGGCATTGGCAGTCAAGAAGAAACAAATTAGGGGTCAGTCTGTCCTCGAAAGCAGAGACCTTTACTTCCCTGGATAATCCAAAATATCTGCATGATTTTACAATGGAGATAAAAGTCAACTGAATACTTTTGAATAGACTGTGCATTTGCATAGAGCCAGAAGGCTTTGGATGTAGTTGTGGTTCAGATGCAGTTACTCTGCTAAAAGGAATGCAGACACGATGCAGATGTATATAAAGAAAAAACATTCTGCTCAAAACTATACTCATAGGATTATACTTCTGCCATTCTTTTTAATGTGAAATAAATTTTGGATTAAATAAACTTGAATCCTCCAAATTTTAAAATTATTAAAGAACCATAGAACACATAATTGGTTAGGGAGTAGGAGTTGCTTTGAATTATGTCCTCTTTTAAAAAATATCTGACAAATATTGCAACTAGCAATAGGGTGCCTAGGCAGCAGAGATTTGCCAACAGGGAGAGATCTGTAATCCAGATCTTAACATTGTTACCCTCAGGACTGGGTACGTAATTTGCCACCCGATGTAAAAGGCAAGTGCAGAGCTCCTTGTTCAAATCTTAGTATTAAGAATTTTTAAGCAGAGCAGAGCATTAAGCCAAGTGGGAGGTTGGATGGGGGATGTGTGACTGCACAGGTCCTGTGCCCGTGAAACCAGTTCTGGGTACCTGTCATTTGTTGAGATCCTTCTCTACAAGATTTTGTTCTCAGTGGTTATTGATTAAATGATGTGTCCCTGGGCACACATTAGAAATCTAAATTATGATTGAGTCTGTAGAAGGGCTATGTAAACATGATTCTGTGATTTCTTTCTTTCTTTTTTTTTTTTTT
>VBSM01000272.1:64140625-64187571 GCA_008086735.1 Cheirogaleus medius
CTCGGCCTCCCAGAGTGCTAGGATTACAGGCGTGAGCAACCGCGCCCGGCCTGTGATTTCTTAATATACTAGAACAGCTATCCATATGGCAGTGGGAAACTTCACAGGTTTTGGGGTAGGGCTGGCTCTTAATAAAACTTCAATAATTAATCCTAGAAGTGCAGTTAACCTTTGAACAACAAAGGTTTGAACTGTGTGGGTCCACTTATAGGTGGATTTTTTCCAACCAAACTCAAACCGAAAATAAGAGTATTTGCGGGAGAGGGCAGACTTTTCCTATATTCCTATATGCCACTTCCAGCAGGGCCGACTGTGGGACCTGAGTATGTGTGGATTTTGGTATATTCCGGGACCCTGGAATCAATCCCCCGTGAATATGGAAGGCTAATGGCATATTCTTGCATTCCTTCCCACTTGATTGTCAATTGTTAAAAGCCAAGACCCCAATCTTGGAATCCTGAGGTTTTCTGCAGTTGTCTATCCCCATAGTGTTTGGAAATGAGGGAGAAGTGGCAAATGCAACCACATTATCATTTCACTATGGCTGTTCCCCCAAATCCCTTCAGAACCGAACTGAATCTGTGCAGCCCTTCAGGGCCACCCTCCAGACAGGTCCGAGCAGTCTCCTCTAGGCCTTTCTCCTCCACCCTATATCACCCCTCCAGGCACTAGAGGAATGAGAATACTTCTTCATGAACTAGGGAACTTGATCTTTACTCCTGCTGACCCAAACTCCACTCCTTATCTTGGAGGCCCAGCTGTATCCTTGAGTTTATGCTGCACTTGCATGACTTTATTCTCTCTGGGAAGAGAGTGAAGGGATAAAACCACTTAGGTTCTCTCTTGAAATGAGAAAAACATGTAGTGGGTATGCAGCCCACCTCTGCCATAGATTCAGTTTTGCATTGCTGAGACAGGTGAGTTTCATGTACTATTAAGCCACAAATAATTGGCAAACAGCATGTATTAGTAATCCTGAAAAATTCCAAGAGTAGTTGTATAGGAGTGTCTCCAAATGTGATTAGAATTCTTTGTTCACTGACATAATATTTCTTCCAAATCTGAAAAACACATGTGCTGTGTGAATTAATTTTATTGTAATTTTTCTAATTGTCTTTAAAAAGCCTTGGCTATTATGCTTATCTGTGAGATCCTATGACAAACCTGCATATTCGATTGAATTTTAAAACAAGTTATGACACTGAGCAAAGCAAACTTGCAAACATATTGTGATTCTTTTTATCAAAAGCAGTTATGAAAAAATGTTATAAAAAGGCATTCTTTGGGCAACTTAAATTTTAATGCCATTAAATAGGAAGAATACTATCTATCTTATTACCTGTTTTAGAAGGAAAATGACAGGGGTTTTGAGGGAATTTTTTTTAAATAGGGAATTTAATAAGGGAATGGCATTACTTCTAATACTATTGCTATTGTAAATATATTTAGTTTTTTAGAATCCATGACCTCTTAAGGCCAAGTTGGTTTTAAATTAGTTAGAATTCAGTAATAGATTTTTCCATTGAGTTAGGTTTTCAGAGAATCTAAGTTATTATTTGAGAGTTCTACTTGGTAATTGGTAAGACATAATGACTATATATTAGATATGCTGAGGGGGTCACTTATCAGAGTTACCTGTTTTTTAGGTAAGAACCTATACCAGAAACAATTTTCAATCAGTTATTTGTAGAATAATAATACTGGTCTACTTCATAGGATTTGTGGATTTTACTTAATATATTTAAATCCAAATATGTTTATCATAGCTTCATTGAACTATAATTCACATACAATAAACCGTGCATATTTACAGTGTACAATTTGATACCTTTTGACATATTTGGATACCCTTGAAAGCATCGTCATCATCAAGGTAGTGAACATGTCCATCACCCTCAAAAGTTTCCTTGTGTCTGTTGGCAATCTTTGCCCTCCTACCTCTTTTCAGGGTCCCCTTCCTGCCATCCCTAGGCAACCACTGATCTGATTTCTATCTTTCTCTTAATTTTGATCAGTTAACATTTTCTATTCTTCTTTAGTCTGAGTTCTTTCACTCACCATTGTTATTTTGAGATTCCTTCCTATTTTTGCATGCTGTTTCCAATAGTGCAGTTCATTTTTACTGCTTAGTAATATTCCATTGTATGGGTAAACTATATTCTGTTTATCCATTCACCGTCAAATGTTTTGTTTTTCTTTATTCTTTTCTTCTTTAAGCTAAACTCCATCTTTACTTCAATCATGCTTCCAGGGAGACTTCGTGGTGTCACAGAAGTTTTGTTTTCAACACATCTAGATCCAAATCTCAGCCATATCTCTGTGACGGTGTGAAAGTGGCTTTTGTGAGTTTCTTCTCAGGGCTACCGTTTCCTTATCTGAAAAGTGAGCATAGTAATATGTACCTCTTAGGATCGTTGTAAGGATTAAATATGTGAAGCACATTGAACAAAGCTTGACACACAGTAAATGCTAACATGGTTGGTAGTTATTATTATTAATTCCATGACATGTTTGGTAGAACTTCTAGCTCACAATAAATCCTCCACCAATATTAGCTATTATTGTTAATTTTACTAATATTATTGCAGCACACAATTCTTCATTTCTTTCCTTTCTTTGTCCCTCTTATGTATATCTTATGTCTCTCCACTATCCTTGTTACTGGTGGTCCCAGTATTACCTGACAATGCAGGACACAGTAGGATAGTGGTTCCTAAAGTACAATCCCAGGACCAGCAACATTAGCACCAACCTGGGAATTTGTTAGAAATGCAGATTCTCAGGCCCTACTCCTGACTGGCTGAATCACAAACTCTGGGGGTGGAGCCCGTGACCTGTGCTTTAAAAAGCCTTCCTTGGGATTCTGATACAGATGAAGGTTAAGAACTAGTGCATTAAGGTAATCGCCAGGCTGGGGCAGGAGTTAACGCAGGCTCAGTTCACATCAACTTTCTTGTTATGGAAAGCACTGTTGACTAATTGAGCTTAATATTAACCAAAACCCCTAAGTCTTTTTCACACATGGTGCTGATAATCCCCATATTCCCCATCTAGCATTTGTACAGGATTCTTTTTGGACTGAAGTATAAGTCTTTACATTTATCCCTATTAAACTTAATCTTGTTAGATTCGGCCCATCGCTTCAGTCATGTTTGGGGAAATTTTAGTTCAGCTGGAATGAACCATGACAAAAAAGCAGGGCCTAGAGACCGAGGAGGAATGTTGCAAGGACAACGTCCTTTTATATATTGGCTGAATCCTGAACGATGAGATGCTGGCTATAGTGGGCTTCTAATTAAACACTTGAGACCCTGGGGGGATGTGGTAATTTGATTTCAGTTTAATTCAACTAACACTTACTGGGTGCCTACCAAGTTCCTGGCTGTGAACAAGGTACCAGAGAGGTGCTAAATAGCCCACTCTTTAATGTCAGTTTATAAGTAGAGATGAAGGGATTTTTGTTTTAGTTTTAGCAGGCACGAGAAGCCCAATATACCAACACTTGCAAATCCCTTAAGGAAGAGAATTAATATATTTTTAGTGCCAGATCCTTTGCCATATGCTTTGTTTACACTTTCATATTTAATGTTCAGACCAATCCAATGATATAGAAACAATTGCCCCATTTAAAGTTGAGGAAACTTAGAATAAGAAGTTAATGCATTTCCTCAAGGTCACACAGGTAGTTAGCAGTTGAACTAGAGGAAATCCCAGATCTATATGAGTTTAAAGCAGTGGTCCCCAACCTTTTTGGCACCAGGAACTAGTTTCATGGAAAACAATTTTTCCACAGACCTGGGAGCAGGGTTGGGGACGTGGCGGGGTGGGGGTGGCTCATGGAGCTCAGGCGCGATTCCTAATGGCCATGGACCAGTACTGGGCCATGGCTGGGGACTGCAGGTTTAAAGAACATGCTGTCTATAGACTTTCTCCCTGTGATCAAGAAAATTAAGCTCTTTAAATATCAAAACTACCAGTGGCTTAAAGTCTAACCATAAACTACTGATGCTCTTGAGCTTGTTTATAATAGGTAAGTTTAAAATCCTAAAAACATTAAAATAGCAATAGTGGCCCAATCCTATATATACTAAAAAGTACATCCAACTGTGCTCACAGTCCTAATTTTTTTTAACTTATGTTTGGTTTTATTTTTATTTGCCTCTTTTAATGTGTTAGCCACATATTTTAATCAATCTCTATCACAATATTAAATTGTAACTATGAGTTATTACCTCTAGCAACCAAATCTTTGGAAAGTATATGATTTCCTCCTCTAGGGGGCGAAACTAGTCAATTCTATTCTAGTAAGTAATATCTACTATATTTTAGTGATATAAAATGTGCATTATAATAAAGTAGCTTATAGTATAATGGAAAGTAAACTAGATTTGGAGTCTGAAGATAAAAATTTCATTCCACTTACTAGCTATATCAAAAAATGTAACTTATATAAACCTCAGGTTTTAGATCTCTAAAATGGTATGGTAATGTTCATGGAGTTGTGAGAATTAACTGAGATAGTATCTATGGAAGTGCTCTGTAGTCAGCTAATGTTTTACAGATATAGGCCTTATTATTTTTAAAAAACTTATCTATTTTACAAGTTGCCAAAATGTGAAATATTTTGGATACTTCTGCCAACTACACATCTACCTAATTCATAGAGCAGAATTCAAAATTTTTGAGCTTCTCTGACAATGCTTCCATTCTTTCATAGTTCTTTTTTTTTTTTACCAGTAGAGTTTCCTGGAGAGTTGCATATGAATAGTGTGATAGAACCGATATTAAAATTCTGGATTTCGTTTGTTAACTTCCATTTCAAAGATAAAATCTCTTTAACTAGCACTAACATTGTCAATACTACTAGCATCATCATTATAAAAAGTCACCTGCTAGGTGCTTGTATGCCTGAAGCAAAGTGCTATGGTTGTATTAATACAATGTGAGTTAAGTTGATAACAAGCCTAGTTCTTTAGGGCTTTATAATGTAACATGGGCAGACTTTATATCAATAAGGGAAAATATATACACTTAAATGCCTAGAATCCTTGCTCTATCCCTATTAGTTGTATGATCCTAAGCAAATGACAATCTCTTAAATTTGAATTTCCTCATCTTTAAAATTGGGATTACAATACCTACCTGATAGAGATGTTGTGAAAACTAAATGTCATATTATGGGTAGAGTGCTTAGTACAATATCAGTACTTAATGCACAGTCAGTATTAGCTGTTATTAGAGCTAAGTACTCTATACTTTAACATCAAACTGCTAAATCTTTCATCTTTCCCTTCTGGTCCTCATACTCTGGAAATAATGAGTTTCCTCTGACCATACTGAATAATATGTGTAGGCTGGAAATCATTCTCAGTTACCTGCACTGCTTCATTAACCCCCTGGAATTACAGAGTCTTAGAAAAGGAACCCCAGCCATTAAATGTCATTTAGACCAATGAACTTATTTTGTAAATGAGGGAACTGAGGCCCACAAAAGTTAAGTGCCCTACCCAAGGCTATAGAGCCAGTTAGTGACAAGCCTGGACTAAAATCTGGGCTCCACACTCAAAGTATGTCACTCTTTCTCTTGCACGAGTCACTTTAATCTCTTCTTATACTTGCCTTGCCAATAGGACTGTGCTGATCTGGCTTGCTGCCAATTTAGGCTGTCCAGTTCAGCTAAGTCTTCATGGTTAATCTTGTTATTCCTCTCCTCTTTTTTTTTCCCCTAGCATGTAAGTTTCACAAGTTATTTAGTGTGTGTGTGTTGGGGGGAAGATCCCCCAAAACTCTGACTTTATTTATTTTCCAAATAAGACCTTACTTGTTTCAAAAAAATGAAACCAATAGAGGCTTTCCTGGTTGTCTGGGGATGGAGTTGTGGGCCCATGGGCACATAGGCACAGCTCAGACCCTTGTCTCTCATTCCCTCTAAAGTGGTCCCTAAGAGAGTTCCATTGAGCTCTCAGGGTATCTCTCAGCAACACAGTTTAAAGGTTACTACCTAATACAGACACTTAACAATGGTTATTCATGAGGACTCTCCATTGTCAGGAGAGGGTCAGACCACTTCCATATTTACAAAATACAGAAGTGCCAAGGAATGTTACACAGATTCTGATATATTTAAGTGCTTCCACATAACAAATTATCATTTTAAATTCAGATACAAAATTGCTGACAGCATGTGTGGCCTCATTTTGACAGAACATCAGAAGTTTAACTCTGAGGCAATTCCACTCCCACCCCCAACTTTCCATTGGCCCTGATTTTTCTTAACTTGGCCTGTTCCTCAATCTTCCAGTTCTAATGTAACTCTTCCCTCAATCATCATTCAATGAATATCCACTTTGTGTTAAGTTCCCCACTAGGTACTGGGGCCACAAAGATGAAAAAAACGTAATCTTTGCTCTTCAGGCAAGTAGCAGATTAATAAGGGAGTCAGCTCCAAAGATAGTCCCTAATGAATTGTGCCTTCTGAAATTCAGTCCCTGTCCTGTGACTTAAGTGAACAGCAGTGGAAGTGACAGAGTGTCAGTTCAGGGCCTACGCTTTAAGAGGACTACCAGCTTCTGATACCTTCCTTTTGGAATGCTCTCCTTTCGGGACACTGAGCTGCTGTGTTTTAAGTTGGGATATGTTGGTGGTAGAAGGACCATGTGGAAAGACCATGTGGAGAGACCTTGTGAAGAGAAAGAAGCCCGGCGTTCCCAACATCCCAGCTTGAGCCCAGGGCTTCCACTATCTCAGCCAAGGTCTCAAATGTATGAATGAACTAACTGTCTTGGAAACTCCAGCCTAGATGGGCCCCACAGTTGACTGTAGGCCCAGCTGACACCACATGGAGCAGAAGAACCACACAGCTGATCTCAGTCAGCTCACAGAATTTAGAAATAATAACTTATTGTTTAAGCCATTATGTTTTCAAATGGTTTGTTATATAGCAATAAGTAACTGAAACAGGTAAAAAAAAAATGATGATGCCATGTGGTAAGTATATTGAGGTATGTACAAACTGAAGTGGTGGCACTGAGAAAGCATTGACTATACAGTATTTGGCTAAGGACCAGGAGTTTGCCACAATTCACAGAGGAACTGGCACTATGAGCTGAGTCTTGAGAAATGAGTAAAATCTTGTCAGGCAAAGGAAGTAGCACATATAAAGAAGCTGAAAAGAAAATACTGGCATGGTGAATGGTATGTAGTTCAATGTGGGTTGAGAGACGAGGCACCAAAAATGTATGTTAGAGCTGATTTATAAAGCCCTTTTCTTGTTAGGCTAATAATATCCTGCAGGCAATGGAAAGCCAATGATGGCTCTTAGGCACTGCTATGAAATGATATATAAATCATATCTGTTTTCTCAGGCCTCCTTCCCCTTGGCCATTTGACACTATTGATCACTTCCTCTTGGCCCTTTCTCTTCTTCTTCCATGACTCTATGCAGATATTCCTCCTGCCTATCTAATAGACACCTCCTTTTTGGCTTCATTGGCTCCACTCACCTTTCTGCTGGTATTTCCCAAGTTTCTGTCTATGGTCCTCTACTTGTCTTTCCAAATATTTTCTTTGGGCTGCAACTGAGACTCCTTGGCAGAAGGTTCCAAATCTCTGTCTAGAGACTGGCCTTACTTTCTAAATGCCATGTTATCTCAGACAAGTCTAAAACCTAATTAAATCCTCTTTTCTCCTCCACTCTCCCCTTAGAAAATTCAGCCCCTTCTCTTTATCTCCCTGTGTCTGTAATTTCTTTCTATTACCCAGGCTTACAATATCAGAATCACATCTTCAGCTCCCAACTTTCCCACATATCTAATCTATCAGTCAAGTTCAATTGTTCCTCCTTTACACTGTCTTTCACATCTTTCTGTTTCATTGCTCTCTTCTTTATAATTTCCTTAAAATCTATATTGATCTTGCCAATCTCCTGCTGAGTTATTTGTTTCAAGGCCATTGACTCTGTAGCTGAAAAACTGGTCCATCCACAATCTGGTCTGTATCTGTCTTATTCTTCAAAACTCTACTTCCTAAACTCTCTGCTTCCTAGTGTAGCTATTAAAGGGCCTTGAAGTCCAGTCAAATGTAGGACCCCAACGCTGTGTTATATATTCTGCATATAACACTCCATTTTTGTCTTGCCAAAACAGGAAGTAAGTTTAGCTAAATGAAGATGCAGTTCTTGGTAGGGAAGAGAGGACAAACAAGAGGGAACATGTTTGTTTTTACTTGGAGGATTAGAGGAAGCTAACCAAGGAATAGAAGATAGATTCCCCTGTGCTGAAGATCAAATGCTTCTCACGGGTTGAGTAGGAAGAATCACTTGGGAAGCTACCAAAAGCACAGATACTCAGGCCCTATTGCCTATAGCTGTGAATCTCAACTTGGCTACACATTATAATCACCTGGGAAGCTTCAGAAAAATCCTGATGCCTGGCTCCCACTACCAGATAAGTCTGATTTAAATGATTTTGATTATAACCTGGGAATTGGGATTTTTAAAGCTCCCAGGTGATTATAATGTGCAGTCAAGATTGAGCACACTATCCTAGAGATTCTGTTTCACTATAGCTAGGATAGAGACAATGAATTAAGCTCCCTGTGTGATTCTGGGATCCACACTGCCACAGGAAGGAGCATTTGTATCCATAGTTATTATATTTCTGGAAAAGGATTCAATAAATGCCTAAGGCAGGCATGGGATAGAGCATTAGGTCACCAGTGAGTTGTTTTTGTAGATAAAGTAACAAACTGACTTCTGAGTTGAAGCTAGTGGATATGCCTAGCGTATTCTCACACTCTCCTCTCACCCCTCACTCTTTTTCAGTTTTCTCCTCCAGAAACCAAATTGACTTACTCTGCTTCAGCCAAACCGGCCTGTTTGGTGTCCTCTATGATTGTTCCCTTTCATTGCCTCTTTCTTCTCCACATCCTTAGCTACTTACGTCAAAACCTTATCCATTCTTAATGCATAGCATAAATCCCACCACATTAATGAAAACTTCACTTGCATATCATATAGAACTGATCTGAAAACCTGAATGCCAATCTAGTATATAACACTAACATTGTGCATGCCACTTTTACTTGCCTGTGAATGGTTATGATTGCTAATGAGTAATGCCTATTTAAATATAATAAACATACACTCATAATTAATATATATTCATATTTTTTAAATTGAGGGCAATGGCATTTTAATATCCACATATTATATTAAAAGTCAGTTATATTACTAATCTGTACAAGCAACTAAGTATTAGCTATTAGTTAGGTTTGCCATAACAAAAGTACCAGACTGGGTGTCTTAAATCACAGAAATTTATTTTCTCATAATTCTGGAGACTAGACATCTGAGATCAGGTTGTCAGAAGGGTTGCTTTCTTCTGAGGTGTCGCTCCTTAGTTTGGAGATGGACATCTTCTCCCTATGTCTTCACATGGTCTTCCCTCTCTGCATGTCTCTGTCCAAATTCCCTCTTCTTATAAGGACATCAGTCATATTGGATTGGGGGCCAACCTAATGCCCTCATTTTAATTTAACTACTTCTTTAAGACCCATAGCATTTTGAAGTAATGGGGATTAGGACTTCAACATATTAATTTGGGCTGGGCAACACAATTTAGCCTATAATAGCTATCTTGCTATGCTATTGACATATCTTATATGTCAGGTCTGTATGTAAATTTTAGCACAATAAAAAAAAGGAATTGTTAGAGCTACATGTGTTTTATTATCATGCTAATAGTTTTTCTTTGAATAATTCTATGTGTAAGACTCAGTAGGCAAGAAAGGAACAGCAGTTATGAACTTACTTGATTTTAATTAATTTTATTGATACGATTTATAAAGTTTTTGACTCATAACTGCCCACATAAAAGTTCAAGCAATAGATATGCCTGGAGTTAAAATGAAAGAACATAAAAGGCTTCAGGATATAGTTGAAAGAGGCTGGGATTTGGAGTGTGACCTTGGGTATATCACTACTTTTCTGAGCCTTTGTCCCATCACCTGTAAAAGAGGATGTTAGTAGCGTTATCACTGAAGGTGGAATGAGCAAATGAATGTTAAAATTCTTTGCAAATTGTAAAGCACTATTTAAATATTATTCATTGCTATTGTGATGGTGGGCTAGGGAGAAATTTGAAGAGAAGCCTCCAGAACTGTATCATCCCCCCCAAAAGAATAGAGGTTCAGAGAAACTGAAAATAAAATGCTCCAAATAAAATCTAGCTGTCTCTGTTGCTTGACTTTACTAAAATCTCCTCATCATATTAATAGTTGCATATGTTTGTTCTGCATGAGTTACATAGAAGAACCTTTATTGTTAACAATTCATATGATTACTAGAAATAAATTCAATGTTGAGGAAGTGTTGTTTGCATAGTATATAGTACCTGTCCTTTTTTTTTTTATAATTAAATACTTACAATATGGATAGTGCTTAGGGGCTATTCTCAAGGCATTCACAGTTTTGGGGTAAAAAGTCAGATTACAAAACTAGAATGAGATGATAGCCTTTTGCTGAGGCACTGACATTGAAAGGGCCCCCTGTATTTTTGAATAATGATTTTAAAAAGTTGTGCACAGTTTTAAGCCACTCCCTACGACTTGGCCTTCTCTGACTCTCTAGTCAAGGTAGCAAATTAGCCTTGGACCCTGGGCCAGTCCCCATGGCAGCCAGCTGAGATGATAGAGTAGAAGGTCAAGATCAGGAAGTCTATTGGTGCCTTTAGATGTCTCCCATCTCTTTTCTTCCCCATACTGCTGATTTGAGAGTACTATTGTGCTGCTTGAACTTGGGTCAAAACTGCCACTTATGGCTCTAAAAGACATAAAAAAGGGTCAATAGCTATGAAATCAATGTCAGCCTGATCATAGATCAGTTGTCTAATGTGTGTCCAAATTATTGTTGTACACAATAAATGTAGTAGAAAGTTTGAATATCCATGTAAAAAGAAAATCAAAATCTTAGGGCCATCCTTTCAGCTCCTTATACAAAAGAGAAGGTAAAGTCCTCAGGAACCTGTGAAGAACTGGCTCCACAGAACATTCATTAAAGAAATGGCTTCTTGACCTCCCATAAGTAAGGACATGCAAATTGTAACTTTAGGTCTGTAGGCTATGTCTGGCTCCTAAAACTAAAGTCTGTTTGATTCCATACTAATAATGAATTACAACTTTATCTTCACAGGTGCAGAGCAGGAGATGAGATAGGATCAGACATGATTCCTTCACTCCTTTTTTTTCTTCTAGTATTCGCCTTACCTTATATAAAATGTAGATTTCCTGGGCCTTACAGGAATGTAACCATTTTGCTTCACCACTGCCATTCTCCTCCCCCTTTTTTTCTTTCTCTCTGTATGCCTTTAAATGCAGAAGCTTCCAAATTCCCCTTCAGAAAACCAGCCACAAGTCTATCTGTGGTTTAGGTTTTTCCCAGGCATGTTCTCCACTTTAGCTTAATAAACCTCCATTGATTGAGATTTTTGCCTCAGTCACTTATTTGGGTTGACACCCACTGGGTCTGTGGCATACTAAATAAATACCTTATATATTTGCAATCCTTTCTTCTGATCCTATTTGCCAGTCGACAACAACTCACTACCTTGTTCACCTTTCTCTCTTGTTCATACCTGTATACTGAATACCTACCATAACCCCTGTACTTGGTAAGTAGCTATCTCAACAGAAAAGATAGTAAGTAGGGTTGCTATGGCCCATGTGGCTCAAGTGAATCACACTAAAACAAAACAGGACTCATTGAAATTATTGCTAAGTTTGGTGATCTAGTTCTTAAAGTCATCAAACTTCTCCATAGCCCCAGACCCATGGAGAATAGACAAGTAGCTAAGCAGCTCCTGGAAGGTAATGTCATGTTGCCTGTTTTCAGTGTTGTGTAATTTATTTCTTCTTTTAAGGGTTGAAAGGCAAATATAAGGAGCCAGAAATTGAACCCAGGAGATTAGGCCAGACCACAGCTCCTCCATGTCTCAGGCTCACTAGCTGGGAGATGAGGCACAGTGACACAAAGGTTGAAAGAATGACTGCTTTATCTAATGTCAAGGCTCATTAAATTGCAGCTAGCCTAGAAAATAGCTGGGATCTTCTTCAGGATTAAGGACCAGAGTTATTGCTCTTGCTTGGAGAGTATGAGAATGACACGTCCTTGTGACAGAAGGTGGTGGTGTTAGTGTGGAGAAGGCAGCCAGAGGAGCAGTCCTCATGACCTCTGTGGAGCAGAGAAAACAGCTGGACAGCTGATATTTTCATTAGCTATGTCTTTGCCCAGCTGCACAGATGGGCACTTAAATTATATAATAAATCACAGGCATTCCAACATACCCATCAAACCCTGTCAGTCATATTGCTTAAACCCTTTAAAATCACAAGATCCTTGAGGATGTTAGTCACAACTGGGCCAGTTGCTTTTTAATATAATAGTTTACCTATTGTTATGAAAAAAGAAATCTACTGGACAAGGAGAGGTAATACTTGCGGTAAACTCAGTGTTATACCTCCAGTTCTTTCTGCTGAAGATCCCACTTGGCTTCTCAGGGAACAAGCTTCCTCATCTATGAATAATAACTGTTGCCATCTAGCTCCAGTGTCTCTTCTAGGGTAAAAGTGAAATTGAGTTTTATAAAGTAAAAAGATAGTAGTATTTTTATTTTTTATGATTATAAAGAATTTAACTTCATCAGTATTCAAGTGGTCTTGTATCATTCACAATGACTCAATAGCAATGTGTCTACAAATTATTCAAGCCCTTTCCATGACTCATGCCATGTATTGTAGCAAAGTAAATTTTTCCCTGTTTCCTGAAAAAAAGGCCTATTTTTCATGTGAAAAATGGTAGACATTTGGAAACTTTTAAGAAAGAGATTTTGCTAATAATATAAACGGTTATTAACATTTTTAAAGTGAATTAAAAGCTTGTCACTGAGCTATAACTAAGATCCTAGAAACCAAAGACCTCCATTTGGTGAAACCTGAGCACCAATATTATAAGGATTTTATAATGACTCTTTCAGAAATGCTGGCATGAAAGTGCGTGCACCCAGGTGAAGAGAGGCTGATCTATGGTCTATGTAGGTTTAGAACCAGTTTGACATGAGTGTATTTAGGGAGCTGTCTTGGTCTGTTTGTGCTGCTATAACAAAATACCAGAGACTGGGTAATTTGTAAAGAAGAGACATTTATTTCTTGCTGGGAAATCTAAGATCAAGGCACCAGCAGGTTCAGTTTTATGGTGAGAGTTGCTCTGTGTTTCCAAGATGGCACCTTACTGCTACAACTCCAGACAGGAAGAACACTGTGTCCTCTTACATGGCAGGAGGCAGGAGGGCAAGCTAGTTGAATGTCGTGTGAAACCTCTTTTATAAGGGCCTTAATCCCATTTGTGAGAGAGGAGCCTTCATGACCTAATCACCTCTTAGAAGCCCCACCTCTTAATACTATCATATTGGCAACACCTGAATTTTGGAGGGGATCCATTCAAACCATACCAGGAGCCTATTGTCATTGAGAGTGATCTGGAAGGTCAACATTATTACTGAAATAAGTCAATCAGCATACTGTGAATTTCATGTTAAATAAGTAAGACCCAAATTCTTGAGTAACCTGGGATGACTGAGCCATTGCCAACTTATGCTCTCTCCTTTCTCTTCTCAGTCCTCACAAGAAGTCATGATAACTATTGCTCTATACAGTCGAAGATTCAACCTCATCTGAGACATTATTAGTGTTTGTCTCCATCAAGCTGGTTCTGGTGAGTTTTGGTGCTGAGGGTGGAGGGGAAACCAAGACTAGGAAACTCCTCAAAATTGAAACCTGATGGGTTCCATAGGTACCACACAGGCCTTGGACATTCAGTGAAAAAAAAAGAAGAGTTTTTCAACTAACTGTATTAAGACTCTGTGGCCCTCAACTCTTTAGGAAAAACACTAACATTAATTTTTTTTCTGACATATCCTTTTTACATTCAGAAAATTATGAATATAAACAATTCATATGAGTCACCCAGGTATCTTATTATTCAGAGATAACAGGAAATTAAATATATATACACTTATGTGTCACTCATATATGTATACCTGGAACAGTTTGTCCCACAAATTTAGTGTGAATGTAGGCATATATTTTTTATTTATTTATCTGTGAAAAAAACTCAAGCCATCAAGTGCCCTACTAGCATGAAGTCCTAAATATCCCTCTTGCACCTTCTCCACCCACCTGGCCAATTCATCTCTCCTCTCTTCTGGCCAATTTCCACAGAATACCAGGGATATGCTTACTTAGTGCAGAGAATAGGTTGATAGGTAGGGCCATTCCTTCTCCCAGTGCTGGGTATAAAGAGATCTGGAATGACTAACTCAGGATTGCCATTGCTTCTGGTTGGTACCTCGTGTCACTATTGAAGACTATGCACAAAGCCCAACAGATGCTTGTCTATTCTGTGTGATGCCCTTGCTGGTCTGGATGCCTGTCAGCACTACAATGGAGCTCTGAACCTGGGCTTTGAAATTATGGCTCTTAGTTTGCATCCAGATATTCTGCCATGGTTTACCAGAAAAACCTTCTGAGTGTCATTATGTCATAATGGCTAGCCTTAGTCATATCACAGAGACCAAACAGAGGTCAATGAGTGGGTCCTTTTGCCACAGAAGACCTGGACTCCATCTCCTTCTAAAGATAAGTTCTTGTTATTAAGTAATGAGACAGATTGTGTTAAAACACTTTTAAAATGTAATTATGTCCTACGTTTAGAACTGTGTATACTTAGTTATTTATATAACTAGTAATTTCATTTCAAATAATCCTCTGAACTGGAATATTTTTTGCAAGTAATCTGTAGTCTATACATCTAAACATAAGAGTGAGTGATGGAATGTTTAAGTACTTTTGTACCCCCACCAAGGGGTATTTGATTGATGCTCAATCAAAATAGGTATCCTAAATATATAAATATTATCACAGTAAATGGCACAGCCTTCACCACATTGCTAAAGCTAATGACATGCTTGATTTCTCTTATTTCGACATCCAAATCCAAGTCCTATTGGCCAAATAGGACATACTATATGTGTGTGTGTGTGTCATCAAATATATCAATATAACACCAAAATATACCACTAAATATATATCCAAAATTATTTTTATCTCAACAGCTACTCCTTAATGCAAACTACATAATCTCTGACCTGGACAACAGGGATGGCTACCTCACTGGCACCCTGCTGCCATTCTTGCCAAACTCCAGTAGATTTCCTTGCTGTAGCAATAACTAAAAACATAAATCAGATCATGTCACTCTCTAACTTAAAACCTACCCAAAGCTTTTCCTGGTTTTTATTTCTCAGAACCAGAGAGCCCTTTCACAACTCTGGCCTTTGCACTTGTTCTCTAGACCTGGTGTGCTCATACTCAGCCTTTAGACAACAGATCTCATATTGTTGTCTCAGACAGGTCTTCCCTGACTTCATTTCTAAGGTTGCCACCTGCAATTTCTCTTATCATCTTCTTTATTTCTTTCCTGAAAATTGTGGGGTTTCAAGACGGAGTAAAGATAAATGTTGTCCAGTCTGAACATTTACCTGGCTATTGTGGTCGTGATGTTCTGCATAGTTTTAAAACCTGCTTTTTATAATATTAAATCACAAACATTTCTTAGATTATTAAATATTCATCTAGAACATGATTTTCAATACTTTATTATGTTGATGTTTCATAATTTAGGTAACAGAACTCTAATGATAAAAATTTAGGTTGTTCTTAGTCTTTTACAAAAGTGTTGCAAAAGACCAATGTAGTTAATAAAGCCCTAAAAGATGGAGATGGGCTTTTGAAATTCAGATTATAGTATGAAAAGAGAATTGATGGATCAGTGAAAGGGGAAACAAAAACGTATTCACAAAATTACAGAGAACTAGAATTTGAGTTGTCCTTGAGGCTCAAAAAAACTATATTTAGAACAAATAAAGGAAATACCATGTTAACATTATTGAACCCATTACACAGCTATTTCTTACATAAGCAACAAGGTAGATTGTGATAGAAGAGCAGATTTGGTGGGTAAGGCATGGGTTGGGTTTTGGAGATGATAAATTTGAGATATTTATAGAACATGAAAAGGGAGCTATTTAGTAAGCGGTTTGATTTAATGGTGTGTGGCTTAGGAAGAAGTTCTGGTTTAGAGTAGATTGGGGGAGACATCAGGAGACCAATGGAACTAGATGTGAAAATCCAGGGAGAGTATGTAGGATGAGAAGAGAAGACCAGTGGGATAAATAGTGAATAACATAAACATTTTCAGGATTGTCAGAGGAAGACAGACATTTAAAGGTGGTGGAGAACAAGGGGCCAGACAACTAGGAGCAAAGCCACGAGAGTGTGTGCTGTGGGATTCTCCAGCATTGATTAGCCTAACCCTGCGAGATTGGGTACCTTTGCTCCCCTTCATTCCTGTTTATATCTCCCCAAACTGTGCTCACATGGAGAATAACTTTTCTAAACAGAACATCCTTTTCTTCAGTAGAAGATATACATGTTATTGTATGCCCCAGGTAGAATATTCAATAAGTTCTTTGAGCTCATTGAATGGTTAGGTGGAGATCTCTAGGGTGTGATTTGAAGCATTCAGGGAAAGCTGCTTTGTGTCCTGAAATAGTTCTCTGGCCAACCTGCAGCAATGGCTGGCCTGTAGCAGCACCTAACATGGTGGACACTCAGGAAACCCTTATGAGTAAATGGATCTGTGAATATTGAATGACTAAGTATTCTATTAAAATGCAAATATTCTGAGAAAGGATGACAAATAAATTGTCAACCCCTATTTAAAAACTTAATAGACTGTGGATTTGTTACTGAAACTCTGTTCATTGTGGTCAGTGTCTATGCAATTGACTTACAGGGCAAATTATTGTAGTTGCTTTATAGGCCTAAATTGGAGGCTTACCTGGGAAGGGCATATCTAGCACATTAGTTCAGTTTTACAAATATCTATACAAACCATCTATATTCGTCTACTAGGCTGCCATAATAAATTATCACAAACGGGGTAGCTTAGAATAACAGAAATTTATTGTCTCAGTTCTGGAGGGCAGAAGCCTGAAATCAAAATGTCAGTAGGACCAGGGGCTCATTGAAAGCTCTAGGGAAGAATCCTTCCTTCTCTCTTCCTAACTTCTGGTAGTTGCCGGGAATCCTTGGTGTTCCTTGTCTTATAGAGGCAGTACTCCAATTTCTGCTCTCATCTTCACACGGTATTTTCTCTATGTGTCTGTGTGTCTCTGTTTTCTCTTCTTTTATAAGGACACTAGTCATTGGATTAGGGCACACTGGAATCCAGTATGACCTCATTTGAACTTAACCAATTATATCTGCAAATACCCTATTTCCAAATAAGATTGCATTCTGGAGTTCTGGGTGGACATGAATTTCTAAGGGACACTATTCAATCCAGCACACCATTTATTATGGCTAGATGATGGCTAGACATTCAGTTAACCTCCAGGAAAAATCTGGTGGTGGAGATGACTAATCATCATAGGATAATGGGGCGCTGACACTGGGGGTGTGTGTGTGTGTGTGTGTGTGTGTGTGTGTGTGTGTGGTTGTCCACTGGGCAGCATAAAGACACTTGGCATTTACTGAATGTGAGAGGTAAGCTGAGAGTGCCACACGATAGGAAAGAGAGAGTGAAAAAGACATTAATTTACTCCAAAAAGTACTGTGAGTGCATATTACGGGCCAGGCTTTGGGCGAAGGACTGGAAAGAGTGGTAAATGAAAGATATTATTCATGCCCCCAGAGAACATATAGTCTAATAGAAAAAGATAAGCAATAAAGAGGTATTGAATAAATATACACTTGAAATTTAAAGACTGAGGAAGTGTTACGAGATTTACAGGGTGGTTTGTGAAAGAATAACTGAGAGGAACCTACAGTGGTCAGGAAGAAACATTCATTTACCCTGTAACTTGAAGGATGAGAAGAATTCTATTATGGGAAGAGTCAAGAACAGCTGTTTCACATCCTTCATCAGTTTGTCAGGGCTGCAATGACCCAAAAACTAAGCAAGAGGCATGAAGACCTTCATATCCTATCCCACACCTTACATGTTTAGTCGTACTTCTAGTTAAAGACCTGACATTTTTCTCCTCACTTTTGCCTACCCTCTCCCCTCCTGTACACATGCACACACCACTTTTCTTTCTGAATCATTTGAGAGTTACAGATGTGTTGACACATTAGCACTACAAATTTCAGCATGAAGTTCCTAAGACAAACGACATTTTTCTATATGACCACAATACAATTATTATACTTGGACAATTTAACACTAATACAATACTATTATCAATTAAAATCCATACTTTAAATTCCTCAAATTGTCTCAATAGTGTCCTTTGTAGATATTTTCTTTTTTTTCAGATCCAGAATCCAATCAAGAATCAAGGTTATATTTAGTTGACATACCCTTTTAGTTTCCTTTAATCTATAACAGTTTCCTCAAACTTTTTTTGTATTTTATGACATTGACATTTTTAAAGAATGCAAGTCATTGCTTGTAGAATGTCCCAACAGAGACCCAAACATATACTGGATTTGTAGTATAGTTTTTGATATTTTGTCAAAATGCTTACATGAAAATTTGCAATTAACTAAAATTGCTAGCAACCTATCCTATTGCAGTTTAAAATATCCCAAATCAGTTCCATGGGGGTGTGAATGATATTTTGTTAAAGGGAACTTGCAACTGCATCATAAAAATGTAAAAACAGGTTTCTTTGCTGTAGGACTTTTCAAGAGCCTTCATATACTAATAGATGCTATTAATCTTTTAGAGAGTTATATTAATAGAATACAGGGTTTCCCAAACTTAATTGATCACAGAACATGTTCTTTCTGAACCATATTCATTATCTATTGCTAAAAACCAAAATTACCCAAAATGTATGCATTTAAAACAACAAACATTTACCATCTTCTACAGTTTCTGAGAATCAGGAATCTGAAAGTAGTTTAGCAGGGTGGTTCTGGGTCAGAGTATCTCCTCAGATTGTAGTCAAGATATTGGCTGGGGCTACAATCATCTGAAAGCTTGACTGGAGCAGAAAGATCTGCTTTCAGGGTGGCTCATTCGGGTGGTTCATTCACATGGCTGTTCGCAGGAGGCCTCAGTTTCTTACCATGCAGACCTCTCCATAGGGCTGTTTGAATATCCTCATGACCTGGTAGCTGCTTTTCCCCAGAATGAATGATCTACAAGAGAGTAAGGAGAAAGCTATAATGCCTTTTAGACCTAGTCTCAGAAGTCACATACTCTGTCACATTTACCAATGAGTCACTAAATCTACCCTACACTCAAGAGGAGAACTAGGTTCCACCTCGCCCCCCTTTTTGTGCTCCAACTTTTGAATAGAGTAATGTCAAATAATTTTTGGACTTTTTTTTTTTTTTTTTTTAGGACAGGGTGTCACACTGTCACCCAGGCTGGAGTGTAGTGGCCTGATCATAGTTCACTTCAGCTTTGAACTCTTGGCCTCATGCAGTCTTCCTACCTCGGCCTCCCAAAGTGTTGGGATTACAGGCATGAGCCACTGTACCTGGCCTTGTGGACATATTTTAAAGCCACTATAAAGAGCATGTTGAAGTCCAGAATTCTTCATAACACACTTTAGAAAACATTAGTTGCCATGTTGAAAGAGCTCAGGGTGAGAAATTAGAAGATGTGGGTCTGAGATCAGACTTATTTATTAGTTACATCAACTTGGGCTTGTTTCTTAACTTTTTGAGCTTGAATTTTTACATAAAATGAAGTTGTTAATACTACCTATCTTTGCAGTATGCTTGGGTTGTTGTGAAGATCAAATGAAAATGCTTTCATAGTTATAACGTACTACACAGATGTTCACACTTACTAAAGTCTCTGGCCAACATATGACCTGTCAAATAACTGAACACTAGATGTCTGACTTTTCATATTAAAAAAACTGCTCTTCCTATTTTCCAGGAAAATGTCATATGCATAGATGTGCTTCAAAATGCTTTTGATGAGCCTTGTGACAACTCCATAGGAATTTTAACCTGACGTTTGTCTTCTTACACAAATACTTCTTTGCTAGATACATAGAAATTTGTCTCTGCAGAGTACTGAGTTACCTGGGAAATAACTTGTCATTTAAAGACCTTTATGTACTTCCATAGTTTCCCTAAACTATAAGGAAGCTGTTTTGCTCCTGTGTCTCATAAGCTGGCTCCAAGGCATTGCCTAAAGAGCAGTTCAGAAAATGTCTTAAGTGATGGCAACCTCATCAGATAAATACTGAGTCTCCCATGGTGACCACATGGCAAGACAAAGCAGGTTTGGATGCGTGAGTCTTGATGGGATATGCTTGTCTAAGATTAGTCTCCTTACTTTATAGTCATATCTCATTACAAAACGAACCACACCCAGGCCAGACATAAAGGAAGTGTTACTGCCAGCCAAGTGCAGTTTTTAAATCCCAAGAATTTAGAATACTTACAGACATAATCTTGTTAATCTTTGTAATACTGTGAGGTAAGTCGAAGTATCATCACTCAGAGAAAAGTGTGAAAAAACCTGGGATTATTCTGAGCCTCTCTGTGTTTTTCTAACACCTTGCTCTGTGCAACTATTATTTAAATATTGAATACAGTTCAGTCTTAGTATATATAAAAAAAGAACATATGTTATGGCTCAATGAGGACCAGGGTTCTTAGCCTAGAAAGATCTATTGGTCAATACGTTAATTAGGGCATCAAGTTTACACCCTGTGTCAATGTAATTGTTTATTGCCTAGCTAAACACTCCTTAATTTATTATAGTCATTAGTGTCTGTTAGCAAGACAGAATGTGTTTGAATTTTACAAGGGTATGTGGTTAGCAGCTTTCTGTGTCTGAGCTGGGACCTGCCTCACTTGATCTTTTCACCTTACACTTAACACAAGACCGAGCCTTCCTTAAGCAATGATTATCCTTCCCCGTTGAGTTATAAACAGTCACAGGTCCTTCCATTTTGTGCCTTGGTTCTCAAAGCTATAAAATGAGATTAAGTGATTTCTAAATTATCTTGTACATCTAAAATTCTGAGTTAATGATTATCTGCTTTGATAGAGAGTTAAGGCAACAATAATAGAAAGAAATACCCCAAATTAGACCATTTGAGACAATTAGAGTTATTTGCATGTATTCATAACTATCTGAAATCAGTCTGAGGGTCAGTATCTTTATACTCATTAATGTTCGAAAGTGCTGCCACAAAAATTTGGTTTGGGTTTATAGAGCATGACATCCAGGAAAGTGAAAGTCCCCTGGGTTTTAGAGAGGGAGCAGGGGAGGGGGAGAGACCAGGGAGAGGGAAGGAGATTTTGCTATATGGTTCAGCAACAGATTTAGGGGCAGCAGGACATAGACCCAGGAATCTAGACATCATTGAGTAGATAGGCTACTAAAGGAGAATTGCTAAACTTATAGGGGCCGATCCAAGATTTACAGGGCCTAAAGCTTATTCAATTGTAAAAGCCGTTTTTAAGAAAAATAATACAAAATTAGGTATGAAAATGCATATTTATTCAGAAATGAATTCAGTAGGAAGTGAATATTTATTTTGAATGTTCACAGCTTCTCCAACAGCATCCAACACAGGGAAAGTGCCATGGAGGAGATTTGGAAAGAGGCTGGTCTTAACCAATCACATTTGAAATATCTTACTTTTGCAAATTTTATAAAAACCTGTGGCCATGTGAACATGTTGCTAACCCCCACCCAGGGTCTCTAGAGGGGGAATGTGCAAGCGAGGGACCCAGAGCTTGAGCTTCATTAGTTTTACATTACATCCATTGATGTAAACATGTCTAGAATATTCCATAGATAGTTCAATTGGAAGTTCATTTAACTTCCATGAAAGTGAAGCCATTAAAAAATGAGGTAGATCTATATAAACAATCATGATATTTCCAGAATATATTGTTAAATGAAAAAACAAGGCATAGGATAATATGTATAGCATGATCCTATTTATAAAATAGGATATATATTAAAAAATATAAACCAACACGAAAGCAACATGTGTGTTGTGTGTCTACGTGTGTATAGGTGATATACATTTGATCACAGCAAATTCTTAACTGTGATTACATTTGGAGAGTATATGAGGTGATGGGGTTTTATCTGAATTTTGCACAACAAAGAAAATATTCATGTGTTACCTGTAGACAGTTACCTTATTAATAACTGCACTTCCCTCCATAATCTCTATTTCGAGCATCCCACTCTCACACCACCATTGGCCATCTTTCCAATTCAATTCCTCTAGCGCTTAACTCCAGCTATTTTTTGACTCACCGGGATCTACAATCAAACCTCTCATCATTTCAATCCCTCTCACTCCCTTCACACCCCCACTTCCATCCTCACCAGCTTAAATTCCATGGTCCATTATTATAATCATTTTGTGTACACCTTAACTGCCCTGCCGCTTACTTTGTCATACTTACTGGGCAAAACTCCATCCCTGCTTGAATCCTACTCTCCTCCTACTCTGCCCCTGCAGCTCCGCAGCTGAATGTGGCTGGAGAAAAACCACACAACTCATGCTGACTGGTCTCATTTTAAATTCCTCACCTAACCTCAGGGGGGCTTTTAGTGCTGCCCTGGAATCTTTCTACATTTTTTCTAGTCCATTCGTTCTCCCACACTCCTAGGTGGCTGCGTCGTACTTTTCCCTCTCTTTTAAAACCTCCATACCTCCTCCGCCATCCTCCCTCTCTGCTTATGTCTATGCTTACTATTTCATTGAGAAAACAGAAACAGAAAACATAAAGTAAAATAAAACACCACTACAATCCAAAAACCTTGCACAAGCTCTGATCCCTGTATCTATCTACCCACCTACCTTTGCGCCCATTCTCTGCCCTCTTTCCTGTTCCTGTGGGTGAAAAACCAGGGCTTCCTTCTCAGGCCAGTTCTCAACTGTGCACCAACCTCATCCTCTTCTCACCCAGGTAACTACATTCCCGGCAGATGGATCCACAGGCAAGGTACCTACAGTGCCTGGGGCCAGTGATACTTTTAGGGACTCCTTTAATATCACAAGAAAAATATGAACTTTTATATAAAAGAAAATGTTTTAACATATAATGTTAATATGTTTACTTTTATACAATGCAATCATAAATTATATTTTTAATTTTTTTTTCATAAAGGAAGAGGCCCACGATGGCAAAATTGCCTAGGGCTCACACTACTCATAATGCAGCCCTGACAGCATTGCTGCCTTTTTTCTCTTTCGGCATCAGTTTCCCCCTTTCTTTTATGATATGTCATCCCCGATCAGCAAGCTTACTGCCATTTTCCCTAGCTTACCTAAACCCTGTCTTGATTTTCTTTCCCTTCCAAACACCTAATTAATTTTTTGACTTTTTTTTTTTTAAAACAAACAGCAAAACTTCTTAAGTGACTTGTCTGTGTTTACTGTCATCAATTCCTTTCTTCCCATTTTCCTTTGACCTCAGGTTCTCAAGCCTTCTGCAGCACTGAACTGCTTTCCGGACAAGGGCCCAGTGACCTCCGCGACACTAAATCCAGCCGCCAGTTCTCCTCTTACTTCACTTAGCAGCAGCATTTTAGATACTTGATCATTCCTTCCACTTAACCCACTTTCTTGACTTGGCTTCTACTTGGGAAGACCACATAATTTATCATCGGAATAAAGACACTTTTGAGAGTGAAGGTGGGCACTACTACTCACACTGAGACACAGGCCTCAACGTGGACCCTCTTAGGCAAACTGGATGATATAGTCACTGCTCTTCTAGAATACCACCCTGGCAGTGAGCCCCCATTGCATGGGCTGTCCCTGTTCAGTCTCCTTGCTGTCTTCCTCTTCTCTCCAGCCTCTAAATGGTGGATTTTCCAGGGATTGGTATCGTAGAACTTTACTGAGTTTGCTTATCAGTTCTAAGAGGTTTTTTTGTGGCATCTTTAAGGTTTCTCTAGATATAAGATTATATCGTCTACAAACAAGATAAATTGACTTTTTCCTTTCCAGTTTGGATGCCCTTTATTTCTTTCTCTTGTCTGATTGCTCTAACTAGAACTTCCAGTACTACGTTGAATAACAGTGGTGAAAGTAGATATCCTTGTCTTGTTCTAGATCTTAGAGGAAAGGCTTTCAGTTTTTCCCCATTCTGTATGATTCTAGTTGTTGGTCTGTCACATGTGGCTTTTATAGTGTTGAGGTATGTTTCTTTTATACCCAATTTTTTGAGAGTTTTTATTATGAAGGGATGTTGAATTTTATCGGGTGCTTATTCAGCATCAATTGAAATGATCATGTTTTTTGTTGGTTATTCTGTTGACACATTGATTGATTTGTGTATTTTGAACCATCCTTTAATCCCTGGGATAAATCCCACTTGACCATGATAAATAATCTTTTTAATGTGTTGTTTGCTAGTATTTTGATGAGGATTTTTGCATTTATGTTCATCAAAGATATTTGCCTATAGTTTTCTTTTTTTGTTATGTTATTGGTTTTGGTGTCAGGGTGATAGTGGGCTCGTAGAATGAGTTTGGGAGTATTTCCTCCTCCTTGATTTTTTGGAATAAATTAAGCATCCTCTCTGTCTTTCACACCCTACACCCAAGCTATAGCTCTACTTTCAAAATACATAGGCCACTATCTTCACTATCTCCCCGGCTGCCACAGTCCACCATCACCTCTCCACTTGACCCCTGCGGCAGTTTCTGTCCCCTAGTCCCTCTCTAGTTATTTTCAGCAGCAGAGAGAGTGACCCTGCTAAAACATGACTGCTCATATTACATCTCTGCTCAGAAACCTCCCATCTCACTCAGAATCAAGGCCAAGCTCTTACAATAGCATCAAGGTGCTATGTGTCTGGTCCATGCCACGCACCCACTACCTCTGACCCCATCTCCTACTCTTCTCCACGCCCCTTTCTCTCTCAGCCACACTGGTCTCCCTGCTCTTCTACGTGTGCCAGGCACACTCCTGCTTCACAGGTGGACACTTGCTGTCTCTCCCTGCTTGCCCTGTTCTTGCTCCATGTTGCACACGGCTGGCTCTTTTTCAGGTCATTAATTAAAGTGAAGCCTTTTCTTAAACAAATGATAACCCTCACCCCATTGTCCTTCCCTGCCTTGATTTTGTCCACAGCACTTAAACTGCTTCATACACAGACTTTACTTCTATGGTATTTGTCAGTTTTGTTCACTGCTAGAACTGCAAGCCTAGAACAGTGTCTGGTACATAGGGGGTGCTTAGGAATTAATCGTTAAATGAATTCATAATTTTAAAAAATGTTCAATATTACTAATTTTTAATTGCTCAGAAAAGTTTTACTATTATTAAATTTTACTAATTATTGATTAATATGCTATAGAGAAAGTCCCCCAAAACAAAGCAGTTACTTATAGAACTCTTACAGGGAGTTAGTATAATAGAAATTGTGTGTATTCTTTGGAAGCTTATGTTAATATAATAAAAGATACATCAATCAGATTTACACACCTAGAGTTGGGAGAGAAGTCCGAAGCCCAAGCACTGAGGACAGGGATGTGGTTGGTGTTCCAAACTAGCCACATAATCAAGTCCATCTGTGCCAGTCTCTGGTCACACTGCTAAATTTAACATAACATGGGTGGCCACAGACCTCTTGCTGGCAAATTCTTCTCTCTCAAATAGCATTGAGGACTGAACAAGGAAAGACAAGAAATCAGGCCTTCTAGTCTTCCAGGAAGATTGGAAATAGAAGAAAATTATAAATGAGCTGGAGCTGTTGAGATGCTGTGAGAGTTTGCCTACTCATCATCCTTCTTTTCTTGTGATACTTAAACTGATTCTCCTCATGAAATCCACTAATTGGCACAAGTTTATCATGAAACCCCCTTCTCCTGTCGTCTGTGATACTCTTGTGTAGACATACACCTATCTTTTATTCTGTCCACTTAAGAACAGTTTAATTTACCAAGTTAATCAGGAAAATACAATCATAAAATGGAAGAGGCATTAATAATTCTAGTGGGTGTTTTCCAGTGCTTTTGAACATTAGCCTCTGAGGACTTTCTTTAACATGCCCACACATACAGATATTCATATTATAAACCCCTGGACACCTTTGCAGCCCTGTAACTGAACATTACTCACTTCTCAGCCTTTCCAGGGAAACCTCCAGAGAAAGTCACTTCTTATTTGCAGAGAGATGGGAGTTGCCAGTTACTGCCCTCCTCACTAAAGAGATATCCAGAATCATCAGACCTGGTTTCTTTATCTGTTAGAAAGGAGCTCAATTCAGTAATTCACTCAAGATGGTTATAACTTCATAGGATTTAAAAAGAAGCAAGGAAAAATTTAATTTTACAGACAATTCTTATGTAATTTACTTAGGGCAGTGATGCTCAAATTTTCCCGTTCCTTGCCCAAAATAAATAACAACAAAAAAATCTGTTAAGTTTTTTTTAATATATTTTCATTTTGCAGTAAGTTTCCTATATACTGCGGTTGTTAGGAGGTAGGATGAAAAAGGGGGCATGTTAATGCAGTTATTTTGAAAAGGATATATATTTTAATTATAAATCACCCAAACTTATAGAAAAAGGTAGAGGTGGGAAATGAAGCAGACATGTCTTATTTAAGAAAATTTAACTGGGAGTTGTTTTGAGTTATAATGTCCTTTGTTGCTTAATTCTTATACAGTTATTTTTTATTAATACATCTTCCTCTCATTTCCAATTTAAACAGCACTAATAGTTTAGAATTATGAATTCCTAGCATCCTTTTTGCTTAGGAAAAAATGGCTTCAAAATCAAAAGTGAGGATCCAGCAAAAGAAAACCTTTTTGTTCCTCAGTTTTCTTATCTGTCTTGCATATAAACTCAATGTTTGGATAAATTGCTACAGAATTTATAAATTTTTTATTGTATATATTTAGAGTATACCACATATTTTTACATATATAGTGAAATGACTACAATAGTCAAACATTAACATATCTATTACTCATACAGTTACATTTTTTGGTGGTAAAAGTGTATAAAAATCTACATTCTTAGCAAACTTCTAGGAGATAATACAATATTATTAATATTATTCCGCATTAGATCTCTAGATTTGTTCATCCTACATAATGGCAACTTTGTATCCTTTAGCCTCCATCTCCCCATTTCCCACCCCCCCACCCCCCGTAAATGTTTTATTTAGGCTATCAGCATAGATGCTAATAATGAATTCAGTAAAATAAGTAAAAATAAATATGTAAACTCAATAAAATAAATTCTGTAAAATGATAAGAGAAATCAATGAAATTTTTGTCACTGTATTGGTGCTCTCTTCACTAGGTTAGGAATCAGAGTAGAGATTGTTTGGTAGCTATAGCAGTATCAGAACTCATTTTACAGGTCAAATACAAAGCAAAACAAAATGGACCAATATTTGAGAAAGTGGCTTGTTGGTATTTAATTCAGAGAATTCTATTCTGTGAGTGATTCCAAGAATCAATTTGGATATTTCTTTTATTACATTTCAAGGAATATTTCTTGTAATTGAAATTTTTATGACCTACATCATAAACATACATTCGAAGTGCCGTGCAGCTGACAGTTCAGTCTCACATCCAGGTCCTCATTTGATTCTCATGATACCTCTCCTTATGGTGGACTGAGCAGAGAGACATTCCTGTTTCACAAAGGAGTTAACCAAAAGAAGAAAGGAGCATTGCAAGGTCACAGAGTTGATAAATGGGGAAGTCAGAATTTGAATCCAAATCACCTGGCTCCAAATATTTCCAATATGTTGTGTTACCTTTCCTCATTTAAGCTAATATGATTATAATGGTGATAACTACTGAGATAATTCAAGCGATTTATCTAGGGGCCTACATTACTCAGATAATTGACTGGATATTTTTGGTTGCTTTGCAAATTGAGACGAGACCCGAGTGTCACCGAGGATAAAAAAAACAAAACTACATTTCTAAAAAAATGAGATTTTTATACCCCTTATTTCTCAAATCTGTAATCAAAGAAATGTGTCTTGAGCCAAGAGTTCCCAAAACGTTTTTGTTGGAGAATGTAATCTCTCCTCTGAAATACAGGCTTCATTAATTTTCATACTTTGCTGTATTTCACATTGCTTTCCTCAGGACTAAAGAATCTAGAGTTCTAGATTCTCCTCCCTAGTGATGTACAAGGTATACTTCAACGATGTTAGAAAGTATATTAAACTGTACGTACTGTCTTCCAGGCATTCTTCCTAATTAATTACCTGTAGTGAGTGTATGGACATCATTAATATATCTAAATAAACAAACATATAAGGTAGTCATGGTACTATATTAAATGGTAAGGGAACTCTTCTAAAGGTGCAGATCTCTTATATGAAATCAGTTTGTTAATGTGAAATCATTTATCAGGGACGTGGTCTATGGATATGTATGCTCCAGAAGTGTTAAACATTTATCAATTACTTTTTGAATTTTGCATAAATATACATAATACATAATGTTCCTTATTCACTAAAAAGCTAACCTTACATAGAATATTTATTTGTGCAAACCCCTTACTTTAAGTAGCGGGTCGTGGCATGCCCTCATGGTCCTGGATGGTACAGAAGGCACTTGCCCACTCACAAGCTTCTGGCAGTAGGAAATTCTACAACAAGTACAACTGGAAATGTTGCATAAAACAGGGCTCCTCTACAGGTCTGGGGTGCCAATCCTTGGCCCAGAGCCTGACAGGTAACAAATACTGGAAAAAATATTTGTTGAATAAATGAATGATCCACTAGCTGATTTGGAGATCTTATCTACTCTATTCCTCCAATAATTGTCTCTACCCTTCAATAACCTATATTGCCATCAGTGGTGAAAAGTTTAGAGACCTCCGTCCATAATAAATGTCTAAAGCGGACGGGGTGGTGGCTCACGGCTGTAATCCTAGCACTCTGGGAGGCTCAGGTGGGAGGATCGCTTGAGGTCAGGAGTTCAAGACCAGTCTCAGCAAGAGTGAGACCTCATCTCTACTAAAAAAATAGAAAGAAATTAGCCGGGCAACTAAAAAAAAAAAATATATATATATATATATATATATATATATAGAGAGAGAGAGAGAGAGAGAGATACAAAAAATTAGCCAAGCGTGGTGGAAAATGTCTGTAGTCCCAGCTACTTGGGAGGCTGAGGCCAGAGGATGGCTTGAGCCCAGGACTTTGAGGTTGCTGTGAGCTAGGCTGACGCCCCAGCACTCTAGCCCAGGCAACAGAGTGAGACTCTGTCTCAAAAAAACAAAAAAACCCCAAAACAAATGTCAAAAGTATGTAAGTAATTTAAATTTAGTTAAAAGCATGAATACAAACCAAAACAGAGAAAATGGGGGTGTGATTGACAAAGTGATTGAAACTGATAAGAACTAAGCAAAAGGAGAGACAGAAGGTAGAAGTATGATGAGCTAGAACTGGAAGCCCATGGACCAGTGGATATTTAAGCTGGTTGCTCAGTTCAGTTTAGAACAATTCAATAGATACTTATTGTGTGTCAGGGGCTGGGACATCTGTTAGGTGCTGGGACTACAAGGTGTCTGGAAGTCAGGAAACAGGATATATTAATGTTTATATTTAAATAGTAAACAATATTTTAGTTATATTTTCAAATATGCTCAATATGTTTTTCTTTACCTCCAGAAAACTTTTTAGGTTAAGTACCTCTAAATTTAAAGTAATGGGGTAATGTGAAAAAGTATAATATATACACTATGTTTTCCTTTGTTTCCAGATTTTTTTGGACATTTTGTAGTATATGACAAATGGACCTATTGCTTTGAGCATACTGAGCATATTTCAAAATGTAACATACTATTTAAAAATATGTTAATTGTATGTTTCCTAACTTTTCAGATACACTGATCAAAGTTTATATGGATAGATTCCCAAGGAGCTCTAGCCTAACAGACGAGAAAGACATGGAAAAAAATCATTACACAGACTAAGAGTGAAAATAGAGAATATATAAAGGAACAGAAGTGGCCGCCGACACAAGTGAGAGATTATTACTCTGAGGGATGTAGCAGAAGGTTAAGAAAGAATTTACAGGCGTGGTGCTGTCTGAGCAGGGTTTTGAGCAATGAATGGGCATTTACTAAGAGGACAGATGAGGAAGGAATTCCAGGTTGAGTATGGAGAGTATGGACATAATGCAGGAACACAGAACTCACAGGCAGGGGACTATAGCTTATTTGGTATTCTTTGAAGTTTTAATGAGAGGCAGTGTTGTGGGTGATGAGAAGTCATAGCCAAAACATCATGTAATATTTTGTTTGCCTTGTTAATGAATTCGACTCATTAACAAAATTTTAATCAACAAGCAAAAATGATTTTAAGCAAAATCAGTTGTTAATGAAAGTAAAATCATAAGTGACTTTAAATAAAGCAAATAATTTGGTCAGAGTTGTTGAGAAAAGGCAGCAGTCCCCATAGTTCTTGCGTAGTCTTTCAACACGAGAGACTCTCAACCTACCCTATGATTCAAGGGTAGGTTAAAATGGGAGAAAAAAAGGTAGAAGTGGGGATGTTATAGGCAGGCTAAGTCTGTTTGTTTAATGACAATGTGTGACTATCATATCCGTGCTTGAGACTGAGGATGGAGGAACAGTGACCTATTTTGTTTTTGGAGCTATAACTCTTCCATTCTCCAAAACGAAAGTAGTAATTGTTCTAGAATAATTCATCATACTCCCTTCATTTATTTCCTTTTTCTTTTTACCTAAATCTCAGCAATGGGGTAGTCGTGGGGTGGACAAGAGGGAGAAGAGTGGAAGAATGGTAGTGTTAGATGGAGAGTGTACATTTTGCCTCTTCCCCCACTTTCAGCCTTCCCTGCAGCAATGGGAGTTACTGGTAACATGGAAAACCAGAATCCAGGGACCACCTGAAGGTCTTATTTTAGGAATGTATTCTAGCCTTTTCTGCCACCAAACCTCTCTGGCTTTTTTCCTTTTTTTTTTTTTTTCTTTTTAATATTAGAGTTCTTATCAGTTAACATTAGCACAAATGAAATAATTGAGTTTCACCTGGTTTTTCTTTCCCTCTGAGAGAGAAACTAGGTAACAAACATCCCGAAGGCAAGTAATTAGAAGAGGAAGCCAAGGATAATCAAGATTTGACTATACATTCATTGTAATTGTTGAATTATTTACCTGTCTGACTCCTGGACTGAGCCAATGTGGTTTTGATGGCAGAAAGGACAGTAGCCAAGGAACCAGGAGGTGGCTCTCTGGATTTCATTCTGCCATTAATTGTGTGTTTTCTGAAAAATCACTTCTTTAGGTTTGTTTTCTGATCAGGAAAATGAGGGAGTGTGATTATATCAAAGCTTCTCACATTCCACTTTCATCGTATTCACTTGAGGTGGTTTCAAAATATCCAGATTCCCAGATCTGACTGGAGGATAGAGTGTAGTGGTTGATCTGAGGACTCTTCATCAGGCTGGGTCTAACGCCCTGTCCTGTCACTTATTAACTGGGTCACCTAAAGTAAGTGATTTCAAGACTCCAATATCTCATTTTTCTCATATGTAAAACAATAACTATCTACTCATATTGTTCCTGGAAGAATAAAATTATAAAAAGTTTTTAAAATAGCAAGTATACTGCCTGTCACATAACAAGCATTCAACAGATGTCATATATTATCATTTGTATAGCCCACAGTGTGTTTACTCCGTATATATGTGTGCGTTTGGTGCAAAGCAGATGCTCCACAAATATCTGTGGAATAAATAAAAGTTGTTTTTTCTTAGCAACTTTTTCTTTTGTTCTCAGATCAGGAATATTTTATTAGTCCAGGAATTACTTCCCCAAGAAAGGTAAAGCTAGTTTGAGAAAACTGTTTAAATGTTGTGTTCAATCTTCGCCCTATGCTTACTCTTAGACTGAGATAATTAAAACATAATTTAATGATAAAAGCCCTACTAGAGTGGGTGAGTCGAGAACAGAAGGGAATGTCTCAGGGATTGTCAGCCGGATCCAGCCGGCTACTATGTAATCCAGCACAATGACTCTCACCTAGGTGCGCTCTCCATTTTATCTCACAAGATGCTGTAGCATTCTCAAAGTCACTGTCATTACAATGGATTCTGAATCACAAAAAGGGCGATATTCCATTTTCCATGTTGTTGTCTAAGCAGAAAACAGAATAAAGTAACTTTTTAAAAGCTCGAAAATCAAGGCTATCGAAAATAGCGAACTTCTATTCCCCATTAACCAGCTGGTTAAAACAATCCACGCACACTGAACTGTGTGGGGTTTTTCGGTGGTGGTGGTCCCTCGCCAAATATTCAGCTTGTGGTTCTCGGTGTTCTTAGTGAAAGGAGTTACCAGTGTAGTACCGGCAGAGAGGAAATCGCCTCGGAATAATCTCTGGAGGTGGCCTCCTAGAAAGATCGCCGGGAGGGAGGAGCCCTGATTGTCCTGGAAGAAAAGCATGGCCCCATCCGGGAAGTCACAGCTTGCCGAGAGGCTGGGGCTGGCACGCTCTGGGTCCTGGAGGTGGCAGACACCGAAGCAGCCGGCCTGGATGCTGGGGCCTGAGCGCGGGCTCAGTGTGTGCAAGTGAAAGTCTCACAGGCGGGCGGACACGCGTGGGCTCTGGCCTCGCCCGCCACGCGCGGGGTCGGGGCTGAGCCTGACCTGGGCTCCTCCTTGCCCGCAAGCGGAACGGCCGCTGCGGTCGGCTCCTGCACAGGAGGGCGCTGCCAGGGGCCGGGAGCCCCGGGCCTCCGCTGGGCGCGGCAGCCCCTCCCTCCCGGAGCCCGCGCTTCCGCCCGAGCCCCGGTGGCGGCCGTGACCGTGGCCGCGCCGCGCCTTCCGCCCGGGAGCTGCCGCCGCCCGCCCGCGCCCTCCTGCGCCGCGCCCACAGGCCGCGGGAACCGGGCCCAGGGGCCTCCGCCACGCCATCGAGACCCTCTCCGAGCTGGACGTTGGGGAGGTCCGGCCAGCTCAGCGTTTCACTCCCGCCGGGGATGGGCCACTGGGCACCTGCAGCCGCCCAGGAGCGGGGACTTGGCTGGGCAGCGGCCGGCGGCTGCCGCCACGGCGAACTGGGAGGGAGAGCGGCGCCGGCGGAGCCTCCGTCTCCCAGACTCGCAGCGACACTGGAGAGCCCGACGCCCGCGGGCCGAGCGCGCCCCGGCTCTCCCGCTGCCACCGGCCGACTGGGGGCGCCGGCACTTGCGCCGCGAGCATTTACCGGGGCATTTCCGTTATCCTCTCGAGACCTCGGCCACTGCTCCTGCTTAAACAGACACAGTCCGGCCTGGGGGCCGGTTCCGCCTCTCCCCCTCTCTCCCTTTTTCCACGCACCTTCGTTCATCTGTCTCTTCTTACCTTCTTCCCCAAAGCGCCAAGGCAAATACGGACATGAGTGAACAAGTTAGGATACTGCCAAGTGTGTGTGAGTGTATTGGGAGGGGTGTGGTAATGAGGTAGGAGAAAATAATGAAAATAAAATTATAAATACCAGCGTACGTCACACACACACACACACACACACACACACGTTCCCAGCCTGCCAGCAATCTTGGCTATGTCCCAGTGAAGGCAAATTTTAAAGGCTCAGTCTTAGGAGAAGATTTGACATGCACAGGCGCCAGTGGTAGCGGGGTAGCCAGGAGCTTCCTTCTCAGTAATTACTTTTCTGAAGCATATCCATATCCCTGTCCAAGGGGCGGGAGAAGCAACGCGCTGTTCGAAGTCTCCTTCCTGCACACAGCTGAGGCCGGCTGCTCAGGGAGGGCAGCCTTAGTCACCTCTGCAGCATAGGTCCCTGGACTCTGCTCAAGGTGTAATATGAGGGGACAGGTGCCTTAGGGGACCGGGAAATCGCCGCACCGTGTTCTTATGCATGTCCCCTTCCCGGTGAGGGCGAGTGCTTTTCATAGCGACAAGGCGGGCTGCTGAATGGGAGGGGGCCGGGGGTGGAAAACAAATCGAACCTGGGTGAATCTTGAACCTCCCCCACCCCCTTCCCCGGAGCATCCATTGTCAGATTCCTTTTCACATCTAACATACTCTCCCTCACTTGCGAACGACTACGTTAAAACGAGGCAGTCCGAGCTGTCTGCAGAAAACAAGCTCTCTGGGAGTCCTCTCGCTACTGCGTAGTCCTGAAATATTCTTTTATTCAAAAGGCCTCCTCGAGTTGCTTCCAACCGGGTTCGGGTTATTGTTTTCACAACCGATAGGGGGCAGCAGATGCACCGCGATGCCCCGGCGACGAGCAGGAAGAGCGCCCTGCTGTCCCTGGGAATCCGACTAAATTAAACGTTCGGGGTAGAAAGCGGGACCTACCGCCTCTGAGCCTACCGCAGCTGCCAGGCCTGGGGCATGCGACCCTGGGCGTCTGGGGGCTTCCCTTGTGCAAGGGGCGGGCAGAGCCCATCTGTGCACCAAGCAGTGCCGGCAAACTTAGCGTCCAGTATAAATAAATAAATTCAGATGTATTCGAATGCTATAATTCAGTAAATAAAACAATCTGAAACAATTACAGGCTCTTTTGCAGTTTTAAATATTGTTTTTAAGTTTTCTCAATCAATGGAGAATTTAAAAGTACAGCTACCACAGTCTGGATGGTAGTGGTGGTGAGGTCTGTTGAAACATGTTGAATTTTAAAAGGGCTTCTGTTCTGGTCATTATGAGAAGTTGGGAACTACTGATCCATAGAAACGTTTGATTACTGTGGTAACGATGCCGAGGCATCTCCGAAGGGACACTGGGAGGACCCGGCCAGTTCTGGCAGGGTGTGTGTCTGCGGGCAAAGCCAGGCGTCTGCAGCGCAGCCCCATTCCGAGAGCGCGGAGCTGAGACAGCTCGGATTGGTCCAGACCAAGAGGGAGTCATAAGGGGCTGGGTTTTTCCTGAAAACCTACCTCACTTGATAAATCACAGCACTTGAGTTTTCAAAATTACTGAAGAAGCATTGTAGATCTCCAAATCTACATTTCCTCGGAAATGAGCACATTTTTCTCTAAATTAAAAATACATTTCTGGAGCAGCAATTTTTTTTGTTTTGAAGAAAAGAAATATCCAATGTAAAAAATTTAGAGACTGGCTACTGCAATCACCTCTAAGTAGCTTTTAAAAGTGATTAACTGTTAAATTATCCAAATGAAAAGGCATGTAATAGTAGCAAGCTTGTGTCCTTACTCTATAAACTTCATGCACAATTAAAAGCTCTAATTAATCCCTGAAATACCTTTGGAAGGTAAGGAAGGATTACAGTCTTTAATTATGGAATTTATCACAACACGGCACTAAGATGTTTTTATTTTATTACAGTTATGGATAAACATATTGATGGTATCTGCATTTTTTTTTTTTTTGACAGAGTCTCACCCTGTCGCCCTGGGTAGGGTGCAGTGACATCATCACAGCTTACGGCAACCTCAAACTCCTGGGCTCAAGCAATCCTCCTGCCTCAGCCTTCCGAGTAGCTGGGACTACAGGCATGTGCCAGTACACCCGGCTAATTTTTTCTATTTTTGGGAAAGACGGTCTCACTCTTGCTCAGGCTGGTCTCGTACTCCTGACCCCAAGTGAGCCTCCCGTCTCAGCCTCCCAGAGTGTTTACAGGTGTGAGCCACTGCACCTGGTCGATGGTATCTACTTTTAATGTAATTTTTCCAACACCATAATAAATTTTAGAAATGCAACCATAACTACTAAAGAGGGGGAAAATTTCAATAGCACACTTAATTGTCAGGACTTCCATTGACATGAGAAGTCCATATCATGACATCAGAATAAGACTCTCCCCAAAATAATGATGAATGCTAATTAAGGTAGTATAAAATTTGTAGGAAAACATCAAATTTATTTGAGAGGGGTGAGGAGGAATTAGAAGACTATATGGAAAGGACTAACTTGTGGTCCAGGTGGGGAAGGAACGTGAGTAAGTCCGGGTGGGAGAGTTTCCAAATTGGGTTCAAAATCCTAAGAGAAACCAGAGGCCCAGCTGTGTCTATGGATAGCCCTACAGCTGTTAAACCATGGGATAGAGGTCACTGTGGCATTTGATAACACAGATTGTTCTTTGTGCCTAAAGATAAACGTGAACAATTTTAAGTTTGACAAGGACAACACTATTCACCTTCAAATGTGTGTAAGCAATTGCATACTGACAATTGCACAAGTTTTATTCTAAGATTTAGAGGGGCAAAATTGTACTAAGGCCCAATCACAAAAGTTTCTTTAAAAAATTTTTTTGCCACAAATTGTCAATAATATGAAATATCAATAATTTCAACATTTAAAACCATACATTGATTTATAACACAACTTGGCTTATTTGCTTAATAATAATAATTGCTATCATTTCCTGTGCTACACACCAGCTAAATAGGGCAGATATTAATATTAGCTCCATTTTACATATAAAGAAACTGAAGTTCAAAGAGCTTAAGCTACTTGCCTAACTTTACACAGCTATTAAGTGAAAAGCTGCTTTCTGATTCTAGAACCCAGGTTTTATAAACTATCTTGCTGCAAACCCTAAAACTGCACTGTATTCTTATAAGGGATACAAATCCTGGACTCTCAGATGTCTGATGACTGAGCAAAATTGGGAAAATTTATTTTTAACATGATGAGTGACCAAAACCACAAAATGAAATTAAAAACAAAACCAAAAACAAAACCCAACATGCCACAGAAAATATCAACCTTGAGTTTCTGTACCCCAAATGATTTATGGAGGTAATGATTGGGTAGGGAGGAGTCTATAACCTATTTTAAAATTCCAAAAATCTAAACAGAAATTGCATGATTATTGCAGATAAACTAAAATTCCATTGCTTTTTGCCTTGCCTGGCAGTATGTAGATAAAGAGCTATGTATTACTCTTTATCTAAAAGTCAATCTAAAATAGGAAAATGAATTTACCGTTACTTAACAAATATTTGTTTGCTAGACAATATCTTTAGTTACATCAGGTCCATGGAAGGGTTTAAAAAATGATAATAATAAATATTAAAAGGGAGACTTTGAACATAAAAAGGAACCATTGACACATGGTAAAATCTCATATAATTATTCTATGTGTTCATTATTAATTCTGCCACTTAATAGAAGGTCTATGATTATGAAGGAGTTTTATGGCATTTGGGGATTTTATACTGCATCTCCACAAATACAATATGTTGTTATGTGAAGAACACTAGTGTAAGTTGATCCCATTTAAATAATCAACATCATGGGTCGTAAAGGGCTGGAAGAGAGGTGTGTTTGGAGATTGTGAAACAGCAGGTCCCAGAGAGCAGTTTCCCTAGCTCCTCCTGGTTGCTACCCTTTCTCTAGTCCAGTGATTCTCAAAAATTTTCATCTTAGAATCCCACAAAGCTACTGTTTCTGTGGGTTTATGTGAATTGCCTCTACAGATATTCACTGGATTAGAAATTAAAAGTGGACTTTGGTAAACCAAGGCAGGAGTATTGCTTGAGGCCAGGAGTTCAAGAACAGCTTGGGCAACACAGTGAGACCTCATCTTGACAAAAAGTTTTTAAAAATTAGCCAGGCATGGTGGCCGGCGCCACCTCTAGTCCCAGCTACTGGGAAGGCTGAGGCAGGAGGATCACTTGAGCCCAGGAGTTTGAGGTTACAGTGAGCTGTGACCGCACCACTGCAGTGTAGGCTAGGTGACACACGGGGACCATGCCTCTTAAAAAAGAAAATTAAAATGGAGACATGTTTAACATATTAATGTTTATTTGTCAATTTATAATAGCGATAAGCCCATAACATATTAACATAAATGACATATTTTAATGAGAAATAAATGTATTCCCAAACAAAAAAATGAGAAAAATGTTATTTTCCATTTTGCAAGTCTCTATAATATCTGGCGGCCGGATTCTCATATTTGTTTCTGCATTCTATCTATTGTGATATGTTGTGTAGGATGAAGTATATGAAGAAAATCTGGCTTCAAAGAGATATATCACCGAAGAAGGGAGGAGCATTTTAGTAACTTTTTCAGATAATTATGGATAATCTTTGACACTACTCCAAAATCCTTCATGTGGTAATTTTAAAAGAGTTAGTGGCAATGTGGAATTTTAATCCACATCAATAAACTTTGCATACTCTGCTACATTAAAGCACGTTGTTCTATTGAATGGACCTTTTACCCCTCTGTGCTTTATAGTAGCATGCACCTAGAAAGTAGTCATTCACTGAATTATGCAGATCTTCCATGTGATGTCTATTTCAGCATATAATATTAATAATATATTCATTAATTTTATTTCATCAGGAACAATTTTACATATTAGGATAAAAATTTTCTAATATTTTAATTTTTACTTGTAAATTCAGATTTTATCATTGGCCAAAAATATTTTCAGTTGTTTTCCTTGAAGTGACAGGCTCAGTTTGTTTATTTCTGAGAAAATATCTGCCAAATATTCAAGTCTGAATAACTAGAGTTTGTCCATCATTCTGTTGTTTTTTCAAATAAAAATGGTACTCTATAAAAAGAGTGACTAGATCAGCTAGAAACTCAATTGCACAAATGCTTTCCCTAGACAACCATCATACTTCTGTGTGTAGCAGAAGCACTTTATGTACATTCCCTATTTTGTATACTCCCTATTTTGTCCCACAGAATATTAAAAAGACATGCCCTGGAGAGTCAGGATTTAATAAATTTAATAAAATCAATAATTTAATAGATTTAAAAATTTTACTGCTTTATCAAGTACATTCAAGTATATTCTTGAGTAAAACTGGCTTTTTCAATACTACAAAATGTGTGTTGGTAAAGAATACAGTGTCTGCTATTACAATTCGATGCCACTGCCTTGCTTTGTGCTAAGTCAACCACAGTTTTACCCACCATCAGTGAAAACATTGATACAGTGAGAAAGACTAATGATACCTTAATATTTTCATGAAAGTAGTTTTAACCTCACAGAACTTCTGAGTCACAGGGACTTCCAGAAGTCTGTGGACCCCACTTTGAGAACCATGGCTCTAGTCCTGAATCACTCATTTGTGACATAACTACATGCTATTTTGTTGTTAGCTGTCTTCTGCTATCTAAAAATCTAATCTCTCTAATTAGGAACTGTGTCATTTATGTTGTTGTATCCTGACAACAGTTGAAGTGTCTGGCTCTCATTTCAACTAAATTTTGTTGATGATTGATTGACACGTAGAAATTAGTGGTTCATGTATACTCTCTTTTTTTTTTGGTGAGGCAGAGTCTCGCTCTTCACCCTGGCTAGAGTGCAGTGGCATCATAGCTCACTGCAACCTCAAACTCCTGGGCTCAAGTGAACCTCCTGCCTCTGCCTCCCAGAGTACTAGGATTATAGACATGATCCACCACGCCTGACCTCTGCTCCAAGTTTTGCTTTTTACTTATGTTAGTAAGTAAGAAATATGGTCTTTTGGAGAATACAATTATTCTGAGGAAGGAAAAGAACACTCAACATGATATGTTATTATTTTTCCAAACAGCTAACATCATTGGCAGCCATGTTCTTGTGTATTCTATTTTAGCTGTTTCATTGCTAGTACTCAGGACACAACTTTCCATATCTATGTGTAAGAATTTAAGTCCAGTTTGTGAAGAATTTAAAATATAGCAATCACAAGTGCCACCAGAGGAATGGCTTCTAAAACTAAAGGGCTTGTCCAATTTGTGCGGACAAGTTGAAAAGCACAGCTGAGCTTTGGACAGTTCATTAGTTCCACTCCTTTGGGTCATGCAAGACTTCTTAAATATGTGAGGAAGTTCTGTTGCTTGTGAGGTCATAAATCCAACTACTGTAAATAGCAACATGCCTGTATTTTGCACTTTTCACACTCTCAGTCTTTACTATTAGAAATTGTATAGTGGCAGAATCATTCCTTAATCCAGCAAGGGGAAGAGAAATTGTGCAGCCAATTGATTCTGGAAGCAACACCTCATTTTCAGCATGAGATATTACTTCTTGTTTGCAGACAAATTTGCTGAGAATAACCCAACACATACGTGATTCAGTAATATTAAAGAAGGCCAAGAAAGTAGGTAAGGATGCACAATATACATTTTGTAAACATGATTAAAATTTAGATTTGAACTTGCTAAGTAGTAGATATATTAAAGCCTAGTCCCCATAAAGTAGCATGTCCATTGTCAATATTTCACTATTAATCCCTTTTAAGAGAAGATATGGTCAATAAGTTAGCCAGCCATGCATGAAATGTGGCTAGTACAACTCAGGAACTTGATTTTTTTTTTTTAACTTGTACTTTAGTGGATGCAAATGAAGAGCTTGATTTTTAATTTTGTTTAATTTAAATTCATTTAAATTTAAAAACAGATTCTTTGGTCCATTATTAAAAAAATTATGTTTGGAAAAACTTGGGTTTTTTAACCTGCTTTTTCAACAGTAAATTTTATGAAACCTAAATAATACTGATCAAGTATTTCCAGTGAAAATTTAGCTACTAAATTGAGATGTGTTGCACATGCAAAATTCACATCAGATTTTAATGACTTAATATGATAAAAAGGATAAAACATCTCAATAATTTTTATAATGATTATATGTTGAAATTATAACATGTGAATATATGAGATTAAATAAAATATATTATTAAAATTGATTTTACCTGCTTCCTTTTTTTTTTTTGCTGTGGCTACCAGATAATTTGAAATTACGTATGTGCCTCTTCTATTTCTATAAGCAGAGCTGCTGTAGGTCACTTTCCATCTATGGGAATAAGAAGGCAAATGAAAAAATATTATGTCTTAATGCCATACTCATTATGTGAGATATAGATTTGCTTAAAGAAATTGAGATCCAAAAATTTGTTAGGCACCTGTTCCGCATACTTCAAAAGTTTCTTCACTAAATCTGTATTGTTTTCATATTTCTGTATTATACAGTACCAGAGTTACTTTGCATTCAATTTGCATTCAGGGACTCATTTTTTTAAACTTTTATTTTTAGAGCAGTTTTAGGTTCACAGCAAAATTGAGCTGAAAGTACAGAGAGTCCCTATACACCCTATGTTCCCACACATGTAGTCTCCCTCACTATCAAACATCCCACACCAGAGTGGTACATTTGTTACAATCGATGGACCTACTTTGACACATTTTATCACCCAATTATCACCCAAAGTCCATAGTTAACATTAGGGATCATTCTCAGTGTTGTACATTCTCTGGGTTTGAACAAAGGAATCATTTTTAAAATCTTGTATTGGATATGATATTTCTGCTTTTCTGTTGGCATGTGATTTAAAAATGGAATTGAAACAGAGTTTTAAATCATTTAAAAACAAATCTTTTTTTGTTTAATTATTATATAATATTATTGTAGAAAATTTGAAAAAACAAAAAAAATTATTCAGAAAAGGTAATTAACCACAGTCATACCAATCAGGAAAAATAAATCAGCTAACAATGTATTTTTTGTCTCTTCTCTCTGTGCATATAAGTATACGTGATGATTATCATGTAGTATACAATAACAATTGTTTAATCAGTTAGTAAATGTGTGAACATTTTCCAATGTTATTATTTTTTAAATTGAATAGTATTCTATTATATGGATGTACCAATCCCCACTGTGACTATTCTTGTACATAAAATTTCTTTTACATCTTATTTCTCTTGGACATATAGGACTGTGTCCTGAGAAATTGCTGGGTCAAAGGGTAAAGACGTTAAGACTCTGGATATACGTTGTCAAACTGCCATCCAAAAAGGTTGTATGCCAGTGCTATTTTTGCAACAACCTTGCTGAAACAGAGTATTATAATTTTTAAAAATTATAATTGATGAATTTTTTAATTTCATCAATTTTAGAAGCAAAACTTGCTGTTTTAATTTGTATTTTTGATTGCTAATGAGATTTACCATTAAAAAATGTGTTAGATAAGAAGGTTTCTTTTGAATTGTCTGTTCATGACCTTTGCTCATTTTCTGCTGTATAGAGGAGAGAGAGGGAGAATATTTTTGAGGTAAACTGAAATATTGAATTTACACACCAGAAAGCTGATGCACAGTTGCTTTTAATTTTTATGTTAACTCATAAGTGAAGGAAGACCTAGAATGTAAAGGGGGAAAAATGCCTATATTAGCAGCCTCAATTTAATTCATTTAAAGAAATATTTTTAGAATTATTTTTTAAAACTGTATACCTAGATTTTGTATCTATTTCATTATTTGAGTACAGGAAATATTTTGGATCTTGTTATTCATGTTCTATAATTTAATACCTGAAGTAGTTTTTATTTGATTGGCAATAGTGAATTCTCTTCCGTTTATTATTTCTGGACAGCTTTTCACTGTAATGTCTAGTAGTTTAGAAAGAAAAAATTATTAAGGTAAAAACATCTGCAGAAATAGATTATTAACATTTAGATATATTGGAAAAATAACTTAGTAGGTTACTTCACAAGAAAGGTAAGTACAGAGTTTGGAATTAAGGGTTCTCAGAGGGATTTCCCCACTGAGAATACAATTGCAGATTCCCACATTTCTTCCTGAGGGTGGCAGTATTTCAGTGACTAAAACAGTGACAAGCAGAATAGCTGTACCAGAGATCTCAAAGATCTACGAAGGTGTCATTTTTGAATGCAAAAGTCCTGTCAGTAAGATTTTCTATTTCTTGGTTTGAATCATGTGCCTGTAGGGACACATGCTACCTGTCTGCTGATCAATGAGTGCTTAGGATAAGGACTCAGGAGAGTAAGGTAGCATTTTCGTCCCTCAGATATCACAGGAAAAATTTTGGTGGCATTAGAGACAGAGAGAGGAAAAAGAAATATGTTATTAAATTTAGAATTTAGTGTAAAGTAGCAAATGTAAAGAGACAAGTGATGTATTTTATGATTGTCAACTACCATCTTTAATTGGTGGTTCGCTGTTGAATCCATACTTAAGAATTCATGTTTCTTAAGAGACAAGCAAAACTTTCCAAGTATTTGTAGATATAGTGACTATGTAAACAACACTTTATTTTTGTCAGTAATTAACACAGTTCCAAAAGAAGTAGGATGATTAACAGACTTTGGAACAAATACTATATGAACAATCAAAAGAAAATGAATTGTGTACATTTTAGGCAGCAAATTCTAGTAGGAGAATGTGTATATATCTATGTATATATGTATTAATTAGCTAACATACAGAGAAATAAGTACACATAACAGTGTTGACATTCAGGGTTAATTCATCATTTAATTGGTCAAGGACACATTAAACTGAAAATAGCCTATTTACTTGCTTAAAACATCTGTATTAGAGTTCCTCCAAAGGAACTAGAAGCTTACAAAGGTCCAAAGGTTCTTTAAACTGTGTTGTTTGCCACTCAGTATGCCTAATAATTTTTTGTTGAAATAGGACATATACTGGGTGAAAGAAAATCCGGTAAATAGGCATTAGGGTATAGTGACATTATATGAAGGAAGGGGAAGCAGTCTATAACCCTATGATTAGGTCTCAGTGCTTCGGTGAGCCTACGCTTCTCGACTGTGAACTTCACCAATATTTCTCATTGTTATTTCCCCACCCAGGTTGGGCAGAATGGCTAGAGGGGGCTGATGTTGGCTATTTCCCTTTCCCCAGGTAGGTTAGATTCTCATAAAACCCCAGCAAGTTAGACTGTGGTCAAATCGTTTCTCACGAGGGCAGTACTTAATAAGAAGAACAAATAGTTTCTTTTCCCATTCCCTTACCAGAAGCACGAGGGGATTTTTCTTCAGTGTTCACTGTGAGGAGCTAGAAGAGTTCCTGGAGGTAAAACTCACAAAAGTGTGGGGGCTCCCCTCTGCCTGGGTCCTTCTGGAGTTTTAAACTCTCAGACTTGTTCTCACTGAGCCTCTAGAAATGCAAGTTTTTCTACCCTGCTACTGGAGTTTCTGCTCTGGTAAGCTTCCATTCTCTGCATTAGCTTATCTGTCTCTCCAATTTTGGGAGCAGTGGTTTGCCCTGCGACCTCACTTCTCTGACAGATCTAAGAAGTGCTGTTGATCTTTCAGTTTGTTCAGCTTTTTACTGGTTATTAGGACAAAATAGAAACTTCTAAGTTCCTTATATACCAGACCAGAAACTGAAAGCCTCCAGATCTTTACTTTTTCATCACACATATGAGCCCATTATGCAGGGAAATTGAAGCAATATCTATGCATTTGTTTAATTTTTACACCTAATGTTTTGGAAAACTTTTGGAGAAAAACATTAATGTGGCATAATCTTTAATTCTTCTGAGATATAGCAGAACAAGAATGAAAGAAGTACAGACTAATTCTATGCTCATGTTGGTAGATAAAACCTGACATATGCAAAATTTAAAATTTTCTTTATCACTCACTATTTAAATATGGTTTTGAAGTCATTATGAAATGTTAATGTAGACACAACCTCAAACACAGACAAAGTTCATCCTTACCCATCTGTACCCGAACTCTTCTCTACCATCTTACTCTCAGTAGCATGGAATCTGGTTTGGTGGTAGAAAGGAGATGATAAGCACAAGTTGACTACATTTCTTTTTTATTTCCTTTCTTTGAATTGTCACAAAGAGCTTTTTTTTTAAGCTGTCAAAATACAAAATGTTCCTGAACTATTAAATATTTCACCAGTGTGGTTAATTTTTCCACATGGATTATCATCCCAGAAAGCTCAGAAAAGAATTTTTTTTGAGACTCTTGTTCTCTGTGACAGCTCTTATTCTTGGCATTCAATAAGCAACATATGCTATTTTCCCAACTTTGGTTCTTCAGAAAAATAAGTTCTTAATACCTTATAGGTATTATTTCTATACTTTTATGCATAGAATAATATAACCCAATGAACATTAGGTTCAAAGATGATAAAAAAGTTCATAGGTAGATGAAATTACCTTTGGTTGAGGGATCAGAACAGAGATCATGAAGCTAATGGTGTTAAAAACAAACATTTTATGGCCAGTATATGTACCAACAGCCTTAAAAATATTTGTTTAGGTATTCCACTTCAAAATTATTCCAAGTACAAAGTTATTCATCATAACATTATTTATAACAACAAAATAACTAATTTCCAGGAAAAGCCAAATAAAAATTTTATTCCTGTTGGTGGAAAGCCATGTAGCTCTTGGAATAACTTTCACCTCATTAGCTTCCTTATCTCTTTTTGATCCCTTGACCACGGGCAATTTCACTCATCTATAAACTTGTACATTATTTTTAAACATTATGTTGATCAGATTACAGAATTTATGTAATTATCTTATTGACATCTGGTAAACCGTAAACTCATTGAAGTGAGGCACTTTGTCTTTCTCATCTGTGTTTTTTCTTGACTATGGTACACACTCCTGTATTCTTCAAGAGAAACACAGATGAGAAAGACAAAGTCTCTTAAATGAATTTCAGTCACCATGATTTAATTAAATGGTACAAGAAGCCCCAAAACATGGTTCAAATTTTAGCTCCCAGGGTATATTATCAGTCACTTACTGCATAAAGTACAAACGTTGTTGTTGGGCACAGGCCAACTGCAGTATGTTGCAGTACCCAGGGAATGAACCAAAGACTATGGCTACCATGTTGAATTCTCTATTTGGTAGAATTGTCATTCTTCCATCCAGTGTTTTTATTTAATTGTGGTGAAAAACATATAATATAAAATTTACCCTCTTAACCACTTTAAAGTGCATAGTTCAGTGGCATTAACTATGTTTACATTTGTTGTATAACAGTTCTCTAGAACATTTTCATCTTATAAAACTGAAACTCTACACCCATCCAACACTCCTCATTTTCTCCTCCCTTCAGCCCTTGAAAACCACTATTCAACTATCTATTTCCATGATTTTGACTCCTCTAAATATTGCATATAAGTTGATTCATACAGTATTTGTCCTTTTGTGACCATCCAGTTATTTGTTTACTTTATTTGTCATGTGAACATCTCACAGAAGAAAGGATGAAAGAAGGGAGCCATGTTTATGTACTATGTCAAATATTGGTTAAGTGTATTTTTCTTATTTTTTCAAAACAAAAATTTATATATAAAAATTCTCACATTTTCTTTCTCCAGCCTAATTCATGGTCTTATATTAAGGCTCTGTCAGTACCCTCTAGCCAGAGACCACTGGGGCACACCTATAGTTGAACTGATTGAATTTAGTTTTCATTGCAGCAAAGAGAAAGGCATATCATTGGCACTGTTTTAGTAAGGAGATGTTAAAAATGATTTATTAAAGGATTTGGGCTCTGGATAGGTGATTTTGAGAAGTGTTTAAGGAAATAGAATTTGTTCTACATAATTTCTGTCAGAAAGTGAGGACAATTCCATGATTGGGTATCTCAAGAAATCTTATTTATAGAGAGCGCAGACTAGAACAATGATAAAGCTATAAATGGTAAAGAAGAAGCTAGAACTCATATTAGCCAGGAGAGGGGGCTGTTTGATATTTTGTAGGCTTTCCCTGGTGACACTGTTTTGGTCTATGCTTAGACAAAATAATGAAGTGGCCTTATTTTGTCTCACTTTATCATGGTCTCAGAGTAGCCTTGTCTGATGTTATGTTCTGTGAGATTATTTATGTTCAACAGGGGAACAAGTCATGGCCATGAGCATCAGTCCAGTTTGTGATAACACTGAGACCTGGTCATGAGTGTCAGGTCAGTTCGTGGATTTCAGGGCCTGCTATTTTCTTCTTTGCCTCTTTTGGAGACATGTAGGGATTGGAATCAGAGAAATCTACGATGCAACCTCGGTTTCACCACTTACTTGAAGAGTGGTCATGGGCAAATGATTTACTCTCTGTCGCTTCAGTTGTTAACCTGGTATCTACCTCAAAGGAATGTGGTGAGCATTAAATGAAATAGAGCATCTATTTTTTTTTTTTTTTGAGACAGAGTCTCACTTTGT